>VXAX01008054.1:1301289-1521245 GCA_013399835.1 Leptocoma aspasia
CACAATCTTAGCATTTTCAGATTCAAATAAAGCTAGACTGTGGTACTGAGCCACTGAAGTATGACCCCATGGGAAAAGAAATGGATCTAGCCATGAACACAAGAATTTTTGGAAAAGAAAAAGACTTTTGGAAAGCAAAATCACTGTCGGCAAGTAAATTACTTCATATGGATCAGACACTGACTTCAGTTCTCTGTCCCTCTCCCCACAGTTTTTCCCCTTTTTCATCACAAACGGCTAAATGGAAAGTGTGTCTCATTGTTAAATGATCTGAGAACAGCAGAAAAAGGGAAAGGACAAGATCATTTCACTTGTATAGATGAGCAGACAGAAAAAACAAAGCAATCAATTGAGCAAACAGAGGCTGTGGCAGTAACACAAAGGATTGTCATTCTCAAAATCTGAGGCACAAATAAATTTGTAGGGGAGATATTAATCATTACATAATTCTTAACAAATAGGTTTGCTTATAGAAGGACTTTTATTCATGCCTATAAAATACTAAACAAAATCAATAATCTTTTTCCTCTGTGTCAGATTTGTAAATCTAATCAGATCCCTTTTTTCTCATTCAATTACAATTTAAGACTAGATCTGACACTGCTCTAAATTATCATGCTTCCAAGACATTTGTGGTATTTGTTGATGTGCATTACCTGAAGTTTGGGTTCTTTGTAGTGGTGGTGAAGATACGAAAATTAAGTATAGAGTTGAAAACCTATTTCTGTTCAAGCTATCAACACAGCCTGGGAAATGCAGACTTTCCTGCAGCATGTGAAGATACCAGGAGCAAGTAAGCAGCACATAAGAAAACGTATAAAATTATAGTGTATTCTTATCTGTAAAGGGGTATTTACAATAAGGCACCCCAAGATGTCATTTAGACTGTATTCCATTCTGGTTTAGCCTTTAGCTTCTGCATTGGAAGGAATTTCTCTTAACAACAAGAACAACAACAAAACCTTCACACGCACCTCTTAGATTTGGTTTTTTCAGTGGATATTTAATACACAGGTCTGGTGAAACTAAAATCAGCTGATCACCTAATTCCTTTAATGCAATCTAGAAACTGTAGTGAATAAGAAATCTTCAAAAGTGCCTTTTGAGATTGAGTTTTTGGCATACATATGTTTAAAAATTCATAGAATCATTGAATGGTTTAGGTTGGAAGGGACCTCTAGTTCTATAGGTCTTCTAATTCCAACCCTCCTGCCATGGGCAGGGACACTTTGCACAAGACAGGTTGCTTAATGCCCCATCCAACTTCACTTTGAACAGTTCCAGGGATGGGGCAGCCACAGCTTCTATGGGCCATCTGTTCCAGTACCTCACCACCCTCTGAGTAAAGAATTTCCTCCTAACATCTAATGTACACCTCTCTTCTACTATGATCCATCTCCTCGGGGTAATGACATGTTTAAGAAGAAGAAGCTAATGAGAAATATTGTAGTGTAGATTTTAGAGCAGTTTTGACAAGAAAGGATAGCAAGTGCAGCTGAAAGCTCATTTTAAATTTAAAAAATCATATTGGACTCTTGAGCTTTTTAGCATCTTCTCCTTTCTAAAGGCATTTTATTCTGAAAAGCTGAACACACTCCCATTAGCAATATGTTCAGTCAAGAGCATCTGGGGAAATATATTTGTTGTATTAAAAAATCCACATAAATATTCCCACATTTGCTGTGTGGGATAACACATAGCAGCTGTATTGTAAAACCTCATGCTTTGCAGAACACAGTCCATCAGAAGAGATGTGTCTTGGTTCATCTGAGAGAGAGATGACTATAAATCACCAGGTGGTAATTGGAATTGTCAGGAAAAGCTCTGCTCAGCAGCACAGGAATGAAGGCACAGAGGAGAGTTCGGTGGGACGGAATATTCCCTGCCCACCTGTCACTCCTTCCCTGTGTCCCTATAGCCATATGCTCCCAATTTTAATTTCCTGTCCCAGGCAGGACAACTTCCCTCTGTCTTCATCTAATCTGCCTTAAATGCCTTTGCCTCATTCATCCTTTGCCTCAAACAGGAAAGGTCCCCATCTCTTTCCTACCAACCCGTTTCCCTAAGGGGCTGCCAAGATGCTTTATTTACTGGCACCCCATTTGAGGGCTGCCTGTCTATTAATAGGTGTGATCTCATATCCCCAAAAATCCTTGCTGCTTTTGGAAGGGAGACATACAATGCTCATCATGGGTGAGAATTAATGTCTCAGTGTTGTAAAATGAATCCCTAATGAAGGTTCAGACCTTGGAGATTGTGAGAAGCACAAGTAGATAGTGTGTGACACTGGATCTGATTGTATATCTGTTTTATATTAATGGAGGTGGGAAGCTGTTAAAAGACTTGTGATTATTTCCCAGCTCAGGAAATGCAGATACCTTCCAAACTCCACTGGAATAATTCAGCTACTTTGACAATTCCCAAAATTGCTGGAAAATTAAGTTTTCTTGTAGATATCTGGTGATTTCTACAGTTTTTATTTGGCATAAAAAGGCAAAGTTGTTTTAAAAGATTTTTTTTCCCTCCAGGTAGAAGCTTAGAATCACAGAATTATTTGGGTTGGAAGGGAATGTAAAGATTAGTTCGAACCTCTCTGCCATGGGCAGTGATACCTTTCACTAAAACAGGTTTCTCTACGCCCCATCCAACCTGGCCTTGTCTATCTAATCAATTGAATGGCATTTTGCCTTGCAGAATGTTTAATTTGCTCATTTCTTAGAAAAGTTCCTTTCTGAAAAAAATACTCTGATGTCCAGTCTGTCTGGTACTGGTATTCTGTCTGGTATTCTATCCATGACAAAGAGCCAAATTTTGGCCCAAGAATCCTGATATTGTAGTGTTTTTAAGATAGAGCCTTGAGGTTTGGTGTTTTAAAAGTACCAGTCTCCTACAGTAACAGTACTAAGATACATTTGATACGTGCTTTGAGGTACTGAAATTTAATTAAAACAGAGAAGGGGTGAAAGGATTGTACTGTCATAATTACTTGTGTTTCTTTCCATTTTATTTAAGAATACTTTTGTGTTTCAGGCATACTTTTGGGAAGTTACACTGTGGTTGTGAAATACTGTATTTCCATGCAATCTCTGAGATTATTCCTTTGGATTTGCCACAAACACTTGCAGGTAAGGCCCTGCATGGTGCAACAATGAGGTACTAGAGACACTGTAAGTAAGTAAATGCAATAGGATATATTATCACAGATCCTTTCATCCTGCTCCTTGCTTGCCATCTGGACCCAAAGAACATTTCCGTGAGTGTGATGAGTTGCAGGGGGTTTTGTATGCTCTATTATTTGGAAGTGGCATTGCAGGATGATGTCTGCAGAGATCATCTGTGAATCAACATCAAGTGTTGAGCCTGGGGTCAAGGCGGATCCCTTGCTGAGGAACACAAAGCAAAGCTGAATCTGCCTGCATCTCAAACTCCTCTAGGAGCAGGAAAAGAAATAAGCAGTTTAAAGGTACTGTGATTCCAGAGTTTTCATGTGAGAAGAGCCACTTGAGACTGGTGAAGATTACAGCCAAGAGTATGGTGTCTGCTGGAGTGTGAAAAGCCTGGAATTAGAGAAGATAATTACCCAGCAAGCAGCACCCACAGCTAAGGGAAGGTTCCTGCAGTGCCATGCAGTGATGACCCCCAACAGAGCCAGTGGGGAAACAAAACCCTTGCCTGCTCTCCTCAACATCTGGTGGAAACAAGGCTTCCTTTCCCTGGGTGGGTGAAAGGGGCAAGGGTGGGAAGTTCACTCTTTAGTTCTCTTACCAGGCATCAGAGATACATTGACATGGCTTCTATCCCTTGGATAATTCAAGAAGAGCAAAGAGAAGAGAAATATTGTTTCCACTTCTTCCTTAGGCTTTTTATTTAGAAGTAGACTGTAAAAATAGAACCAGGTTTTTAAGGTCTTTATCCCATCTGGTCTTGGGACAGATTATACGAACATGCTGTATTGTATCTTTCTTGAGGGAAAAACAGAGAAAACTCTTGGAAAGATCAAGATTGTAATATATAAACACTGTAGGGTTTTTCTCATAGGCAACTCTTGTTGGACTTTTACTGTGGTCATCTTTAAATAAAAAGTGTGCAAAAATTTGGTGACCTCTTTTGTATAGTGTTACAAAGCTTAGAACATTGTTAGCATTCTGGGTAGTGGACACAACCAAGTTAGTGAAGGGAAGCCAATCTACACTAGATTACAATCATCCTTCTGTTAATCTGGATTGAAGATACCAGAAATGTCTGGTGAGTCTGATGACTTCAACACATCAACCCCTCAAGTTCATCACCACAATTCTTTTGTTTACTCAGTATCAGGCACTGGGCAGGGGTCAGGGCAGCAAGATCCAGTAAAAGCATAAACAGGCTGTCCACACTTCAAAGTTTACAATCTGAAGAGGTTACCATCTCCCTCAGGCCCCTATTTCCTTCTCTAGTCTTCATTGTATTGCATTAAACATGCTTCCAAGCTTGAAAGCACCGGTATCTTATGGAGCTGCAGCCCAGCTATTCTCAAGAATCCTGCAAGCTGCTGCAGGTCTGGGCCTGCTCAGGTGTCTATTTCTGGGAATGGGTGTCCCCAGGAATGGCCACAAAAGGAATGAATTCCTTTTTCTGAGGAATATTTTTCTCTAGCACATGGAGCAAAATCTTCATTTGGTAATTAATATGTGTGCAAACACAGTACAGAAGGCTGATTAGCTTTCTCCCAGGTCTGAGCAGAAACCACCAGCACTGTTAGTTCACAGCAACTGCAGTTGTGAAGGCACCCAGACCTCTTGGTTGCTGTGCACAAGTCCCTCAGATTTACTCATTACAAACCTAGCTTTTTGCTGCCTCCATGAATAATGGTTTTGGATGTCACCAAATATATTCTATGTTCACAGGTGGAACGGAAAAAAGGGTAGAACAACACTATTTATTTTGTCCCCTGCCTCCAAACCTTATCTGAGAAAACAACTATTTACAGCAAAATAAGGTAGTAAAAAACAAGGGACAATATGGAAAAAATTATTTTTCTTCCAATTCACAATTCGGCCCTAATGTAGGCAGAAAGTACAGACATGTTGTAAGCATTGTGTGGCTGCTATGGATAAGCTGAGGCTCTTAGTTTAAATCTTCACTGACCTCACAGCAAAACTATATCCAGACCTGGCTATTACAGATGGGCACTCCCAGTTCAGGTTAGACATTCATGCATTCTAAGGAGTTTGTACATACATCAGGAGATCTTTACAGGCATAGACAGACACCACATTCAGGAGGACTGGATTTGCTATTAGCTATTCTACTGCTATTACTCTTTGACATATTGTGCTTCATTTGTAGATGAGCAACAGCTTAATCTCAGTTTCACTTAAGGATACAATGCCTCTCAATTTGTCTGTGGTAAACACAAAGAGTTACCACAACAGAGCTGACATGTTACAAATCAATGTATTACTTTATGCAGTAGTATCTTATTCTCGTGCTCCTAACCAAAATTATGTTCCTGCCATCTGTCATGTGTGGCTTCCCCTTTCCCTGACAAGGGACTTTACCTTCAGCAAAGACACCATTATTTAATGACATGTTCTAAGGATATATATTTTCTTTTGTAATAATGAGCTTTTTGTGTGTGTGTGTGTGTGTGTGTGTGTGTGTGCGCTTACATGGTGCATCTCCCTCTGGAGTTGAGATGACTTATACATTGCATAAAAAGGGGGGTCTCTGGATCTGTTCTTTCTGTAGCAGAGCCAGCATCAGAGCAACACTGATGCTGCTACTTGTGCTAGGCTTGTTAAGTGAACAAAAACAGATGTTCCATTTTTGATGCTGCCAGTTAGAGACATTCTGCAAGTTGAAAATTCACAGAAATGTCAAATGAAAAAGAGTGGTGGAAATTAAGTGCAGCCATTGGTCAGTCATAAGACATTAGCCATTGGAAGAAAAGCTGTAACCCCTTCATCACCAAGTGATAAATGAAATTCTTTCCGTTTTCAAAGTAAAAAAAAATTGGGAAATAAAAAAGGGAAGATTTTCAGAGCAGAATGCAGTTAGCTGTGCTGCCTATCCTGTTTGTTTCAGGAGAAAATATAAATACCTTATAGTAAGTTCTAAACAGTAGCCTATTGCAATAAAACATGAAGTAATTTGCAGCAACAAAGTAGAAGAAAAAATATAGTGAACTAATCATTTAAGGAGAAAATGAGAATTTTGATATAAGACTATGTAAAGCATATTTCTATATGATGCATGTTTAATGTAGTTGTGGAGGCAATATCTCATTTAATATCTGAGAATAAACTGTTAGCTTATGAAGAACAGTGAATAATGAAGTTTCTCTGGTTCTACAGAAAAAATTCTAAAATAATTTAAAACTTATGTCTCTCATTCTTTGCATTATGTACTCTTTTGAGGCAGGCCAGGAAATAAGAGATCGGTCTCAGAAAAGAAATTTAAACATACAAAGAGGAGTAAGATCATTAAACAGTGAAACCCCTAGGAGTGATAGGGCTTCACAGAAAGGAGACTGGGGAGTTGCAAGTATTTTTGAGGAATGAGTGATGCTGAACTTGGAAACATGAAGCTAATCCATCTGGAGATAAAATAATACACATTTATGAAATGGGAAGGGAAAATCTCTGGACCAGCAGTGCTAAAAGCAAAGAGGATGTGGATGCATTTGCAATGCAATATCACTTAGAAAGCAAAGGCTGGTAGAGCAGACAGCTGGGTGGAGGACAGAGGGGGGATGTGAGGACATAGATCAGCTGCTAAGAAGCAGCAGCATTCTTTGTACATGACCCTACTCCTCTGGGCCTTGCTGGTTATACATGGTTAGAATGACTCCATAGGTAAGTGGGACTGATTCCTTGTAAATTTTTTAAAATATGAAAAATAATTCACTTTGACTAAAGACAGAACTCAATGGAAATATTAACCAGCAATTAATTGACAGGTGAAATCAGCAAAGGAAAGAGCTGATTATTATTTTGTATTAACCAAACAAATATTTTTCTAGTGATGAGCAGAATAAATATTCTGGTAATGTGATGTTTTTGAAGGGAGAAAAGTATGTAAATCCCTGTGTAGGACATGGAAAAAGAGAAAACAAAGCAATAATAAAGAAACTATTGCTAAAGCAGTTGTTTAAAGCTCTGCTTAAATAAGAACCTCTGTGTGAAAGGTGTTGAATGCTCAGGCTTTAAAAGCTATAGAACCAGCCTTAAAGAACTATAAAAAAGCTATAGAACCAGCCAAAACTTATTTCTGGGCTAAACAGATGAAGAGGGATACAAGCATCATAAAGTCACCCCAGGACATTGTCCTAGAACTTCTTGACCAGATACTGCTTTGAATCTCTTCCTTATAGCTAATTTAAACCTACCCACTTTAAATTTAAAGCCATTACCCCTTTTCTCTGTAAAAAGTACCTCTCCAGGTTTCTTGTAAAGCCCTTTAGGGGGGAAACTAACACACATTTGTCAGAAAAGCTTAATGGCATGTTCTATTTTCATAGTATTTCAGAGTTGCATTTGTGGTCAGACAATGAAATATAGCCCCCAGGAAACGGCTTTATCTCCCCTTTTTTGGAAAGGTCCTATGCACCTCCTGGGGACAGTGGCAGTGGGATCAGAGATGAGGAGAGCGAGCAGAGCTGCCCCACCGCAAAGCCGAGCCGGCGAAAGGATAGGGCCGGCCTTTCTCTTAAATTCCAGTGATGCTCTAAGAGAAAAAGAAGTAGGAGGGTTCCACCTGCCGGCCAGACGATTAAACAATTGCTTCTGAAAAGGGGTGGGGAAGGTTTCCATCTGCAGACGGAGACCAGCAGCACAGGTGTGACTGTTTGGCTGTCCGTACCCATCCGCAATCAGAGCTGCATGCAAAGGGGATTTCATTACTGTCATCTTTTCTCTTGCAATGATTTTCTCTTGAGGTTAAATAGATTAGTATCAGAGGTTCCCAAATTTCCTAATTAACTACAAACCTAAAAGCAATCAGCTCAGGTCTGTTTATATGCAAACCCCACTGTCCTGTCTATTCTACTGGTGGTTGCTGAAATAAATAATATAGCTCTTAGGAAGTCATCTTCTTTGTGACTAATAGGGGCTGAGAGTTGCAGGTCATGATGTTCATTACCTAATAGGAGGGTTTTTTCTTGTGAGTCAGAGCTAACCTGATGCCCTAGAATGGAGAAATGAGACAGTGTTTATCAGTCAAGTGTCACAAACCCTGGAAACTTGTCACTTTTAGAAGCTGAAATTTGAAACACAGGTAATAAATTACTGATTTTCTGTCACCTTTCAAGCACTACCCAAAGTACCAATACAGCAGGTATTGGTGTAAAACAGAATTTTCTGCAGATCCCACCTGACTTGATTCATGACCTTGTCAACTGACACATTTTGGAAATCCAAGGAGCAACATTTTGCATCTTTATGATTTTTATTTCAAGTTGTCTTTAGATGGCCTGGGGCAGGTGCTGTTTTGAGTTCCTTCAAGCCCTTCTGCAACACTGGCAAAACCACCTGCGGGAATATGCCACCATGCTGGGCTTCTGGAAGAAAGAGGAGCTGAGGACTTACCTATCAAAAGTTTTATATATATATTATATGAACATAATATATGTAACATGTAGTGTTGCAGTTAGTAACATTATTTCCACTGATTTTGCACCCATTTGTTTCATCTCCTGTGGGATATGAATAGGATGTAAGGTAGAACACACCTGAAAACCCTGTACAGCCTGCTAGAAAGCAGTTGATTTCCTTTTTCTCTCTAAAATGTACATTCTTACAGTACACCCTGCAACAGAAAAAACCAGTAACACCAATTATTGAGCATGTTTTGAAAAAAAAATCTAGTGCATGTCAGGAATATATAAAGCAGAGACAGAAAGTAAAAGAGAAAAGAAAAACTTCACTAATGTAGGCAGTTGAGTCTTCTGCTTCTATAATTCCATAACAGTACCAGAAGAAAAAACCAACAGAGATGTGTGGAATGCAAATCTCCAGAAGTCAAGGATGTTTGCAGTTAAAGTGTGTAAACAGTATCTAATTTTGTGGGGGAACTGATTAGAAGCACCACTCGTCCTTGAAAGAGCCAGATAACATATTTAAAAATCAATCTGTAGCTGAGAAAATGTACAATTGAAAAGGCTCCACAAATCCCCAGGATTAAATGGATTCTTGTTACAGGTTAACCATGATGTAAAGGTAGCATTAGTCTTCTCTCATTATCCTCTTGTGACTCACTTTCTCTCCTGCTATATGTTAATCACATATTTGATGGGAGAGAGAGATACCACCTTGTGGAACTGGTTAAGCATTCCCTCTTGATTTCAAATTATTGTCTTAGAAAAATACTGCCCTTCTGTAGGGTGTAAAGATAGAAACAGATTTCCTCTGTGTAGGCCTGTTGAAATGTGACTGAATAGCATGCTCCTTAGAGTGAACAAATGGCAACTCAGCGTGTGAAGGAAAGACCAGTCCAAAATGGAGATCTGAACCTCATAGCAGCTGGGGAGTTTGCAAGTTGGCTTCTTACTTTCCTACTTCCACAGGAACAATTCACCAAATGAGAGAAATCAGATTCTGCTTTTGCCTTTGCAGCCGGAAAAAAATAGGAACCTCAAGATTATAATGAGTGCAGAATGGAAAATGTCTCATGTGCTGTATTTACTGGTCAGATATGAAGCTTTAAATTAATTTTAAAGTAATCTTGGCTTTAAACCTGTTTAAACACACTAATCTGTTTTAGGATGATGCATGGCCATGTAAATATACTACCTGCATTCCAAAGACAAGACATATGACACAAAACGTGAATCACTATTTTTGACATGCTGTTGCACTATAAGATCATGTCAGCAGGATGTAACTAATTACATTGTCTGCTGGTCTCCATACTGCTACTTTCTATAGCACAAAATTAATTGTAAATACAGTTGACAGATAGACAAGATCCAAACATCCTCCAACGTGCTCCTTAAAGTAGAATAATCATATCCCATTTACTAGTCAGATTTAACATAGGAATAACAATGGCTGCCTGGATGCTGTCATCAAAATTTATTAATTCATTCATCTTGCTTACATTTTGTTAGTAGAAATAAATATGGAGTGATATTTCTTTTTCAAACACCTGGAGTTTTGCAATCATCGGTAAAGGTTTAGTCGCCACTCCTGTGAGCTGAAAGAAAAGAATATGAGAAGAACAACAGAGCAAAATCTATATACAAAATTTTTTTTGTGCTTGGTTTTAGTTTGGATTTTTTTTTTGTTAGTTAGTTTGTTTTTGGAGGGAGAGTATGGCAGTATGTGCAATAAGGCTAAAGAAGAAAAGAAAACCAGCTGTGGTTGGCAGATGAATGCCTGGAGATGCAGCAAAATGAGACATGAGGCAGCAGCAGCTGCCTCTCCCAGGCGCTGCTGCTTCGCTAGAGGGAGATAGAGCAGCAGCTTAGAGTTTTGTTTTGTCTGTTTTTAGTCCCTGGAAAGTTTTTTCTGTGAGAAGGCTTCTTGTTAATTTGCCTTCTAAATCCTTCCCTTCTCTTTCACAAGCACCCGTGGCTGATAAAAGAGACCCAGCAGAGGCTCTCGCAGAAACTTTTGAGATTCAAAATATACAAAGTGCAGTGCCACTACATATAGTATATGGATCTTTGTAATATGCTGGCATCGGGCCATATTCTAGGATAATTTCTCCCTTATTCCTGCTAGGGAATGGATGACTGGGCATTTGTACTGTGCTTGTGAAAGCAGAAAGTTTCTCTTCAGGCCAGGCAGGGAGCTGGCATCTGCAGTTTGCCTTTCTTTGTGTTGTTTTGCCAATGCCATCAATCTATACCCCCCTTGAAAAGAGTGAAAGGCAATCTGAGAATAGTGGAGTAGCTACCTTAAATCAAAATAAACCCACAATGACAGATCAAGCTAGCAGCACAGACCCCACTTGTTCCAGTCTCAGGGTAGCAATAACCTCTTCAGTCTGCCCTGTCCAAAGTGGCCTGGGCAAAGAAGGGCACATGGATTTGTGGAAGGGGGTCCTGGTTTCTGAATAAAACCCCTGTTCTGGGCATGAACTCATGGAGGTGTCCAGCACAGATGGCCAAGACAAGGCATAGAATATGCTGAGCAAGGAATATGCTGAATAGGAAGAAACCCACAAGGATCATCAAATCCAACTCCTGGCCCTGTGTTGGACACTCCAAGAGTCGCACCACGTGCCTGAGAGCATGACCTGCCAGATGCTTCTTGAACTGTCAGTCTTGGTGCTGTGATCCCTTCCCTAGGAAGGCTGTTCCAGTGCCCAACCATGCTCTGCATGAAGAACCTTTTCCTAATATCCAACCTAAACCTCTCCTGACACAGTTTCATGTCATTCCCCTGGGTCACTGGTCACCACAGGGGAGAGATCAGTGCCTGCCCCTCCTCTTCCCCTTGTGAGGAGTCTGTAACTGCAATGAGGTGAAGCCGTGCCTGATGCGCCTGGGGACACAGTTGGCCCCTTTGGGTACTGAGATGGAAAATCTATTCCACTGTGCATGGACATGGAGGCAACATCCCTCTGGAGAGTACTGTGGGCAAGTCTGGGCATTTCAAAGGAAGGAGCAATAGTCCTAGGGGTCAGGAGAGGAGGAAATAAGGGAAGAGAAGGGAAAAATGAGGGGGTGCAGAGTTCTCTTTGAGGGAGGAGGGAAATGAGGTGTTAGAATTGACTTACAAGGAAAATAAGCAATCAGGTGGGTTACTGCAACCAGGAGCAGCAAGAGATTTTTTTTTCCTTCTTTTTAAATTACGGAACAATCAGTATTTCATTCCATTTCAAAATGGAAAACTGTTCCTTTTTCATTAAAAATGTACGTTCCATAAAATATAGATCAGCAGCAGGCCCCTCTGGTGAACAGTGAGTTACAGTCCTCCCAATCTGAACTAAATTATTTGTGTTGGTTTTACGATCTGAAATGCAAAGTCCTGTGCTCCAGTGCTTCTTTCCAACGATTTTAAGCAATTTTAAAATAATATTTGCAGCTTTTTAATGTCTGAACAAAGAAATACATTCAGGAATTATGAGAGGAAAAAGGGAAAGGAAACCAGAAGAACATTACTTACAATGGAAAATAATAATAAAAAAGTTGCAAAGCACTCCTGTGTAGGGGAATGTGGAAAGGGAAGCAGGACTGAGTAATGGAACCTCAGCATATAATCTCTTCAAAATTTAAGTACTTCATATTGAATCATTTGACTTGAATCTGAACCTACAGTTATAATTAAAAGTCAGCTCTAGAACATGAAGGGCCTTGCCTTCAGGAGAGGAGAGTTTCAACTAAATGACCTTCAAGGCCCTTTCCAACCTAAACCATTCTATGATTCTATGACTCCTTAGAAGTTATGCATCATAGTTGCCATATTGAAAGAGTAATTTGTACAGATTTTTCAGTGTCGTCCCAAAAACTCCCTGAACATCTATCAACTTATTTTGAGATGTCTTGAAAATTACCTCATTCTTCTGAACACTGCATTGCTACATGCTCTCTAAGTTCCTTCCACACACATTCATAAATATTGTAGTACAAATATATATATATTACATGGAATTATCCAGATGTAAATGCATTTACTCTGAAAGCCCGAGCTATGTCCTTCTAAACGCCCCTCCTTTCACTGAAAATTGTTGAAAGGATTTTGAATTTTACAGCTGGTCACCAGTGCCTGATACAGCTCCCTCTGAAGTCAGTGTGGGTGACTCAATTGATTTCAGGGAGAGATAGTTTTGCTCTTCAAAATAAATTTTGCTGACAGACCCCTGAAGATATTAAGGACAGAAAAACTTCTTTGAGGCTCTTCACGCTGAATGCCACAGGTATCTAAGAACAAACCTGTTTAATAATTTTGTTGTAAATGGTAAGTCAAATAATTATTATGTGGCCTCTAACACAATTAAACCTTTTTTCCTCCAAAATTTGAGCCATTGAGTCTGTGATCATTAGAGATTTATAAGCATCTTATGCCAGTTTTTATAAACAATAAACTTTCTATAGGCAAAATTGCTTGTCTGCCAACAAGACTAATTGTGGTTTAAATTTTGTTCCATTCACAGAGACATATAAATTCTCTCTTTCAATATAACACCTTTTACATAGTATTCCTAATTGTTGCTGTGCAGACCTCTTTTGCTGTCTCTTTGAAATGCCTCTCATTTATACATTTAATCTATTTTTCAAAGTTTTAACACTTGGCTGTGTATACATTCACAGCCCTGAAAAATTTCACCTCTGAGTCTCAGGGCCTTTTATTCCCATCAATGTTTCACAGAAGTCTATATGGTTGTCCTTAATTTGAAGGAATTCAGAAGAATCTGATAAATCCAGACATTTACCCATATTCCTGCAATCCACAGCAGGCACATTGGTGATTTTAATTGGGAGGTTGAAAATTGCAGGAGACACAGAAATTCCAAGTGGTTGCTCCCTGCCAGCACATTGCAATTTACCAGGACAGAACAGGCTTGGTATGTCTGAAGATGGGGAAGGGAAACTTCTACCATTTTTCTTTACCTTCCCAACTGTGAAAAAAGTTGCACACCAGCAGCATGTGCAATAACGAGACACAAGGCAAAGAGTTTGTAATGGGCAGTCTATGAATTCTCTTCCTGTGATGGCTGGGAAGATATGTAGCTGGTACATCACTGTGACAGAAAATTGTCCTTACTCTCCTTAAGCATTTATAAGTGATAGAAAGCCCAGTAAGAGCAGCCACAGCCCTTTTGCTAACTCTGCCTTCCCCTGCCAGGCCCCTGCCCTGTCCTGCCAGGCTTGTCACCACCTGGCTGTGAGAATGTGCTATGTGAAACAGAGCCTGGCACCAGGGGTCCTTGTGTCTGACGTGGGGTTTCAGTGTGAAATAACAGCTAAGAAGTTGGGGCACAGGCTCTGTGTGGAGGGTGCATGGCTATGAACAGCTCCATGACAGACAATTAGTGGTTGTTGGAGAAGAGCAGCCTTGAGGGCTGAGAAGAAGTTGCTGTGTATCAAAATATGTAAATATAACAAAGAAAAGAAGCAGTGGCAAAGCATGGAAACACCCAGGCTGATCAGCCAGGTGCCATCTCTGCCCCAGCCTGGAAAAGTCACAGCCTATGGTGTCACCCTGTGTTTTGCCTGGAGTGGAGGCCTAACCATCCAGATATATAAGTGTCTTGCAAGAGCCCCAGATCCTGAATTTGGGGAGAAGAGTGGGATCACCATCTGCTCTTCCTGTATGTCACTGAACTTGGCAGGAACCACATGCTACAGAGCAAGTGGGTGGGGAGGTTTGAGGATCTGCCCAAATTATATATATAAAGGATTAACATAAAATAATTACAGATCTAGAGGTAAGCTCAGGACTCTGTTATTTGCCACCACTGCTTAAGCACTTACATGAGACTAAGAGGTAGGTGCATAACATTCTATTAAAACAAAATTCCCTATTTATAATGTCTATAAAAATTGTCCTGTCAAGATTTTAGTGGTAGAAGATTGAGAATGAGGTATGAGCAAATTTGAAAAACGTGAGATTTATGACTGAAAAGCAATTGGGTAAAGAAAAAATGAAGAAGGGAACAGCTGTGATGAAAAGATCTAAACAGATTTCTAGACAGAAAACTGAGTCCAGTATAGGCAACTATTCTATATATGTTAACTTGTATGCTTAAGTGTGTATACTTCAAATCCCTTCAAGTTATAAACACTTGCTAGAATGGATGTGGGTACTCTGTGGAAAAATTAAATGTAGGTTGGGAGTCTGGGGTATGCAAAAAAGATCCAGGCTAAATAGTCTGAAATCCAGATGTTGAAGGGTCAGGTCCCAGCACATGCCTCCTACAGTGTTGGCCCAAGACTTCACACCTTTCACTGTTTGCTTCTTGGGAAGGAAATCAAGCTGGAATGTTATGAGGAGAGGAATCTAGTGATCTGCTTAATACCAGAACAGAATAGTTGTACCCTTTGGTTCAGAGCCTGTTCAGCCTAAATCCTTAGGGAGAGCTACACTCAGCTATATTTATACATTTATACCCTCAGTTTACTGGGGCTCAGTTTTAGGATGTTTGTCTAAAGAGATGGAGCCAGGTCCATACGATGGTTCAGAATTAAGCCACACTCTACACCCATCTCCTGCACATCCTTTATCTGCCTCCTGGTTTTTGTGAATAATTTTACCAAACTTTTGGCCTGTCCCAATGCCAACACTTACACAGCACTGACGTCCTCCCATATTCCTCTTGGTGAAGTAAAGCATCAGCTCTGTTGGTATAAGAAAGATAAAAATAAATTGTCCCTGCTGTTAAACCTGGAAGAGGCATCTGCAATAGCAGATACCCTGACAGTGAAGATGTTTAGAAAATCAAAGGTGCACAAGCCAAGATGCACAGCAGCATCTTTAGCAAATAAGTGTGTGCTGAAGCCAATGGGAGCAGCAGGAGAGCAGCACCTCTAGGAAAAAGAAAAAAAAAAGGAATTTTCCATATGTTTTGAATTGGAGGCCAGTACATAAAAGAGTGGAATGTGAATCTTCCTAACGCTTAAAGAATGCAGACAGAGGGTGCTTACTAATTATCTTTTAAATTGGCTAATATGTCACCTGATGAGTATGTGCCTCTGCTAGGCCATCTGGGAGTTTAGTAGCTGCATGAGGCATTAGGTTACATTACAAAACACGCAGGAATTCATTATCCGGGGCAATTCTCTTTCAGCCATCAAGCTATTCTCCCTACTTGAAGCCAATGAGTTTACTTTCCCATGAAACCTACTCTGTATTCACTCCCTAAAATAAGTACTAATTAGCTAAAGATAACAGTCAAATAAACCACTTTAATTGGGAAACAGAAATTGGCAGTTAAACATAAAATTGTGTATGTAAATATGTTGATTATCTTCAGAGTTTGATAAAACATCTGTTTTCTCTGTAGAGTGCAGGTATTTCTTCCCAAACCATGAGAACACTGCTATTATCTCAATGTCTTAATTATATAAATTAAAAAGAAGTCCAAAACAATAAACCTGACACCATTTTTTTCAAGCTAAGAGATGCTGGACTGCATTTTGCCTTGATACATTCCTTTAAGTACCTGTAGTTTAAAAATGAAAAACATTGTATCCTTTCATTCCTTCTTCCTGTTGTGAATGAGAAGGAAAGATTTTCAAAGAGCAAATTAAAAAGGGTGAGAAACATTGACATGAGTTTATTGAAAGTCTTCATATTTAGTTTCTTGATTTGAACTTTATATTGTACCTTATGCATTTCAAATACTGATGCACTAGTTCAAAGAGAGATTTGAGATCACATTAAATTGCAAATTTCAGAATTATTCAAACAAACAAGGTAAATAATTTTGTGTCAAATTCTTCAGGACAATATATATGTCCTTCTGCAATGTCCCAGTTTTGGGAATCATTCTTTAATAGAAAAACAATGTATCAGAACATTTTCAGCCACCTTCACTCTCCAATCTTACAAGGTCATTCACTTGAAAACAGCAAGGTCATAGAGCAATTATCCTCTCTAGACATCTTGGTTTTATTAGCTTTAGTGTGGTTATTTCTGAAATGCTCATCTGCATTCTGTGACAGAATTAACATATTACTGTAGATGACATCTACTTAGACTGATCTTACTCTCATGGAGACTGATTTTTGAGCCTGCATTAAATTTTAATTTGCCCAGAATTGTCACAGCTAAACAAGTTTGCAGGACTGAAGCCATTCACAAAGCCAGTGTCCTGAATTTTTGCAAAAACTACGTGGGATCAGCACAGAGCCTCTACATTTCCTGATGGGGAAAAAAAAGCTTATTGTATTGTTCAAAACCTGAATTTTGTTTAATTGGTTATTTTGAAAGGGGCAATACAAAGCAAATGATACAAAGTCATCATTGAAATGTTATCCTAAAATGATGCAAAAAATTTGTTTGGAAAACCATGGGATATGGCCCTGGAGAGAAGAGAGATCCAGGAGAGCTGACTGATTTTCAAGAATCACTTCCCCAATTTCCAAGCATGTTCTGTCCCTACACAAAAGAAGTCAAGTAATGGTGGCAAGAGGTCTGCTAGATGAACAAGGAGATCCAGATGGAACTTGGACATAAACCCAAAATGTACAGAAAGTAGAAGCAGGGATGAAAAAACCCAGGAGAGATGTAGAACCACCGTCTGAATGGGGTGGGGGCTTCTCCTGGTTATATCAGCTCTGAACTGGCCATGAGCCCGAACACTGAGGAGGTGGAATGTTCCAAGTGTCCTTGGGTTGAGGTTTGGAAAGCCAAAGCCCATCTGAGGTTGAACATGGCTGTGAAAGGCTACAAAAAGGGCTCCTACAAGCATATCATATACCAGGTTATAGTCAGAGATTTTTATTTTTGCATATTACTAATACAAGGAAAAGGTCAGTTATCATTAATGAAACAAGAAACATTTACTCGACCTTCTTTTTCTCTCCCTTTATTTCCTCTCTTTATCTTCTTTCTTTTTTATGCTTAACAGCCAAGGAACATGCCTGATTCTGGGGAACATACATTTATACCAGCTTTCTCCTGGACAAGGAAGGCAGCAGATTTTAACCCAGTCTTCCTCCATTCTGCAGTGCCACCTGCCAGCAGAGGACATTGTACGGCAGAGCTGGGGGCAAAAAGGGCCTTTCCATCAATTCTGTGTGCAAATGTGAGCAGGTGGCAAGGCATATTGAACACTTAAAATTGATTGCATGGTTCTTAAAGACCTGTGCGCGTAGGTCAATATAAACTTGAACCTTAAGTCAGAGGGCCAGATACGTGTGCTCTAATTTGTAATTAAAAAATCTGTGGATTAACAGGAAAGTTTCTTCTTCCCTAGCAGTGTGCTTACCTCAATCCTGTGGTGTCCTTATTGAATTCATATATGAGCTTTCATTTCCAAGTTCCTTCAACCTATCTTTATTTGCCTTATTCTGAAAAATAGCAATCCCCCTGCTAGTTTACACACAGGGCAAGTATGGCAGCCAGAAGATAGCATAGAAAAAGCAGCTGGTGCAGGAAATTATGCACATGTTAATAATAACCATAATAGTAAAAGACACTGTGCCTGCACCAGCTTTCACAGAAGCTGAGGTCCTTGGTCTACTTATTCACAACTGTCCCTAGAAAAATATCCATTAGAAACTGCAAAGCACTGAATATGAAATGCCTTGAGACATTTGTGCTAGAATACCAGTTTTCTAAGAGGTTAAAAATACTTGGAAAGCCTCATGCCCTGCAGTGTATGTTCCATATTAAGGAACCACTGCTGGAATGAATGCAGCTGTATTTTCAACTGGGTAAACAGTGTTCCATAGACTTGCACTGTTATCTGGGATCTACACTTCTGTTTCCAATTACAGGTCTTTATTTTTCTCATTTCAGTGAGGGAAATGTCTTCCCAATGTCAATGTCACAACAAGAGTTCACTGAAAAGTTCCAAAATATGGGATCAAAAAAAGAAAGAAAAAAATAGAATAGATTAAAAATGAATCTTCTGTTTTGGAGTCAGCTGGAGAACTGATGAAAACAGTAGTGAGATAATGCTTTAGCAATCTGGACATCAATGACTATCTAAGATACAACAGATATAAATTTTTCACAGCCATTAACAGACTTACTGATCCCTTTTGGTTTCTGGAGAATGTATGAAAAAACATTTGATTGCAGCAGCAGGGCTCCTGCAGTCTGTAGCCTTAATCAAGAGAGAGGCCAACAATATGTTATTGCTAGAACTAATGTGAGTGCAAAATTCTTACTGGCAGAATTAATCAGACTACCAACAGATTTATCAACTCCATCTGCTACCTATTCCTATTTCAAATCATAGCACCTCTGCACCAAGACATTTCCAGCTTTCTGCAGGCAAAGACAAATGCAACAAGAAGAAGCTCTCTGTAATGACGGAGAGCTTGATGAGAGTGCAAATGCTCTGAGCATCCTTGCCCAAAGATCAGCTCAAACATCTGAAAGCTCTCCCAGAGATAAAAGCCAAGCAGCAGAGTGACTCTGAAACCTAATTGTTATTGCTAGTAAAAGCTCCTCATGCAGCTGTGCCAAAATACATCGTCAGCACATTGTGGCAGGCACACAGAGAAGGGGTGGATATAATTTTCATAATTTTTGGCAAATGGCAAAAATGCTTACTGAAGACGAGGACTTTTAGTCCTGCCAAACATCAGCCTGCTGATGTTTGAACCCTCCTCCCTCGGCTTTGGAGCAGGTTGGAAGAGCACAGAGAGGAGCAACCCTTCTGCCAAGGCTGACCGGCTGGGCAGCAGTGAACGCCCCGTTTCTTGAGTGGAAAACCTCATGAAGAGCTGTCTTTAATAGATCTCAGCTTTTACTTGTGCCCAGGATCCCTTAGCATCAGGCTTCATGTATGGACATAGCACAGAGCCTATTAGTGCTCTCCTCAGGGCCATGGGCACAGCACGAGCATTCACACTTACATTTTAGAACAGACAGCCAGAGAAGATCACAAAGTACAGAGCTGGCAGGGTAAACCTGTGTGCACCAAGCTGGCAATAAGACAGTTTTATTTCCTTCTTTGTGTAGTGGGGTGTTTATGTGTGTTGAAAGTTTGCTTTCCCCCTCTCCCTCCAGTTAAATGCATTTTCCTTCATGTCTGAATTGATTT
Source organism: Leptocoma aspasia (assembly GCA_013399835.1). Lineage (NCBI taxonomy): Eukaryota > Metazoa > Chordata > Aves > Passeriformes > Nectariniidae > Leptocoma > Leptocoma aspasia. The sequence goes on from VXAX01008054.1 coordinate 1,320,937, forward strand.
TTGGTCCCAGAAAGGTGAAGGGGGTCTATTATGCAGAAGTTTGCTGGCTGCAGGGCAGTGTGTTCTGGGGAACTGCAGGCACAGCATGGCAATTCATTTCTTTGCTACTCTGTTGTTTTGTCATGAAAGCAAAGCCTAATTGAAGATAGTCAGTCTTTAATGAATAAAGCTCTCTGTAATTTCCAGCTGTGGCCATGTAATCAGCATTCATCTGCATGAAAAGGACTTTCTGTGCCCATATTTCATTTTGATGTGCATCTGTGCCTGTGTTTTGCCCTTCTGATTGGGTTGACAGTTTTCATCTTTATCAGTTTTGCCTTTCACTTCTCTCTTCCTATTTGTGTTAGAAAACAGAAACAAAATCCCAGAAAGCCCCCTATAGATTATATTATCTAATAGTTTATTAGAGTGTTTCTCTAAACTTGATCATTCAAATTAATTAAATTCTGTTTGGTTTTGCTTACTATTCTCCCAATCATGTTGTTGTAGTACTTGAATTTTCTATCATATTATTTTTGGTCACTCTCTCGCTCCACAGCACCACTGTGCCACTGCAACACACTTTTTAATTAGTTTCACCACAGTCATCAGCTTTGTGATTATCTCTGCATCTTGAACACCTGGTCTGACTTTAGAAATGACTTGCCATCTGGTCAGATGCTGGGTAATTATAACAATTTAATGGCAGGATAAAATAGCGTTGGTTAAGAGACTTGATTGTTCCCTCCATTCCTTCCCCTCATGCAGTTTGGTTGCATTACTTCAAATTAAATTAAAATCCCATCATCAAGTTATCGCTCTTGGGTGGGTTTTTTATCCCTCATTCACAATACTCATAAACATCTCCTGGAGTTAGTTTAGTTTTAGACTCTCCAGACATTATGTCTCTAAGAACAGTGCAAATTACTGCTTTAGATTCACTGATATGATACTTATTCTATAACATGCATTGCATATCAATAAATGAAGCAATAAACGGGTCTTGTCTGGAAACTTAATGCTTAGACAACTGCAGGGGAGCCATTTGTCAGGAATACACAAATGGAATCTCACTAATGTTATACAAATGGTGGGGTTTCTTTTTTTCTGTAAAAGTAGTTTAATACTACTGTATGCTACTCTTGGCAGCTGATATGCATCACCAGATTATAAATAAGCTGATTGTTGTGAAAAAGTCAGTGGATCAGATAACAAACTTGATGCAGACTTGTCATTTTATGATTGGCTCATTTTATGACACTTGGGTGAATAAGGGTTTATTTTCCCCATTAGCTTTTGGCTGAGGAAGTTATTTGGGAAGCAATTTATCCAGTGCTTTTAGTATACTAATAGAAGCTGGTTTGGAAAAGTAAATAGATGTGGTTCATATGACTTTCACATTATGCAAAAGAAAAAACACTCTAGGTTTTTTACTATTTCATTCCTTTCAGTATTTTTAGTTTGCTGAAGTATATTATTGCAATTATTCAGATTTCATTATGATAATGATGCTAACAAAAGCAATGATGAAGTATCTTTCCATTGAGAAATTAATGAGAAGAACAACCCTTTTGTAACTTTTTTTCAGGTACTTCTGGCAAGAAAAAAAAGCCTATTTAATTTTCTAGGGATTCTTTCTTGTATAAGTAACAAAGAGTATTGGACTAATTTTTCAACCAGGTCCCTGGGAAATTAAATACTTTTGTCATGTAATACTTCCTCATAGCATACACCAAGTTTAGTCTGTAACAGCACCACATCTATGAAACAAAGAAAACATTATTGAAGGTGGAGAATGGAAGGGGACATGGAATTAAATCTGGAAAGCCAATGATAATCAACAATATTGTCCATGTATTGAATAAAAATCCCCTTATTATATTCAACACATGTAGGATGTGACAGGGCAGCCTGAAACTTTATCCTTACCCACTGGAGAGATTACTCTGCCCCCATCTCACTTTAGTCTACCCACTCTGCTCTTTAGCTGCACTGCACAAGGACTTCTGATCCCAGGCACATTTGCTCCAAGTTCTGGATGTATCCTTCTCTTTGTCAAAGATATATCCTTATTCAAATTCGTAAAATCTAATAGCAGTTAGGCCGAAGTATCCACCAGGTAGGAGACACCTATGTGAGACCTGGTGCACGCAAGAGCTGGTGAGAGAACATCAGTCTCTCCTCGAGTCTAATGCACATTTCCCTGCTCACCTGTGGGTGACAAACTAGCACTCTCCAGAGCTTTAGGGATTTTATTTGTGAAAATAAAAGCCCTTGAAAGCATGAAAGAGCCAACAGGTACCAAAGCCAAAAAACCCAAAAAAGGCAGAAAAAAAGAAAAAAAAGAAAAAGAATACCAAGTATGCATGTACATCATGGGTACAAACCTTGAGTTTTCATGAAAGGAAAATAATTTTTGTGATAAATTGTATAATCAATCAAAACACAAACCATTCTTTAATCAGAAAATTCAGAGAAACAGGGGTTTTTGCTTAAGTATTTTCATCAGGACCTCACCACTGCTACCAATTTTCCTAGGTAAATTTAGGTCTTAAGTGTCCAATCAGTTCCCCTTGGGTGAGGTCTTGCACCTGTACCACACTGGTGTCTGATTGCAGAACTGAGGTCATGGCAATGTAGCTACACTGTGGTCCCATGTTCCTCATGTTACAATCCTGAATGAAAAATGTCTAAATCTTCACCTGATATTGACTTACATTATCTAGGAAGTTTGAGGAACAAAACCTCAAAGTTGAAGCAAACTAATTGTTGTTGACTTGCATGAACATGAAGTAGTAAGATTTTTAAAAAAAATTATACATTTCCTTCATAAGTAAAACACTCTCTGCTGTAAAATAATAAAATATGGGAATTAGTTTTTCTCATTTGTGTGTATGACACACAAATAGGGCTTCATGCCTTATTTTAGATAGGGCATGAAGCAGCAGGGCGTTCCTCCCACTGTCATTGCATGTTTTCAGGTGGCATGAGGGATGTGCTGCAAAAAGGAGCAATACTCCATTCCACACACATCCATCTTGCTCCACAGCCTCCCGAGTCCACTTCTTTCTCCTCACTTGTGTCCCTAGCTGGTGTGGTTGTGCTGGCTAAAAAGCACATCCGAGCAGCCAGCCAGCTCTGGATTAAAACTCACCGAACCCAGAGCAGGTCCTTAGTCTGGTGCCCTGTCCTTGTTCTTGCTGAAGGGTGAGACAGGATGAGGGCAGAGAGCAGGAAGAGGGGAAGGGGCTCCCTTTGGTTGCTGAGCTGGCTGATACTGGCTGAAGGAGCTCCTGGGCATAGCGTGTGCCCTGGTTGGTCTCAGCACACACAGGCACCAGGGAGCATTCAAAAATCACCTGTTTCTCCATCCTAGCTAAGCATGCCTCAGCTCTGTGACTACACAGGGACCTTTACTGAAGTTTCACGGAGGTGCCTCTTTCAAGCAAATTGTTTCCCTGCTCACATCAACTCACCAGGACACCTTTGGTATACAAAGGGAATGAAAATTGTGACTTCTAGAAATAAAAGCAAAAGTCCCGCTTACTACAACACGGGCCAGATGTCACTTGGAAATAGAATAAAAATACTAAAGAGAGGGTGATTTGTCTCAAAATGAAATAAATTCAGGTTATGAACCAGGTGAACAGAGGTGGTCTTAATGCTAAAGAAAGTAACTGCTGTGATGAAATGTAGAGAAATACAGGGAACAACTTCTATTAATAATCCCATTGAAACTCCAGTCCTTTCAATTTGTGTGTGTGTATAAGTAAACTTATTTCCCATGTCTTTCATTTTATTTTATAATAGCTATATCATACTGTTCCAAGCTCACAAATATGAAGCCACTACATCTAATTTCAGCTAAAAGAAAAAAGTGATATAGGTTGTGAGTTTCATAGGGTTGATCACATTGTTTCTCATGAAACATGAGGCATTCCTAGAAAAGGACAGTTTAAGACTAGTTGGTTGATCTACAGATATATCAACCAAAATAACTGAGGAAATTTGCAAAACCGCAGGCAGTCCAAAGTAGTAAAATAAGCCATATTTAAAACATCAGCTTGTCATTTCAACTTTGTGCCTTGACATCATTCAAGGTGTTTTGGCTGATCTTGACTGAAACTAACACGAGACACAGAAAACATAAAACCCAGACTTTATTCTGTATTTTCTTCCCCATAGGTGTTGCAACAAATGTCAACAGAGATTACTGACCTTACAGTGTACTCTTTTAATTTTCTGCAATGAAAGTATGATGGAAAAGAGAGAAATGAAAATGTGGGGGAGGGAGCTGAGTCGTGTGGCTTAGGCTCTGAATGTGATACTGAGATAGCAGCAGCCAAAAGGTGAAATACCCATTCTGCCCTTGGCTGCAGCAAGTAAATCCCTAGGGGAACTTGCACATGAAGTACTGAAGAGGGCACCATGTTCATGCAATCCCTTGCATAAGTTACTTGTCTTAAAGGGTCATCATTTTAGAGAGTGGATCAAATTAATTTTATTCTCTCTCCTTTGCTCCTCTCCTAATACACATTTTTTCTCATGCTGCCAATATGATGGCAGGTTGGTCTGAGCAGCAAACAGGGTGCTCAGGACCTTAAGGTGAGAGGATGAGCCAAGTGAACTCAAAGAATAAATTAATTACTTCAAAGACAGTAGCAGATTCAGAGCTCCAGGTGAAGTCTAACCACTCCTGGAAGAAAGACAGAAGGACAGTGTCAGTGTGCTTCATTCCACATGTCTCCGGAAAACAAAGAAACAATCAGTCAAAGAAATAAAACCTCCCAGCTATCATTCTTAGAGACTAGTGTTGTATATAGCCCTAGCCAAGCTCCAAGGAAATGCTGTTAATCTTGATGTTCTCCTAGTGCAGACTCAATAACTATACAAGTGAATACAAAGGAAGACTTTCTTGGAAATCAAATGTTATCCCCAAACAAAGTGGGGTTTTTTGGGTTTTTTTGGGGTTTTTTTTGTGCAGGTACATGACTGTTATCATCACAAATTCTATTAGTGATCCATCTAGCCTGATATTATTTCTCAGAAAATGGTGAATATTCCCAATAAATGGGCAGGAAATCCTTGTTAGCATTTTGCAATAACCTATTAATTCCCCCTCACCAGTATTAGTCCTATGTCTCAAAATGGGAGGATTTATAGTTCTCTAGTGAAATTTCTAACTGCTACAGCAGTGCCACTAGATAATTTTGTTGCATAGTTTCTTGATACTTTAGTGAAAATTTAATCATTCAGAAAATGCTGCATGATTACAAATTTTATGGTGAAATGATACACAACAGATGACATTTTCTGTCTGTCCTGCTGTCTGCATCTGTGTCTGTAGGAAATTGTTCAATCTGAACAGCTTCTCAGGGACCAGGATTTGCCAGCTAGATTGAGACTCCTACAACAAGTTTTCTTTCCTGTGGCTCGTTTTATGAAATTCATGTACAAATAAAAACAGATCAAGCTGGACTGTACCTTGTACTCTATGCCACCGACTTTTCTTCTTGCTAAATCATTGTACTGTCCCCAGATTTTGTAATTTTTTGACCAGGTGAAGAGCATGTCAGAAACATCTGAGCAAATGGAGTCTGAATGAGGATCTGAGTGTGTGAGTATTAGTACTCTTCTAGGGGCACCTAAGCCCAATTGCTGAAAAACGTGGTTCCTTGCCTTGAATATAATTGGTATAATAGCATGACTACTAAAGTGATGCTGGTGAGGGCTCAGAGGCCACACCAGCCCCATACCTTAGCTGGAATCATTGCCAGCCTTCCTTTGCTGCCTGCGTGAGTGCAAGTGCCTGCCCGCACCGCAGGCTGTGCCTGAGCGAGGTGTTTCTTGCCCTGCTGTTCACACCCCTGGCCAGACACAGCCTGTTGTCCCTGCCAGAAGCCACCAGGCATTGCTGGCTGGGCTGCTGAGTGACAGTCTCTTGCTGTTGCAGTCTTCCCACCTACAGCTGGCCAGAGCCCCACCAACTCCGCAAGCGTTTCCACAGAACAATGCTGTCTTTGTTGGGTATTGAGAGCATTTGAACAGCTGCACTTCCATAGGAATATAGCTCACAAATAAAGCTTTGCCTGTATTTAGGCCCAAACAGAATCCCTCCTTCACACCCAATTTCAAGGGCTAAAGATTGAACACAATATTTACATTTCATATACAGGCAAGATGTCTGGAACCCTTATAAAAACATCATTATTTTTATATTCTGTAGATGCAGAACCGCAGGCTCATTATGCCAAAGTGATGCCAAATCAGAGACTAACACCTATACCTGATTATGAAGCAATAATATTTTTTTGCTAAAAAATATTTATGTTGTATATGGTATTTCCATCATGTCTACAATAGCACCAGTGATCAATTATAAATCTTGCAAAGCTTACTTGCCTCACTTGTCAAGTGGTTTATTATGAAAAGGTCTCTGAAGACCATCAAGTGACATAAGTTATTCCACATTAAATGGAAAATTGATCTAGTGGCTAAAGAAGCTAATGCTGAGATGTTTTCTGCACCGGGAATCTTGAATTTCCAGCTTGCTACAGTTTGGAAAGAAATCTAGTGCACTTTATAATGTAACTAAAGTAATCTCTAATAAAGTATTTCAAAGAGGTAGTTTTTCCAAGCAGACAGAAGCTGAAGTAGTTTCTGGATGGGCAACACTACACAGGGTGTTTTGCTGAAGCAGCAGAGAGCAGCCCTGCAGGACAGTCTGTGAGCTTTCCCTGCACCTCAGCAGAGGGGTGTATATGAGATAGCAGAGCTGAGGAAGCAGCCAAGCCTGCGGAGACTCTGGGACATGCAGTGTCCTGAATGAGCACCCAGAGCCCAGGCTTGGCCCAGACACTGCACCTCCCAGAGACTGGCTGCCCTAGGAATTTGTAAAAGAGCTCAGAAGAGAGGTCATCTGACACCTAACTGCACAAAAACGTTCCTGGTATAGCAACCACCTCAGCCTTCCACTATATTTTAGATAAGCTTATTCTCCTGTATGAACTGGGATATTGAACAAACAATTGATGAACACGTGGGAAGGCTTTGCTGCTTTGGGTGGCTTAGCATTAATCAGGTGGAACCAAAGCAGCAAAGGGTAGTCAGGCTGTAGACTGACTTGATCCTGACCGCATCACAACTGGTCTGGTATGTGCTGCTTTTTGGCCTCCGTCTTTCAGCTAACAAATGCAAATAGGCTTTATTGTTGTTAGTGTATTGACAGTACAAGGTACTAAATCTTCACAGAGAGCAGAGCAGACTCAACAACATCAATTCTGTCATTGGTCATATGGTAAATTTTACACCTCCTCTACCACAGTATAGCAAACTGAAATAAAATTAAGAACATTTGCATGACCAATTGGAAACCCAGGAAACTCCAGCCTTTGCCAAAAATCCAACAGTTACCCATGCATATTCAGGAGTCCAGCAGTTAGTCATTCAGTTCTAAAGGATATGACAAAAATGGGTAGGATATTACAGGCAAAGCTTCTCAGATTTTTTTTATTTATTACTATATACATATGCATGGACTGAAATAGGAATTCAAGAGGAGTAAGGTAGGTTCCCATTGTTTTTTTCCTTTAGCAAAAAATGCTTGTATATCCACATTTAATTGGACAGCATGACATATCAGGGTGTACAGGTCCCCTTCAAGCAGTGGCAGGGGTGTCACAGGGAGGCTCTTGGCACAATGCACAAACATGGACTCTGTCTGGTCTGTCTGTCTGCAATTTACTGTTCACTCCTTTGTGTCCCACACCTTTCAGCTGTGACCCCACACAGCAAAGATCTTTGTTGCAGCCAAAGATCTTCTGAGTGTTGTTTTGGAATAAGGGCAGCCCAAGACCTCAGTCCTGGTGCATCACCTCTTAGGATAGGCCTGAGCATGTTACTGATATCCTCCATTTGCTGTTGTCCTGGAAGAAGTCTTATCTTCCTGGTGAGTCATCTGAGTAAGGAATTTACCATCAGCAGCTTCCAGATGAGTGTTTAAAACCTCCCTGAACAGCAGTGCTTCTTCCTCATTCAGGGAGGAGCACCGATGTCCCCTATAACTGCTATCCAGAGGGCACAGTGTACATACAGGAACACAGAGTGGAAAATGTGCTTGAGAGTTAATCAAGTACCATATAATGCTTATGGGCTTATACTTAGTTCTTCAAAGCAAAACTCAGAGAAGCCACCAAGTCCATCCCACATGGCCTTTGAAAGAGTTATGCCCCTTTCTACAGTGAGAAAAATGCAAAACCTCTGAAGCAATGTGAACAGGGACAGTCAACCACCTTCACTGAGAGCCTCCTTTTCTGGAGGGGGCAGCAGAACAAGGTCCAGTGGGCAAATATAGAAACTCATAGGAAAGTCCCAGATACCTCAGAAATCACCACTGACATGTTGGTATGAAGTATTTCCTGTGCAGTGAATTCTACATTTGTGAAGGAGATCTAGAAACAGCAAGTAGGGAAAATGAATGGGGAAATTTAATTTAGTAGTATTTCACTCCCATTTAGGAGGTTTGCAGATTACTACAATGAGCTCGTGCAAAACAGTGTGAGGAATCAAGGAGCCTGAGAGTTGGACTTCAGTGTCAAGTGGAGCTGCTTATTTATTTCTCTGCATATCACTCTTCCTCCTAAGATATTACATGAACAGGTTACAGGCTTAGATTTTGAAAGAAAGGATCCACATGATGCAAATATGGCACCTTTTTTGTCTGAATGTCATTTTTGCTGATGAGATTGCCAAAGGCTGTAGATGGCCTGGACAGGCTTCTGCAAAAGAAAAGAATATTCACAGTAGGGTGTGTTTGGGAAGCCACTCTCTATCCAAACCCTGCAAATCAGATGTTGTGAAAAAGCAAGTGGGAAGTTTTCTCCCTCCTTTTCTATGTTAAGAGGTCCATAGCAGATTATTTGATAATAGCTGTTTCGATATGATAAATGCTTTCTGCCTGAAAAAGTGACACTTCTCCAAAGTGTGTACAGCCATGCATTGTCATGGTAAGTTACTCTTTCAAGTAATTGCTCTCTTTGTGAGAGGTCATTCTATGTGTTTTTAATAGATTAACTTGAAACTATATAAAAAAGCAAGTGTGTTAATTTTAAATAAAGCAACTTCTGTGGTTTATGAAGTTTTATTACTTTCTTTGATATGCAGATTTGTATTAGCTGAGCATGAAATAAAAGACCATGGTGGCTGTACATGAGAGATAAGTAGGAGCATTCACATATTCATGCTTCAGCTCTCTTTTTTGGGTAAGTTTTATATTTACATTTCTATGGACGCTGTCTGAGGGGTGAGACCTAAAAACCTGTGCTTTTAGGCACAGCAAGAGAAGCATGTTAAAGGATTACTTTACTTCTGCTAATTTCTTTCTTAGCTTTGCTTTTTAGATGAACAGCCTACCAAGAGTCCCTCTTCAAAGTAGATAGCTTTAAGAGAGAAAATGTGAGGCTTTGCAGGACATTGCCTGACTTACAACAATTTTGCCTTTTGATTTTGGAAATACCTATACCTGAGTTCTTGTTACCTCCTCAGCTCAGTCCATTTCTTGAAAGTATTTCATACAAGAGGACATGGTAATATTTTAGGTAATATAGATTAAATAAACATACATATATATGTTAATAGGACCTGAGCATAAAACATCCTTTGGTCCTTACAACTACCCCAAATTAGTTTCTATTTTGTGTACCTAATCAGAATACACAATGGCAGCAGTGACATTTTACACCCACTTGGTTTAAGAGTAACTAAACATGCAATACTCAGGGCAATGAAGAGTGAAAGCCCTAATTTTAACTTCATTCAACTAGTACTTCAGATCCAAGCAATCCATTTCCCAGCTTATGCAATTAACTTTGCTTTCATACATTAGCAGAACAGAGTAGCATAGTAATGTATAAGTGAAAAAAGAATATTTTTCCTTGAATTTTAAACAATAACATAAGTCTTGTGCTTCTCATTGATTATAATTACTGAGAAGACCTTAAAATAGAAGATGCTGGTTCTTAAATGTTCTTACATCCAAGAGTCATACTGTGTAAAAGACCTCTTCCATTTTTTTTCCTCGAGAAAAATCCCAGAAAAATGAAAAACTTCAATGAAGCATCTGAAAATTTTACTGACCCAATATAGGAACTTATTCTAATAACTATATTAGCATTCTCCTAAATGGCATTGGATGTAAGCAGGAACTGTAAACTTTATGTATTCCATTCAGCTGTTTCTCTTTTTCTGCCATTAAACTGCATTTACAGCGGGATCAAGAAATGCCACAGAAAACCTTTTAATTAAGTTCCAACATAATACCCTCTTGACCTAATTTTTAGAAATGCTCCAGAAATCTACCTTATAGCCACGACATATTTTTGTAACCTATATATCGAAGGAACCCAAACTAAAATCCGCTTACTGCTCTAAATACAAACTCTTACTTGATGTCCTGCAGAAGAGAGACAGCCTATAAAAAAGAGGATATATCTAAATGACAACTGAAGCAACCCAAATTAATGTTGCTCTTGGGCTTACAGCCCTCTACAGCAGAAGCAGGCAAGGATCCAGTCTTCTCTAACCTCCCTCCCCATGTCCACCTAATGACCTCCCATGCCAAAACACTGATCAGGCCATGAGATCGTCATTCAGTCATGTGGTTCTGTGACAACTGCACTGACACTGTATGACAATGTCACTTCACATTTGCGTAGAGGATGTCAGAGGCCTAGAAGCAACCCTTATGGGAAAGTCTTATTCCAGTCTTAAAACTTCTGTTGTAAGAGCTTATTTCTCTGCAGAACTGTAATTTCTTACCTATTATTTCTTTTATGCTTCACCATAGCTTTAAAGTAAATAAACAAAAGGATATTTTAAACAAAACAAAACAAAAAAAACCTACCAAAATCAAACCAGCAAACACACACAACCACTGCATCTTTTGCAACCAAAAAGTGAGCAAGCTGAGCTGGAAGTTTGCTGCCATTTCTTAGCTACAACGAATCATTGAAATACAATAGTAACTTGTGTAAATACTGAGGCAGACTTACACACCATGAAAATGCAGCTCTTTTTCCATTAAATAATCTGACAGTGAATCTAGTGATGTGCTTTCTAAATTGTTTGGGAACAGGGGCTAAGAAATTTGGCTACTCACACAAAAAAACCTTTGTGGCAGGAAAGATGTGAAGCAATGTGGGGCAGACTTGCTATGTGGAGGAGGAAAACTCATTCAGGGTTTGAGGGCTGATAAATGAGACAGGCAAAAGGATGTGTAAATATGAGAGAGATATGGATGTTGCTCTAAAGAATGAGATTTTGGGAGAGGAGAAAGCTGGAGCATCAGATGTCTTTTAAAATATAATTTCAAGACCTTAAAAAAAACCCCTAAGTCTTTTTTTTTTTTGTCACTAAGCTCTGAGGAGCAGATCAGATGTCTCATATCTGAATACTTATTCCAGATAGCAGAAACAGTAAAATATAATGAAAATATCTTATTAAAAATGTCTCACATGGCAAACTATAAAATTAAGAATGTATTGTATTCATCTCATGTATAGCATACTTAGCTTAAGCTATTTAACAGCAACTTCTTGTGAGATAAGCATATTTTAGGAGCCTGAAGTTTTTTTTGTAATTACTTGCATGCACACTGGTTCTCCTCTAATGAAAATAGGAAATACAATGAGCATGGATGAATATATTGCTACCAGTATGGGAATAAAAAGCCAATTTACTTTTGTTGGAATGCACATCTAATAGGTTAAAATAATTACTGTGTTATTTTTCCAGTGTTGCATATGCTTCTTTAAGTATTCCCCCTGCTCTTGTTTCACCATTTATGCAGAGTGCTGACAGTATCCTTCCATCTTATGTCTGTGAAACAAATCTTCCCTGCCCAGGCTGACTTGTTGTTACTGTTATCCTGAAGCTTTAGCTGACAGTTCACTGCTATTCAATATCTGAATATTCTGAAAGACCAATATTCTGCTAGTTCCAGAAGTGACTTGCTCAAATGCCTGATGTTTCATGTGCTGCTTCACTAGGGCCATGGCAGCAGAAATGTCTGTGTGTGACTATGAACAGCCAGTGGCTCATTAGGTTGATTAAGCAAATGATCACCTCATTTCTTGTGGGGAAGCTGCATTTGACCAAATCCTTGTCTTGGGCACAGCTTTGTTCCCTGAGGAAAAGGTCACATAACCTCTGTGTGCCTATTGCCATGTTCCCTTCTCAGTGACTCTGGATAGCTCAATGAGACAAGTACAGTGTATTTGGCCCACATGCATCTCAAAACACCAAAAACCAGAATCATATCAAATCATATGGCAAAATATGTGCTAGAAATGCCCAAGACTAGGAAAGCAGTGAGGCTTGCGTTTTGTAATTCAAGTTCAGTACCAGACATACTGAGCTGAAGCAACACAATATTATGAAATTTTTCACAGATTTGTATGCATATTAAAAGACAATAACTTTTTGTCATGTTGCTGTTAGAGAATATGATAGAATTATTTGAAACAAATACAGCTGTGTAGTGACCTCTGTAATAGCTTGTCACTATAGATTGTTAAATATAATATTTATAATATTATAAACAGGCAACTTTACTGCATACTCCCTCACTGTAACTTATGGGAATAATGACTCTTCTCATTACAATAATACATAATGCCATTGCCTTTGTGCTTTACATAAGGACATATTAGTCAGGAATCATAGGATGGCTCTATTCACAGCCAGAGTTTGCTGTGCTCAGTTGGTAGAGTGACATCATTGTGTATTGTTACTCTGGGGCAAATGCAAAGAAGGTGCTCCAGGGCAGGAGGCAGGGAGGAGGGAGGGCAGGCAGGGAACAGGAGAGGGTAACCCCTTTGGAGATCCAAATTTCCACCAGACTCCATTCTGGTTTTCTCCTGAAGGCTGAAATTCACAGCAGAGCACTGGATTTTGCTGTAGTGCTGAGTCCTCAGGTCCTGCAGCAACTGACCTCACTGGAGGCAGCAGAGGAGCATTGCTAACTTTCAAACATAAATGTGTTGCAGGTGCCATTCCAGCTGAAGGAAAGAATAATAGCTGATAAGAAAGCCATTCCACTTTTCAAGGCACAAGCGTGCACAGCCCACTGCATCCTGCAACATCTTCAAGCAGCCATCGGGAAGAAAAGCAAGCTTGGAACTTGCCAAGACTGGTCAGTCATTTTTAGCTGAACTTTGACATGATTGGAGCCCATAGAGGGCTTTTCAGTGAATTACTTCTAATGGCAATTATTACCAGCATTAATAGCAATTTACCCACTGTTAATCAGAGCATCCAGTTAAGAACTTCTCAATCATTCTGACTTCTCACTTTGCCAGTTGACTAAAATATTTTATGCTACCATTAGTCACAAAGCCTCAGCAAATAGCTTGTAAATTTAGACAGAGCCTGGGATCTTGAAAAGTTACACCCTGCTTGTGTCTAATTTATCGTCACTGTTTATATTTGTGCCAAGACTGGAGCTTTCCCACTGATCAAGATTTAAAATACATAGTCATAAAATGTTCTCCTGGAGTGGGCCATCAGATTACTAGTAGAAAATCACATTCTGCTTGGTGGAGATATTAGTGGTACTTTCATTACATTTCCTATCTGCAAGGCTGGTAGGTTTTGCTCGGGTCACTTAACTTACTACCTGTAGGACTTACTGAAATTCTCACCCGTGTCTGTGTTCACTGAACTGCAGGACATATTTGCAGGTATGCTGGTGTCAGAGCCTTGCTCAGGACACATGAATAGGCTGTCATCAAGAGAGGGTTCTGGTTCCCCACCTCCCCTGTGGAAGATCCAGTTGCCTCACTTGAACAGAAACAGTAAAAACATCCTTCTGTGTGTCAAGCTATATTATCAGTGATAAGTAGTCTTTGCTGAAAAATAGGAGAGAAGGGAGGGTAACACTGAAAAGCAAAATAATCTCAAGTTAGAACCTCTTCATGTTTAAAAGGGAAGAAAGGGCAGTCTAGCTAGTGATGCATTTGTATTAGGGATGCCCAAAGGGAGGGACAAAGAGGACGCGGGGGTGCCTTTGTTAACATACCAACCAGTTCTTTATTAATTCATGCCAGAAGCAGAGTCTGTGCTCCCTCCACAAAGTTCTTGTAACAAAAAGCATTTTAGAAGCTAAATGTTTTCTGGAAATCAATTTAAGATGGCCACTCTGCTTAATCAGCATGAAGTTCAGTTCTGCATCAGATTACTAAAGCATACCATTACCCCCAAGGGCTTAAAATTCCTGTAGTTTCGTATCAGTCATTTTGCCATGAGCACTGCAATTCCCATAACATGATCCAGGTCTTGGAAATAAGGATAGGAACACTTAAAGTATCAACATTAACTTGTCTGACACAGGCTACACTGATAAAATATATATTTCCAGATGTTTGGCTTCAGAGCATTATTCAAACTGACATATTGCAAAGATTTATCTTTATCCAGCCTATATGATACAACCTGGTCAGACACAACAAAAAAATGAAATATTTTCTCTTTAAATAAAATGGAAGATTGTTGAAACCTACAAGTGGAAATCTGTCCAATTTTGATAGTGATTTACCAACCCCCTGGTTGTTAGCCAGAAGTGTGTTGGAGGGGAGGAGGGTGATCGGACATGGAGCAGCCCTAGATGCCACTGCCCATGGCCTTGGAAGGACTCAGAGGAGGCCAGCCAAGGGAGCTGCTGTTCCCAAAGCTACGTGGGGTACCGTATTTTTCTCTCCCAGATTTTTTTATCTTTAAATTGTGAAAAATTTTGTTCAAATGGGAATAAAACCAAAACATACATTTCTTCCTAAAAATAAAGTTATTCTCAGCTCAAGTCTAAACATATAAATTCCTGCTCTGTCTGTCTGTAGGCATGTAAGAATTACTGTGTTTGAATAGCTGAAATGGTCTCAGGATATGTGTGAGTGCAGGGTTATAGGGAGATGTAATAACTGATTAGATCAGTGAACCAGGCTGGGCAATACAAAAACATTTGGGCACAATCCTTTCCACAGATATGAAACACAACTGTGTCTAAGACTGTGCCTAATAAACTACTTATATTTTTTTGTCTAAAAAAAGCTATTTCCTTATAGCTCCGTGTCCTTCCATGAAATATTTGTGGGTGTCTCTGGTAAGAAGAAATGCTAAAATGGCCCTTGTGTATATCTGAGATCAGATCCTGGATAATTTCCCAAAAAGAAACAGATAGAGAGTGCTCTGTTCTGAATTTGCATGCTGTTGCATTGAAGTATTTCCTTTCAAGAATTTAAATGTGAACTTAAGGAACTTCCAGTGACACTGGATGTTCTGCTTCAGCGTTACAGTGGTTTTACACCGGCCTGACTTGGTTTTGGCATATTCTTTAACATCTTGATACATGCTGGAAAGGCCTTTTGGCCTGCCCCTGTTAGTGTCTCTCCTGACCCCATGACAGCAGGTCACCCCCATACAGCTGATGTACAGTCTGGGGGGGTCCTTGACCTGCTGGGAAGGCTGAGAAACATGCCGGGGATGCAGAGGTTGAGGTATCTGGTTAAGGTGCTCCATTACTCTGGTGTGTAAATTCCTGCAAATCCCTGGGAAGGAATGCTTTGCTGTCAGCCAAAATTGCTCTTAATTTAAGCCAGGTTAAGGTAGAATGGTGGGGGAGAGTGTGGAAAGAGTGGATTTGTTTAAGCAAAATTGACAACACGGCTGCCAATGATTATAAAAGACATAGGTCAAGAAATGAAAGAACTTCCTTACTCTATTGAATTTAAACCAAGGGTTTTTTCTCACCTTTCTGCTCCCTGATTTGCTGTAGACATTCCTAGGTCTACCTGCTTAGAGATTTTGTCTTTGCATTTTTTCTGTCTCCGATTGCATTCACCACAGAGAAAAGTACTTCCTGATAGGACAATTTTGCTTTCCTAGGTAATCCTACTTTCAGATTCTACCAAATTAATCTTTTTCTTCAGAATACATCTCCCTTCTTTTGCAAAAGATATAGTCTTGCTGCTCCCTTTTTAATTAAAATAAACAATGTTATTTTATAGTCAGTCTGCTAAACCAGCTGCTATCTTCTTTTCTTGATTTTAATTAACTCTTGTGTGACAGTGTTATCAATGCTATTAATGACCAAAGCAGAAGTTTCAGATGAAAGTTTGAGGGATCTACTGGAGTTAGATAAATAACCGGGATAGTGACAAACATAAGCGGCAGTAGAAGGGAGCTCATATTGAAAGGGAATAGTAGCAGTTTTCATCCAGATTTTTTTTTTAAATTTACCATCTAAATAGAGAGGAAATATGTTTCGAGAGATGAGGAAAACATTGGCCCCATGAGGACAGGCAATATAAAAACAGATAATTAGAAGGTACTGCATGTATCAGGGTTTGAAAACAGTCTGTGAGTCACTGCTGTCTCCACATCTTACATCTTATGCAGTTTTGGTCATTCCTGTCGCTAAAAGGTAAAACTATAGTCCAGATGGAGTAATGAAGTGATTACTGACATGAAAGGTTTCTATGCAATGTTAGGAAGAAAGCTAAAACTCCATATTTTCAATACTTCTGTTCAAAAAGGGGAATATTTTAACAGATACTGCTTCTGAATTTTTTTTTTTTTTTTGCTGGCTAGCTACTGTTATGACTAGTCTAGAGAGGAAATGTACAAGGTGATATTAAACTGTCATCTAAAATGAATGGAAAGATATGTGCTGGATGCTGGAGATAAAATGAAAAAAAATCAATTGGAAAAGGAAACATTTAAAAACTAACATTTGAAACCAGAGTACATAATTCAGTTCTGTAACCCCAAGACAAATATCACTCAAGAGAAACACTTTTCAAGAAGATTAAAAAGGATTAGACACAGATAGATGATCAAGATGAATATAGTTTGGTTAACACTTGTTAAAATCAAATTTATAAAGAAAAAAAGCCATTTGTAGGCAAATAGTTCCCTGAAGTGAAAGAGAAACTTCCCTTTAGTTGTGTCACAATGCAATAGCTCATTACAGGTAGCTTTCACCTTTGCTTAAAGCCCTTGCCCTCAGCTGCTGGCAGGCACAGGATATTGGTCAGTAATGACTGGTAGCTGAGGGCATGATGGAAATGATCTGTTCAGAGATTTCTTGCCCTTTTTCCTTGCATGCACTTTTTTCAGCTTTTACTCCTTCCATCGTTTTCATTTCATGTCCCCACTTTTTCTACTTTCTATTTCTTCTACACTGCTGCCTTTAACCAGTTTCTCCCAGTCTCACTCCAGGTAGTTGGACCTCTTTCTGCAGTTCTTGTCCCTGCATCATTCTCATGCTGCGTGTTTGTCCTGTTCACAGAATCATAAAATGGTTGTGTTGAAAGGTACCTTAAAGACCACCTAGTTCCAACTCCCTGCTACAGACAGGGACATCTGCCACTAGGCCAGGTTGCTCAAAGCCCCATCCAACGTGGTCTTGAACACTTCCAAGGAATTAACCTTGTAAGAGGACGTGGACTTCAAACAGGGGCTGGGACTGACTTTTGATCAAAGCAGCCCATGACATCTCCCCCAGGATTGTGATCTCTGTGCTATGTTCTGGTTTTGAGACACTGAACCCATCTGAAGATCACCCAATCTATTCTAGACTGGTTCCCGTGTGCATTGGTTTTGAAGAGCCTGGTTTTTGGTAGCAGGAGGGCCACAAAAATGGTTCCTGTGAGGAACTGCTGGAAGCTCCCACCATGTCCAGCAGAGCCAATCTCTGATGGCTTTGAAGACGGACATGCTGCTGGCCAAAACTGGGCCAATGAGAGAGGTTGGTAATGCCTCTGCAATGACATATTTAAGAAGAAAATCAAAACAAAGGACACACAGTCTTGCTTCTAGTCAGAGAAGAGGAGGAAGTGAGGACATGTGAGGGAAAACAACACGGTGACACCAAGGTCAGTGGAGAAGGAGGGCAGGAGGTGCTCCAGGTGCTGGAGCCAAGATTCCTCTGCAGGCCGTGGTGAGACCATGGAGAAGCTGCAGCTGTGCCCCTGCAGCCCATGGGGATCCATGGGGGATACAGAGATCCACCCTCAGCCCGTGGGGGAGATGCCCACATGGGTGGGTGGATGCCTGGATGAGGCTGTGATCCAGTGGGAGACCTGGTGGAGAGAGGCGGCCCTGGTTTCCAGGTGGGAGCAGCCTGTCCTTGGAGGCCTGCACCCCGTGGGAGAGGCCCACGCCACAGCAGGTTTGGGAGGAATGTCTGCCCGTGGGAGGAGCTCACGCTGCAGCAGGTGAGGTTTGGCTGCCACCCGTGAGAGTGAACCCACGCAGGGACGGTGCACGGAGAACTGACTGCTGTGGGAGGGACCCCACGGCCTCACAGGGGAGGGACTCCTCTCCCGGAGCAGCGGATGAAAGTCTCGGTGACGAACTGACCCAAACCCCCATGCCCTGTTTCCCTGTGCCATCGGTGGGAAGGAGAGAGGGGCTGGGGGAGATGGTGTTTTAAGGGCTTATTTTACTTCTCATCATCCTCCTCTGATTCTGTTAGTAATAAATTCACTGTGTGACTTAAGTTGAGCCTGTTTTGCCTTTGAAATGTTTTCTCCTGGTCCTTATCTCAACGTGTGAACCCGTTGTTGATTTTTTTTCTCTCCTCTGCCCAGCTGTGGCAGAAGGGGTGAACAAGCAACTCTTGTGGGTGCCTGGTGTTGGGCCAGTGTCAAACCGCAGCACCATGCATCCATGCCAGGCAGCCCATTCTGCATGGTGAAAACCTCCTTCCTAAGGATTTGGTAACACCAAGCAAGCTTGACTCAGAGCACTGAATAAAAGATATTAAGATCTTTGCTGTAGTTGGATAAATAGATCAATAGATTGATTTTAGGAAAGTCCACCATTGCCTGACATAATTATTTTGCCATTTTGAGACATCGGTGTGTGCATCCTGTGAATGCTGAAAAGGAAATTAATCCAGTCAACACAGAGTAGTTTATTTTTCCTTTTTTTTTTCTTTTGGCCATCTTCCAGGTATGTGTAGGCACAACTAAGGAAAAATGTCCAAGCAGCTAGATGCCAGGAACACCTGGTCAGGATGACTTTCTCTCATTGTTCAACTGTACGAAGCAAAGTGACACAGAGTCCCCAGGCAGGTGTAAAGGAAAGCCTCTTTATTGCAAAAAACAGGCCTTTTTAAGCAGTTAACCCATTATCAGTTACATCCCATTTAAGTATAACAAATATAATTCACCCAACCACCGTAAACCACGATGTGAGCGTGTAATAGTTATATAACTTGTTTTTTTACCTGCAATTTGGCTGAGTTCTTTCCCATAGTCCTTTTCTGCTTAGCCAAAGTAGCAGGCCCGAGCCATGATTTTACAAGGGTAACAAGGCCCTTATTTTATAAGGCTTTATCGATATGCAACATTCAACTACTGCTCTAAGAAAAAAATTAGGACATTATGATTCTTCCGTTTTCAGTTCATGTGAATCAAATAGATCCTCATCCGGCATCATCCTCACAGAAAGTGTGCAAAATCTACTTAGATGATCACTACATTCACTGCTTCCCTGTGTTTAAAAAGTGACTCAGCTGATGATGACAAACTCTATTGTCTTCTCATGAATTGCCGCTTAGTGGCCCAATAAACTTTCACAAATATGTAGTCTTTTTCAAACAGTAGCTCCCTTTATATTAATTTCATTTCCTTGACATTCAGCTTGAAAGCAAAATCATAATTTTGTTGTCATTTCCTCCCCAAAGGCAAAGCCTGTGAAGATCTGGTAGAACAGAGAGATTTGAGACAGTAGTCTCCTCTTTTACTGATGGCTTAGCTCATGTCATGGCTGCAGTAACTTGCAGTGCATAGGAGACAGTGTTGGAGATGACAAGCCTCTCACTGATATCAGCTCTCTTTCACAGTGTGAGTGAATACAGATCTGTGAGATGGAACAGACTCCAGCCATTATATTAAGAGAGCTGTATGACTCCACCTCTGAAGATTTATTTATCTTCAGCCTCGGTGTTACGGCGAGATCAGTCCCAATCCGTGGCTGCAGCTGAGCTGTTCTGGAAGCAGTGAGCACTGGCTCTGCTGCCACCCTGCTGCAGTTGAGAGTGGGATGTTTCAGAGTGCACCACTACTCGAATGCTGTCACCAATTTCTTTCCCCTTTGGGTTCTGGCACAACTGACAAGTATGAATGTGGCTGGAATAACGAGAAGGTTTTAAAAGACCACCAGAAATGGAGAGTGCACTTCTAAGCAGAAACTTATTACAGATATTAACCAACATTCATCCTTTTGGTGTCATTAGGAGTAGGTTTGCCTACAGGCTATTTTTTCTTGAAGACTTGGTTGTTTTTTGTTCTTTTTTTTTTTTTTAATGGAAAACAAGCAGAAGGAAAGGAGAGATGTAGGTAAAATTAATTCCTTCTGCCTTCGAAGCAGAAATGTTTCTTCTTTTAAAATCTGTGCAATTACCAGATAGTGTTAAAGTATAGTAATGTGGAGATGCATAGATAGTATCACATACAGTACATTCCATACTGCAAACACTCCTGAACAGCAATCAGACAGAGGCGTGCAGCCACTTTTCTATTTGGTCCCAATGAGCCTATTTACAAGATGAGGATTTCTTCATCCAAAAGGTTCAAGGCTTCAAATTTTTGGCATAAATTTACTTTGTCCAGACTTGACAGGTTTTAAAGATTAAATTAAATCCAGGCAGTTTCCAGACAGGTAAGAAGGTAGATTCCTCACCCACAGGAGTTACAATGAAAGGATGGACAGATGGACAAAAAGTTAGGGAGGGGAAGCCAGGAGACATGAGATTCAGCACAAATTCAAAAGGTGAATTAAGGAATTGCTTTTAACCCAATCATTTCCCATACATATCAGAGTGATGTTCATTGTCTTGACAGCTTTTTTTGCCTGCCCTCCTTCTCGTCTTTTCCTTGATTTTTGTTGGCATCTGTTTCCTTTTCTTTGTCTGGTGCATAGCTTATCCTGTATGTGCGCAAGGGTGGGTGTTTAAGACAATTGCTCAGCCTTGAAAGGAATTCTTCTCTGCAATCGCTGACTGCCTAAGAAGGATTTTGCTCCTGCCCAATAATTATCATTCACCTGTGACCTCTTTTTGGTAAACTCTTGGTTGTCTCATTACTACTTAAAAAAAATGGTGCTTGGAATAAGAATGTGTTCCATTAAGCAGGCAAGTCTAAGCAAGTGTCTAACACAGTGCCTATGAAGTTCATCAGAGGAATGCAGATTGATTTTCTTTAAATAGACCAGACAAAGGGTAGAGCATTAGGCTTGTCTAAACAATATGCAAGTCAGCATGGAGCTATGTGTTTTCAAGGAGAGCAAAAATGGATTCATTCCCACAGCAGACTATTGCACTGAGAATAGCCTAGGAATTTAGTCTGAAACTTATAAAGACATATTTTCCATTGGATTGAAGAGGAAATATTCCCATCCTTCATGAGCACTTATTCTTACTTTTAAAATGATGGCATTAGCACCTGAATGCAGTTTATTTTTATCAGTGTACCTGAGGGTTTTATAATAGCTGCTGGATGATTACTCACAAAGGGGTGTAAAGGGGACCTGAACTGAAGAAAAATAATTTTGGTTCCTAGAAATAGAATATTAGTATGTTTTGGAGATCAAAAACTTGTTCATGGAATCATAAAATCGTAGAATATGCTGAGTTGGAAAGGACCCATCAGGATTGAGTCCAAATCCTGGCACTGCACAGGACACCCCAAGAATCACACCCTGTGCCTGAGAGTATTGTCCAATCACACCCTGTGCCTGAGAGTATTGTCCAAATGCTTCTTGAACTCAGACAGGCTTGATGCTGTGATCACTTCCTGAGGGATCCTGATCCCATGCAATAACCACCCTCTGGGGAAAAAATCTTTTCCTGATATCCCACCTAAACTTTCCCTGACTCAGTTTCATGCTGTTTCCTTGAGTCTTGTCACAGGTCATGAGAGTGAAGAGATCAGTGCCTGCCCCTCTGACTCCCCTTGTAAGGACATTGAAGACAACAATGAGGTGTCCCCTCAATCTCCTCTTCTTCAGGCTGAAGGAACCAAGTGTAAAACACATAACACAATTTTCAGGAAGCTGAAATTTGTCTAAGACAGTAGACTTTGGGTTCTTACCTGCTAAAGGAAGGCAAAGACCAGAATCCCTGTGATCCAGAAAGTCCTGTCCCCCTGCCCCAAACAATTTTACATCAGAGCAGCATCCAGCAAAGTGGAATTTCATATTGCATAGGAAAATATTCATAATTTGTTTCAGTATATCAAAGTGCTATGTCAACTGTGCCCTGTCAAACAATCCTAACCATAATTGACAAGATTCCCTGATCTGCCAGATCTGGTTTTCCAGCTGTCTGGCTTCAGAGCTACTAAGAAGCTCAGCATCTGGCAGCCTTTACCTGCCTTGATTTTATTCCCAGGCTTTGAGGTTGCCAGGCTTCCTGCTGCAGAGTTGGGCCCCAACTATCAGGACGAGCTGGCAGAGGATCAGTCAGGAAATATTCCTATCCACTGACAAGTGAATTAAGATTTTCTTTTCCTTATTTGATCTACACCACCAGGGCAGGAAAATTTGGATGGTCAGATATGGGCAAAGAACAGCAACCACTCTGATCAACAACATGTGTTTGCTCAAGGATATCTGCTGGAGACAGGAGTTGTATTTTTAACAATAACATTGGTTCTTCCATTTGAGTTATGGTTCAGGACAGGTAGTGCCAGTACATCTTGAAGAGATGTTTCCATTGGCAGGAAAGTAAGGGCCTGAAGCTCTGTTCACATCTCCTTCACCAGCATCCAAACACTGCTAATAGCTGCCGCTCTGGACAATAGAGAAAATCAAATCCAAGGCTGCACAGATAAATCTCCTTCCACCCCCATCCCTTCACCCCCCCTTAAATAATAAAGAGCTCCAGCTCCCATTTAATTGTAATGGAGAAGCACACTTGGATTATTCTGAAGCTTTTGGGGACAAATTTGCTTACATGTATTTTCAACCAGTTATTCTACTTCTTTGCTGTTCTTGGCATAACTCACAGAACTAATATTTCATGAATGCTTGGAATTGCATCAATTGTAAATATAGGGTGAGAGCCTGTGCTGGTACAGATTGTCTCAGCTTTCTTGAGCTGCCTGGAGGCAAGTCCGTATCTGCACTTGACCAAGCACCCCACTGTGAGTACTCAGCAGCACAGAGAGGGGAGAGTCCCCTTCCAGTCACAGAGGCAGGAAGGAAGAAGGGCAGCTCCAGCCTAATAGCAGCCTGAGCACCTTTATTTACAGTGCAGCCTGACAGCAAGAAAGGAAGGAGAGGGGAGCCTTAATTGAGGGTTTTCTGTCTAATCTGCAGCCCCTTGCAGGACAGGAGTGGTAAGCATGCAGCAACAGCGACATAAGTGACATCTCTGGGGAAGGCTTTGCTCTCTAACTGTGAGGTGTTTGTGGATTCCTGCTGGCACTGCACAGCCCTTCGCAGTGTTGCTGCACGTGTGCTGTGACTGTGCTTAGAGACAGTTTTTAAGTGTGCTGATGAGAATTTCTCCAGGCAGGTCTTTAACCCAGAGATGTGTCGGTTATCTCTGTATTATTCAAGTCAGTCACATGCCTGCATCTTAGCACAGACTAAACACCCCATGGAAGTCAAAGGAATAGAAGATAAGTGTGCCCTGCAGACTTTCAAATGCTTGCTGACTCATTTCAAATAAACCACCTTCTGTGCTGTGACAGGAGCTAATTCAAAGTCTATATCTATAGGTTACATGCACTATCATTTTGGTGTAGAGACAAGATGTAGATCAGAAACTGGTGCTAAATGCAGGATGGAAGTTTAAATAAAGCCTGCTTTTCAGAATGAATCTCATCCCTGGCTCTTCAGCTGGTTTTCAGAATACTTATGATTTTGGAAAGTGTGTTCTGGTTGCACAGAGTCCAAATCAGGCCTGCCATGGTTATCTAGCTAGTACAGCCCATGCAAATGAATTGCCTTTGACGCTGAGTATATTTTCAGCTGTTTAATCAGCTCATGATTTCAGGGGCCGTTTTGAGAAGACAAAGTAGCATCTCTCAAATATATATGCCTTCAATTCTCTATAAGCCTCAAAGGCTGAGTTCTAGACCAAAGAAGGAAAAGAGTTGTTTGTTAAAAGGAGCTTTACAAATAATTTATAACAAATCCAAACTAGCGTGGCTGAGATTTTGTCCTCAACCAGGACACAGACATCAGCTGTGAGAGCAATCCCAAAGCTAATTTGTTTGAGTACCATCATCACAGAAAGAGAGTGGCATTTCACCATCCCTGCACAGGATTGGAGGTACCATGCCACATGGAGTTCTGATGGAGGGGTGCTTCCAGTCCTGCTTGACCCCAGTAAGAGCTCACAAGGTAGATTTTTTCGGTGACTTCCACTCTGGAGTAGCTTGCCAACTTCCAGGGTGATCTGCTGCATTTAGGAAAGCCTATTGATATTCCTGTGCATGGTGTGTGAGTCCTACAGGTGGTAATTTTCTCAGTGTTTGTTGTTCCAAAAAGTATAAAATAAAAACAACACAGCTGGAGGATCCTTTCCCATCTTTTACACTTGACAAATTCACTATTCTATATTTCCCTTATCACAGCCAGTAGCATCAAAATTGAAAATAATATAATATAGTAGTCTGAAGGTGCAGAAAAAGACACATTTATGTACCCACAGAAGGGGGTAGAAATGATTATAAAGAATGTGCTTTCTCTACCTTTGAATTTTATTCTGAAATCTAATGTTACAAGGACAGAACTCAATCTATAATATCATACAATTGAGGAAATATTCTCTTCTCTTCTCTTCTCTTCTCTTCTCTTCTCTTCTCTTCTCTTCTCTTCTCTTCTCTTCTCTTCTCTTCTCTTCTCTTCTCTTCTCTTCTCTTCTCTTCTCTTCTCTTCTCTCTCTTCTCTTCTCTTCTCTTCTCTTCTCTTCTCTTCTCTTCTCTTCTCTTCTCTTCTCTTCTCTTCTCTTCTCTTCTCTTCTCTTCTCTTCTCTTCTCTTCTCTTCTCTTCTCTTCTCTTCTCTTCTCTTCTCTTCTCTTCTCTTCTCTTCTCTTCTCTTCTCTTCTCTTCTCTTCTCTTCTCTTCTCTTCTCTTCTCTTCTCTTCTCTTCTCTTCTCTTCTCTTCTCTTCTCTTCTCTTCTCTTCTCTTCTCTTCTCTTCTCTTCTCTTCTCTTCTCTTCTCTTCTCTTCTCTTCTCTTCTCTTCTCTTCTCTTCTCTTCTCTTCTCTTCTCTTCTCTTCTCTTCTCTTCTCTTCTCTTCTCTTCTCTTCTCTTCTCTTCTCTTCTCTTCTCTTCTCTTCTCTTCTCTTCTCTTCTCTTCTCTTCTCTTCTCTTCTCTTCTCTTCTCTTCTCTTCTCTTCTCTTCTCTTCTCTTCTCTTCTCTTCTCTTCTCTTCTCTTCTCTTCTCTTCTCTTCTCTTCTCTTCTCTTCTCTTCTCTTCTCTTCTCTTCTCTTCTCTTCTCTTCTCTCTGCTTCTTAGGCAGGATTTCTCCAAAGTGTCCATTTGAGAAGAATGTAGGACTTTTCAGGGTAACATTAACATTTTGCATTTTTTTACATGGTATCTCCTCTTAATCCTATTCAAGGTCTTAGAGCACTTCAAGGATTCTGTATTTAGCACAGATTTTCTCAAAATCTGGTAGCTGTTGTAAGCTGAATGCCTGTCACCTGTCTACTCAACATCTGCATTTCAGATATGATACAGTGTAGAGATGTTCCATAAGTACTGTGTTGTGCAGACACAAATTCCAGTCTTTTGGGAAACTGGCTGTACTATACAGTTGTTTTCCTCAAATAAAGAATGTTTAGACAGATTAGGAGAGAATTAATGGACGAGCTGGGTATGGACTGTGTGCATGCTGCCTCTGACAAGTTCTGAAAGCATCCACATGGAGCTGGATGAGGAGTTCACAAGGGGTCAGGTGATTCCCCAAAGGACTGGATTGACATCATCAGTATGTGCACAAATTTCTTCCGAAGCAAATGCTAGTTATTCTTTTGGAAGACCAAGTTTCTGGACCTTCCTCTCCTGCACAGGGTGCTTGCACACTGTCTGAAGTGCCATGGTGGAATCAGATGTGTGACTTTAACAGGAGTCAGGCAGCAGGAGCATTGCACTGATGCAATGTGGCTGGCCTGCCTTGAAAGGGGGCCAGCCTTAGCAAGGTCCCCATGGGAAAATGCTGGGTATTGTCACAGGGGTTATGAACAGATATAAGCTCAGTATGATAAATAACCAAATGATGGCTAGCACAATGTATTTTGTGGAAGAATCCTTTTTTTGGCAAAAGACCTGTCAAAACTGGCTGCTCCTGTCCAAGTAGATCTGGCAGAAGTTATCTTCAAATATGCATACTCTCTAACGGATATGGTTACAAGATTTTAATCCAAACCTATAAATACTGAAAGGAGTGGAAATAAACCTGACTGCAGAAAGTAATATTTCTTTTTAAATACATTAAACATGTGCAGCATCCATGATAGCACAAAAAATGTTTGTATTTGAGATGTGTTTGCCACTGTAATTCAGATATACAATATCTCAGGCTTATTGTTGTTTGAGACATCAGGGCCAGCAATGACCACAGTCCCAGTGGTCCCACATATCCAGCTACATGGGAAACCAGAAAAACACAGCTTCTTGGAAAATTAATGTATGAGGGAACAAACATAAGACATTTGAAAACAATTTCACCACATGTGCTACTATTCAGTAAACTGATATAGTGTAAATGTGTTTTTTGCCAGGCTGCAGCATATATATGAAATCTGAATTTGTCATCTTAGGGAAAAAAAGCCCACTGCCTATGCAATATGTGTTTTTTTTTGTTGTTGTTGTTGTGTTATTTTACATTCTGCTACTGTTTGATCTAGACCTGTACAAATTATCTGATCTGTGTGGGTTTCATGGGTACTGTTAACCATCTGCTGTTGTAATCAATTTTATGATACAGGCACCAAGTTGGACCATCACAAATAAAAAGAAGAAAATCTCAAGGAATAAATAATTTAGTGCTGCCATTCATTGTGCTGGATTCTCTTTGAAACATCTTCTTTGGGAAATGGAATCTAAATCGTTCTACCCTAAAGCAGAGTATTAGGATTTTTATTTGCATTGGGGAGCTGAAGGTACGTGAACCAGCAATAGATGAGGAAAAGTGCCAGACAGAGTAAACTGTCAAAAGTAAAGACATTTGATCAGTTTAAGAAAAAGGCAGGAGGAGCACAAGAGACTTAGGTCAACTCCTCAGGATTGCATTTAAGCTTACTTCCTGGTGGATTAGATGAAATTCAAGCTGCTCAGGTTATGTTATGTTTTTCTTCTTACATGGAACATGCACAGTTTTCCTTCCTCCAGAGGACAAGTGAGCTGTCAATTAACAGAGGGTATGACCTCTGCTCACACAACAATATTTTAGCAGAGGTTAGAGTCACTGGAATCTGGAAAGCAGCAAGGGGTCTGCAGACAATTTTTATGCTAAAATAATCTCCATGGTTTTCATTCTGAAGTTTACATATTTTTGCCCTCAATATGATATTTTTAAGGAATGTAATGATAGAATCTGCAATTTTTTTCTATATATTGTGGTCTCAATGGCCATCACAAATAAAAAGAAGAAAATCTCAAGGAATAAATAATTTAGTGCTGCCTGCCATTCATTGTGCTGGATTGTCTTTGAAACATCTTTGGGAAATGGAATCTAAACCGTAGATTTAGCTGGGGAGAAACTATGCTACAGTTTCATCTGCCACAGTAACACCCCAAAAAGCCAAACAAAATATGGAAATACACAAATCACCATTCAGCCAAGACTTACTGTATTTGCTTTGTTGCACATTGATTACCATACATGTCTTTCCTGTGGATCTAGCAGGTCCTTGCTAAGGAAGGATAAACAAAGATGAAGAAAGTTTATAAACATTGAAGGAGCATGCTTCTGGGAGAGGCTTCCAATTAGAGGGGAATGGGGTCAAAATCTGAAATGGCTGATAATAGTTCTATTATAAGGTGACAGTAATGCCAGAGCTTGTAATTCAAACATGTGATTAAGGTTTCCAATGCTTCCTTTGCTGATAGATGCAAGTGAGGGTTGAAGAGATTTGGTCATGTATTTTTATTCTACATATTGCTAGTGCTTTAAACTGAAACTATGTTTTAGGGCTCTTGACCACATGCAGGGCACAGGATGAAATTTGTGGTTTTGGTTTGGTTTTTTTTCACTCCAGATATACAACTTGTCTTTGATGAAGAGTGGGTAGGAATTTGGGTTTTTCCTTCCTTTGGAAGACTGAAAACTAGCCACAGCTAACAAAAGGACTTTTAATTGATATCTATAGTGCTAGCAAATTGTCTTTTGGTCAGTGGTATGTGTCTTGCTTATGCATCCACGACTAAAAAAATTGTGTTATGGGACACAGGGAGGATTTTTTCCCCCATTATACCATCAGAGACGGCTGACTTGTGTTTGTTTCCCTTCTGTGTTGTGGTCTGCTTCCTA
Organism: Leptocoma aspasia; assembly: GCA_013399835.1. NCBI lineage: Eukaryota > Metazoa > Chordata > Aves > Passeriformes > Nectariniidae > Leptocoma > Leptocoma aspasia. Next base: position 1,349,463 of record VXAX01008054.1, read on the forward strand.
GGATCATATGGTCATTTTCACTCCAGAATTGTCATAATATTTCTCAATTGGAAATCCTCTCATCCTGCAGGCAGAAATTCTGTAAAATTCCAGTCATTGTTCTAAAGGGATGAAGGCTGTTACCTGGGGTCAGAGAGGGTTTAATGAATTTTGGTTTGGGGACATATGGCTCCTATTGATCCAGGTGGTGTCTTACTGTCATATGACACAGCAAAGCAAATTTAGCAAACAGAATTAGACCCATAATCGGTGGAGCATTTTGAGAATCATCCACAAGAAATTAGGAGGTGATGAACTTAAGAGGGTTCACTTTTGGGTGCTGTTCACCTGAAAGGACATGGCTTCAGAAGCTATATTTAACCAGATACATACCTTTGTTTAAAATACAGACTTTACTAGTGTCAGCTATGATTGTAGGTCTTGGTTTATCACCTACACTCCGTAATTCAAAGGTCTGAACTAGAAAAGGAATTGATGTACCATTTTCTCAGTAGGGTTACTGCAGCAATTCTTAACATACTAGACTGGTCTGCTCATTTTTGAAAGGACTGTCATATATTTGTTTAGACTAAGAGTATAAGGTCAGTGAGATTGCTCATGTGTTAAAACTACACACATTGCTGAATCCAGTCTTCCTGCAATTTGAGATATGCTTACCTGACAGACAGCCAACTTTGCTTTATGGAGATATTTAGGCTCTTGGTCTCCTGGCTTAAAAAGAGGGAGCTGGTTTCAGGAAAGGGCTTATGAAAATCCTGGCTTAGAACTCACTTTCAGCTTTAGTAAAAAAACCCAGTTTTTTATACCTTAAAACCTTGTTGAAAAGCAGATCTTTATTTTTACTCAGAGGAACCTAAAAAATCTCAGAATGTTAACGGGAGATACTTGCATCAATATGACTTGAAGTTCATAACAGTCTGGCTGGATCAGTCTTTGTTTCTATTAATTGTGCATTTTACTTGCTTTGTATATAGACATGACAGAACTATAAAATATAAATATATGTATAAATATACATATATGTACATGCAAATATGATCTGCCTATTTAATATAACAGGTTTATCAAAATCATAAATAGACTTAAAGAAAGAATTAGGGAAAGCATGGTTAAAAATTGCCTGAAATGTCAAACTGGTGAGTCAAGCATCGTGTTTATCTCTTTATTAACCCAAAATACTAGGCATAATACATAATAATGTGAGCCAATCTGGCTGCACATGAAAATAATGCCTTGTGAATCACCAAGACTGCTGAAAGTAACAGTCATCACCAATGAACCCATCTAATAAACATAGGTACATCATCTTCCTGACTGATTTTGAATGATGAACAACAGTTCTCCACCTGACCCTCCTACCAAAGAACCGACTTCATTTCTCAGTTTTAAAGAGCACTCCTACACACAAAACCCCCTGGAGCTGGAATGAGGAGACTTAAGTACCTTCTAATGAAAATATACAACACCTGGTTCCTCAGTGCTTTTTGTAGGCAACCCTGCATGTGTGCCACCAGAGTTCTGTGTGGAGGTTCTCTGCAGGACATGGTCCTGACAACATGTGGAATATATATACGGATGGTTCCTCAGATTCCTCTTGTAAGAGCAATGATCAGTACTTGAAGAAAGATCAGAAAAGGGTAGGGAGCAGGTTGGTTTATAATAGCTTTAACCAGCACGTGCTGGATTAAGAGAGCCAGAGGTACAAAGAGGGCAGATACATTAGTTATGCAACTTTAGCATGGTCACAGTCTCTGTCTGTGGTGTAAAGAAAGACATTAAAGCAGCTCTCTGGCAATTCTGCACCTGCAGGGAATGTGTACAGGTGGAATCCCAGGAGTCTTAAGGCAGCTTTTAATTTGCTTCACTGTGTTAGGAGAGACTCAGAACCTGTGCTTCTGACCTCTGGCTTTAAGAAACATCAATTGCATTATTTCTCAGCAGGGGTATGGCCAATGTTTATTTTCTGGATTAATAATTTTTAGCATTCAGCTCCTAAAGCAAATGCTTTACATCCTTGAGGGAGGCAAATAAATATGCACACCAAGAAAAACTCTGTGTTTTTCTTTTCTGTGACCCTTTTCTGTGCAGCAAAAGGTGGCTGTATGAGAAATACAGCTCTAATGTATGCTCATAAAATCTTTCATTTATTATTTATATAATTATTTGCAGAGAGCTGTTGCCATGACAACTTTTACACAGGGTGAGATAAATCCTTACATAGGCAGTAGTCATGACTCCAAACACTGTCACATGAAGATAAGTCTACATGGACATTTCAGGCTTTGCCAGGTTTTTCTAAAGTAGTTATTGATATGAAAATAACTTTCTTCTGCTAAATTAGAGAAAGTAGTCTTGTTTTAGCCTGGCTTCCTGAAAAAAAAAGTTTAATGAATAATTTTTTTCATCCATCTGCTTATCCTCTCCTGATATCCTTCAAATCTGTTGACATAATTTCAATTACCTTTCACTATATGTCTCAAAGATACTTAAATCTAACACACTTCAGGGAAAGTGGTTGTATGAAGGTGCAAGAGTACTAAAATAACATGTCGCAGAAATAAATATTCCACCATGACTATGAATGTGGTGAGCTCCTTTTGTACACTTTTTCAGACAGCATCAAACTGGCCAAAACTCATGCTATTTTTATTGCAACTAAACGGGAATCAAGGCAGAAAAGGTGGAGCTGTGGGAAGGTGGAGGCATGAAGGGTTCTGATGGAGACTGGAGATGTGGCAGGGAGGATAAGAGGGATGTTCTTGTGGTGATGGGGCTGTGGGCTTGCAGGACATGACACAAAATGAAAATGAAATGAAAGCTTCATTGAATTCTGTGACTCAAGGACAACAGCTTCCAAATTATACAGCCTAGAGCAACCTCCAGTTTGGAGAGCTAGAGCTTAGCAATGTCTGAGGCAGTCTAGGCTGCTTGGCTCCTCCAGCCTCACTCTTTGGGGCAGAGACTTCCAAGCATCATGAATTACATACACTACATGTGCAAGGGTTAGGAACTCCACGTCAGACAACCCAGGCAGTCAGCTGGCACCACAGCCTGATGCTTTTGTAGTGATAATGCAAGGCAGACTTTATCCTGGGACAACCTGAAGTGGATTTTCATCCTTGGACTGAAAGAAATGGAGCTCCTCTAAGTTTCACAGCTTCTTGCCGCTGAACAGTGACACCAAAAGCCACCAAAAACTCTCCAGGCTTCTCAGCATCTACTGGGTTATGGGGATCAGGTTTCATACTTGGAGATAAAATATGGCTTTGTTTGGAAATGCAATATTTGTTTGGAAATGCAATGATAGATATATGGATGTTAGACAGTTTTTGTTGAGCAATTCTGTATTTGTGTGTGCACTCACTCATGTTAGTTCCTCTGAAGTGTGAGGATTGAGGGAAAGAGACACATTCTTTGAATGCTTAAATCTGAACAATTCCAATCACAACATTCCAAAGCAAATGAAAAATAAGGTCAGTCTTTTGCACCATAATGCCTAAAAAAGTATTCTGTACATATTCACTTAACTGACTTCTTTACTTGCAGATATTGGTCTCCCTGTTATCAGTGAATTAAGTTCAGAATCTTTAAAAGTCATTCCAGCTTTAGATGTCTGTACATGAGAGTTTGATGCCTGTGATCAGCCATTTTGTTTTAATTTGATTATTATTCACTACAGAACATGTCAAAAGCCAAAAGAGTGTATCAGAAGGCTGGAAAATGTACTGGATTGATCATGGCTGGATGCCAGATGCCCACAAAAGCCACTTTACCCTTCTGAGAGGGGCAGGACTGGGTGGCTCAACATTCATTAGATGATGATGATGAAGAAGGACAGGTTTCTTTTGTCATCTTAATCTATCCACTGTACTCTTTAAATTCTGCTTTGAAACACATCACATCACATTTAACACTTTTTCTCTTAACACTCTTTCTCTTCCACTCTTAAGGAAGCTTGGCAGTCAAAGATGAGTGATTCATGCTCTGCATGATTTCTCAAAAAAGTCCTGAAATTCTCTAAATTCAAAAGGAATTAAATAAAACATTCTCTAAGAGCACAAGGTAAACCAAATAGCCAAACAACAGTGTGAGAAATTTTCAGGCAATGCAGAAATAGCCAATAAAACCAGCCAGTCAAGGCTGCCAAGAAGCCAGATGCTGTGATAGGAAGAGCATTTTTCACAGCTTTCAGTCAGTGTCATGTGATTTCCAGCTGAGGAAAGAAAGAAGACAGTCTAATGGCATTCATTTGTTAAGATTGGTGACACCTTAAGTGTTTAATTTCCTAATCTTTTTCTTTAAAGTTGGACAGGAATTTGAGAATAATTAAAAGCCCTTCTGATATCTGGGTCTGATTTTGGTGGCCTCATACTTATCCTCATTCATTTTTATTACCAGATCACCATAAATGTCATCATAATTCATTAACTAGGCACTATTTGAACAAGACTGGGCTGGGACTGAAGTAGAAAGGGTTTTGGAAATCAGGCTATTAGGTACTTAAGCAAGCTTTCCCCTATAGCTCTTCCACAACTTCCTGGCACTACGCCTGGCTTGAGCTAGCACTGATAATATTTTGTTTCCTTAAGCACTACCTTCATTTACAATTTTGTCCAAAATGAAATAATGCACTCAATCTGTAAGTGGAGCGTATTTTATCTGTGTATATTTTCATTCCTCTCTATATGCAGTTTGTGGGCTTTCAGAAATAGGCAAATAGAATTAATATTTTGACATGAAAATGGTGAAAAATGTTTGGAACAATATAGAAGATCATTTGAATAGTTTGATTTTAACATGTTTTTGGATCTTTGGTTTTATGTATTTACATTGCTTGTGCTACTGAAGAAGTCACAAAACAGGAAAAAAGGGAAAGAAGTTTGATCTGCTTACTTGTTCTCACAAACATGATGCCTCATTAAATCTGGTTGCCACATAAGGGGCTTGCCTACTTTGAAGAATTTCTCAGGGCATTCCTGGGGCTTCTAGGACAGAGAATACCACCTTGATAGAAAGTTAGTCTGCTGAAAAGCAGCACTGCTTCGGGACAGGAAAACAGCCTTCTAGATAAGCAGATTTTCTGACAGTATCAACAAATAAAGCAACAAAGGTTGGCATATATCCTGGACATTTTCAGCTAAGGCATCAGTTTCCTTTTTGTCTTTGCAAACAATTTTTCATTATAAACTTTGGAAAGTTTCCAAGAGGGTTTGGACTTAGACCTATCTTTCCCAAACGGAAATAGATTCTCCCACCTGCAACACTCATGTTAGTGTAATGAGGGCCACTTTTACTGCTACTAGGCTTTTAGGAATTAGTCACTGGGCAAACCACCTGTAACTCTCAATTACTTTCATGCTTCCTGTATTCTGAAAGAGAAAAATCTTTTTATAGACATAGAGAATGCTGAAGGAAGAATGGAGCATGCCTACTGAGCCAGAGAGGCTGACGCAAAATAATAAAGACATATATTTCCCCTAATATTAGCTGAGAGGTCATGCATCACCACAATTGAACACACAATGTTACTGTTACTTAAGGAAAGGGAGGTGCATAAAAAATTTAGAAAACTATGCTGCAAAAAGAACATAAACTTCTTACATACATCTGAAGAAGAAGAAAAGAATATTCCTCTCTGTCATTTCAAGGGCACTTCTCAGGAGCTTTTCAGCTGAAAGAATGACAGTCTTGCACCACTATTTGACCTTCTTACCTCAAACTGCAGCAAAGAAATGCATCTTCTTTCACAGGAAAGAATATTCCTTCAAAGATGATGGATGTGAAGGTAAGAATTAGTCAAGAGCCTATTCCAAGCGCAAGAAGTGCAGAAAATAGTGGAAAAAATTTAATTCATGTTAGCTAGTTAAACTTAGTGATGGAAAGCAGAAGGACAAGTCTCTTTACCCCAACCTCAGTCATGGAAATAACAAGTATAGAGAAATGACTTTTGCTTTCTTTTTCAACTTTCCTCTGCCCACAACATTCCCAGCTGCAAAAAGCTTTCACACCTCTCTCCCAGAGAAACCCAAAGGCAGCAGAGGCCCCAGGCTGATCACACTGGCGTGCGCAATTTCAATTGCTATGTTGTATCAGTTAAATCAACACACCAGTTGATCTGCTGGGTAACAAATCTGAAAAGCTCTTCTCCCTGAAGAGAATAAAGTCTCAGTGTTGTTTTCTATTCTTTATTGTACTCTTGTAACTATGCACCCTTCCCTTGGGAACAGCAGGAGAAACCAAGCTACTCAAACTGTGCTTGAACTGCAGACACCTCTGCGGAGATAAGAGGCTATGATGAGCTCTCTTTTGCTGACTCTCAGCTTATTCCTGAGAGTACATGTTGTCACAGCAACGCACCATCTTTCACAAGAATGACATAATCTCTCCATTGGAAAGACTTTTTTAAACAAGACTGCACTCCCATTCACCTCTTAAAACAATCTCTCAATGACTCTCAGAAACTGAATGCTCCCAGAACCATCATGTGTAGCAGAGCGTGTGTCCTTGCATTGTAGGAGGGTCTGGTTGTTATCCACCTTTCTGCTAGAACAAACACCTCTCTCATCATTCATTGATGCCATTGTGAAATACTGGCAAATTAAAATGTAAATGGTTTAACCTCGGACACTGCAACAGAAAAAAAAAGCACTTTAGGCTGAAAAGCTAAATTTTCAAAGTGACATATGACATAGACTAAACTGTGTTAGAACTCACCATTCAAGTGTGTTTGGTTTTGAACGGAGACAGTAATTTCATTGAATTATTCCACTTAGAAATACCTCTTTTTGCTGCCCACCCCAATCCTTCCCTCAGTGGATTTCCATCATGGGGGTGGCAATGGTAGGCAGCCAGAGTGCTGTCCAGAGCACCACCTCCGCAGAGAACACTAATTGCTGCTGGGCACCAACTGGCTCAGATGGGTTCAGTTCAGTGTTGACTAAATTCATATGTCTGGAAGAGACTTCACTGGCTCAGCCAGTGCAATCACCTTGTCATAAGGCACATCAATGATACTGGCAGATGTTCATCTCCTGCATCCTTAAAGGACCTCAAGCTTGCCCAAACAGGTTAGTTCATTTTTAACCTGTTCCTGGGAAGGACACATGTTCATATGACATTACATCAGTTTTTTTGATGTTTAGTCCATTATTTCTTGTATGCCTGGTATGGTCATGGAGAACTGGTTCTTCTTCACCCTTTCAGTAACATTTTCCATCTTTGAAAGTTGTTGTCACATCCTCTCTCACGCTCCTCTTTGCAAGCTAAACTGCCTCAAGTTCAGATTTTTGTTGTAAGTCATGAATCATTTCTAGATGGCTTGACCAAGCCAAAAGAGAGCCTTTGATGCAGCAGCTCAGACATGTTTAACTTGAAACAAATTATCATTTTAGTATTTTCAAAGTAAAGTTTTGTTTTGTTTCTTTTTCTTACCTTTGTAAGTATTTTATGACTTCATATCCCATATGGGATGAAAACAAGTGTAGGAATACCTGATTTTTACATGGAAATTAAATTTTAGCATCCAGGTGACACTTGTGGGTGGTTTGCCTCCCTGCAGCTTCAGGTCAGAGGATGATGTATGTGAACATCAGGTTGTTAGGTTAAAACTGAAAGATGGAACTAATGACCAAACTGCAAAATATCTGTTCTGTTGATTGATACTGTAGCAGGCAGGTTATTATAGATTAAGTGCAAAATCTGTTTTGGAGAGTTATTTCTAATGGGTGAATCTTGTACACCCTTAACTTCTCTGTGCATAAATTAACAGCACAGTCTGAAAGCCTTGTCTTACAGCTCACTGGGGTGCAAACTGCTTCTCTATGTGGGCCAGGGCCTTGACCTGGTTTAACTGTTCCTTTCAATGACTACAGTTCTAAGCTTGATCTCTGGCATTTCTCACTCTAATGTTGGGCTTCATTTTTTTTTAAGATTGGGGTCTAAATCTGTGTTCCTGCTGACAGGGTTGCTCTCATCACTGTGGATCTGAGTTTTGAACCTATGTAAGCCTCACCTTGTCACCTTCTTAGCATTTAACACTAAGAGTAGGTGGAGAAATGTTGCAACCATTTCAATATCTTCCAAGCCAATCTCCACCAGAATGCTGAGTTGGCTGAAAATTGCTTGCTGCTGTTTTTGGATTAGGCTTTAGTCCTGCAGCATAACTCATGTTCATACAGGTGAAGTGCTGGGAATGTGTGACTGGAAATAGGGTAGTGTTGAAACATCTTTTGGAGTGGAAGCTGAGAGTTTGGCTTAGGTTGTTGTGACCCCTATATATTTAACTATTAGCTTTACAATTTCTCCAGTTGCACTGTTGCTTCTGGTTGTGTCTACTCCTTTGCAGAGCAATTCACACATGTTAATCCAGCAGAGAACCATCTAAAAAAATCCACTTAGTTTGCTGAAATGTCTCAGGAGGGTGTTGGGCAGTAGTGGCACAAGACTCAACTTTCCCTGTGTGAATCTTCATCTGTGTATTAAGGATGAAGTAAGACCTGGCACTTCAAAACCCTTGGTGACCTTAGGGCTAGCAACATCAAGATGAGGTCCCTTGTGTGCAGTATGCTCATGTTACTGTAAGGATGATCACTTTGAAATATGCTTATTTTCTGTGTTGTTGTGTTCTTCTTTTGTTCAAAGTTATCTCCAATTACCAGCTTTCCATTTATAAACAATACTTCCCCTTCATTTGTCATGTCCTCTTGGACATTTGCTTCTCAGCTTCTTCAGTCCTCATCTGCTACCTCACATGATGCTAAATGACTCTCTTATAATACTAGAAAGAACCCTTTGTGGAGTAGTACCAAATTAAAGAGTAGCAGCTAGCTGAAAATTAACAATAACGTACATAACCAGGGATGTGCAAAAGAGAATGTGTCTTTCCACTTCTCTTACTGCTAAAAAAAAAGAGCTGCTAAAGTTATAGTACAGCTGTTTTGTGTATAATTTGTTTTTAGTGGCAACACATCTGTAGAATTGGTTTGGGATTCATTTGATCAAGCATAGGTCTTCTAGACCAGAGCTAGTCACTACAGACTTCCTTCACAGCTACTGGAGAGAATTACTCTTACTAGATGGCAGTTCACAACATCCTTGTGTAAACTAGGTCATCTGAACTGTTTCCTTAAATTTTATTGCCCATAAAGGGAAGCCATCGCTTTTGGTTTAGATATCGTTGTATTTTACTATGGTGGTACAAAGCCAGAGAAAGACAAGGTAAGGCTTTTTTTTTTTTTTTTTTTTTAACATGATGCAAATGTCTGTTATTAGGCCAGCTAAGTATTTTTGGAAAAATGACACCAGATTTTGGGTGAGACATTTTTTCAGGTATAAAAGCAAAGATGTAGATTTTAGAGGAAAACACAAACTTAGAACAATTTCTCAGCATTTATTTAGAAAGAGATGCAAAATTAACAGTCTCTTGTGTAGGCCCTTGGTCTGCCAATGGCATGTGTAAGTGTGGTGAAGACACAAGATGGTCTTACAGGATGGAGAGAAGATGCAGACTGGGGACAGGCTTGCCAAGAGAAGTAAAAGCAGGAGAAGGGGAGCTCACTGGCCAGTGATAATTGCCTTCAGCCACATGAATGACAATGTCAATTTGAGTAATGACCAAGAAATTATTTGAATATCTATTCTTTCTCTGTCTGGTTCTGGCTCTCTGGGTTGTTTTGTCCTGTGTGTTAGGCAGGACATTCAATAAAACCTAACAATAACTCCAAAAAGGAGAGAGGTTTGCCCTCTGACAGTGGTGTGCCTTCTCCAGTAGACTACAAAGCTCCTGTAAATACTTTCTGGTGATTCTTTTGCCTGTTTCCTCCTCCACCCTATCTCAGACCAGCATGAGGATGTGAATTGGTGCCTTATCCTGGGGTCTACAGGCAATCCACCTGACAAGTGACCATCTGGGGATAGGAGAAAACTCAAAGAACAAATGAACTTCAGAAGAAATAGAATCACAGAATGGTTTGGGTTGAAATGGACCTTAACAATATCTGGTTCCAAGCCCTCTCTGACATGGAAAGGGTTACTTTCCACTAAACAGAATAGTCCAAAAGGATCAATCTTTGGGCCAGTGACAGCTCTACGTGGTGCTGAGTGACAGGGCTCAGCCTGGAAAGCAGAAGACCCTGCCTGGATCTGTGGGAACCCATGAGTTGCCTTTTTAAATTACTGACATGAAATCACAGGGCTCTGTGGTTGTGTGCCCATAGGGAGCAGTCACCCACTGGGGTGGCTCTTAGGAGCTGCAGCTGGCCAGTCAGAAGCTGCTCCAGGTGACTTGGAGAGAAGAAGCTCCTCTCTGAAATACCTCTGCACTCTCTGGCTGCTTGTTAGGCAGCAAACCTGACCAAGCATCAAAATTAAACTGCTTCTTTAAAATCCATAATCCAATTTACAATATAATTTGCATTTAGCAAATGTTTGTTAATTGTTAATGAGATAACAGTTGGTAAATATTAATTATTTAAGGTCTGGCAAATATGATTTGATGGCTACTTGGCCAAATTTTCAAGGGAATAATTATAGTAATAGTGAATTAGAGCAAGATACATGTGTTTATCCGTAGAAACTGGCTAATCAGAGGACTAACTAAACATTCTGTGGTGCAAATTTGACCACACATTCTTTTGGCTATGCATGGATCCATAAGCAAATTTAAAGTCTGCATGTGAAAGCAAATCGCCCATTTAACAAATGTATTTAACAAATGATTTGACAAATGTATCTTAATCTCTATAACAAAATAATTCCATTTTAGCAATTTTTCACTCTAGAAGACTGTGTTTTCATTTAGTTTTTTTTCTGTTTTATTGTTATGGAAGAAATATGTTCTCATTTATAAAGTATTTATTTTATATTAATTAAATATCTTAATAAATCTAAATTATTTGTACTTAAAGTATTTAAGTACTACTAAAACTAACAAACTCAGTGGAAAGGTATAATCCCAAATCAAGTTTATTTTGATTGCATTTTTTTTAGATTTTCATCACCATTTTTGCAAACTAATATTTTTAGTGGCCTTCAAGAACATGTATCCAAGAGCTGAGGATCTCGTGTAATGAATCTTTTACATCTGCTAGCTCTGTGATTCCACTGCTTGCTATTGAATAATGTATTAAGCTTTTCCAGGCTCCTTCTGCTTGCCACATGAGAGCTGCAGCAGTTTCTTCATGTTCATTTATTCTTCGCATCTGAGTGAGGCCACATTAACAGCAATGCTGCTGATGTTGTTTAACAACAGAAAAATAATAATAAATAGATCAGAGAACCTGCCTAGATTTTCCCACTGAAAACAAGGAAAAAGCATCTAGCACCTGCCCATTGTCAGTGTCCATGTAATGTTTGCCTACATGGGCGTGAAAACACCAGCTACTATATATGGAGAGCTACAGTCTTATCTTCCACTAAGACATGTTAGTTAATTTCAAGAGAAACAGAGTTGTCAGCAGTGGCACTTGGTGATCTGTGCTCCACTATTCTGTCCTTGTCATAATTTTCAGGTAAGCTTGCACCTCATCCTGTGTTTTGATCATGTAAGTATTGTAATGGAAATCAATTACCAGTGCAAAACTTCCTTTTCCATTAATATTGTGGTTTTCATAATGATTTAGAGTGCTAAGGAAGAGGCCTGGATATCCCATTACTCCAGTGTGACAACAGAGATGGCAGATGAGCTACATGTAAAGCTATTGAGAATTAGAAGCTAGGTAAGGTATGGCAGAGCAGCCTTTCTGTCACTCAGTATATTCACTTGAAAAACACAGGAATAAAGGGCTCCCAGAAGTTAACTTTTGCAAAGGAAGAGTATGTGGCTGACATGCTTGTAAGGAGGAGAATTAGGTGTGATTTTTACCTAAGAGGCTGGGAAATTATATGCTAAAGGATGTAGAGGAGAAAATATCTAGGGTTGAAAATTGTCTAAATAGCCACATAAAGTGAGGACATGGAAGGTGGGACACACCAAGCATGTTAGAGCAGACCTGTGAGTCCTGAGAACATAAATATCTTAATAAAATACCAAGAGAAATATATTAATCCTCCGCCCAAACCAGACCATATTTATAAGAGGAAAAAGGACCTTTCTCTAGCCAGTTAATAATGACTATGACAAAGTGCAAGGGAATTAGAACCTTTCTCCAGTCACTTAATAATGTCTATGACAATGTGTAAAGGAATTAATCTATTGTGTAAACCCAACTAGAAGGTTTAGTATAATCCCTGTAACAGAAAAATATTTTGCGTTGTGCAATCAAGAAAGAAGAAATGTACCCATCCACACACTATGTTCATATAGATCATGAACATGTTGAATGCTAAAGCAGAACCAAGGAGGACAGCTTGTATTCACTTTTGAAAGCCTGTTTTCATCAGGGCTCAGTTTCTGAAGTTTTATATCCATCCAGGATCCAGCATTATGAAAGAACAATGGTTTTCAAATTCCAATGTGAGCAAAGTGGACACTGGTATATGTAGCTATTATACTGTACTACATTAGCACAGATAATCAGGACTGATCATCCCCCTTCAAGGAGACAGAAAGACCACAATAAACTAGGCTAAAATGTGCTCTTGGGCCTGAAGAAGTTTTACAGCTGCAGAAACATTCATCACTGGTAACTCAAGGCTAATAGCTGTGAAATTTCTAAAGGGAATATTTTGCTTCAACATTCAAATGACCTGAGGTTTAACAATGTTTCATTGCAGCTGAATTAAATGTTTTGATATCTGGAGAAATGATATAAAACCCTCCCTTAACTCATTCTGTGCCCTTTCTGTACATGTGTCAATTCTGTTTGTTTAATGAGAGAGACTTGTGCATCTGCAGATTTGCACAAAAGAGGGAAAACACCCTGAAAACAATCAGTTCATAGTCCTATGCTTTTGTTGTGTTAGTTTTGTTTTTGTTTTTGTGGGTTTTTTTTGGTGGTGTTTTTTTTGTTCTGTTGGGGGTATTTTTTTGTTTGTTTCCTTTTTATTGGTAGTTTTTGTCGTTTTGTTCGTTTTTTTAAATGAAAAATACCCCTGAGCTTAAAAAAATTTACATCCAAGGGAACAGTCAGATGTAGGTCATTGCATAGTCCTGGGAAGTATAACATTTTCTAATTTTGCCATTGAAGTTATATGGAGCCATTTGGCTTATGTGTAGGTTCTGGGGATGATTAAAATCTTTGGAGTGATTCTTCAGTTAGCTAAATTAAAAAGGATTTCGTCCAGGAAGATGAAATGAAGCTAAATGTTTGTTGTTTGCCACAATAGCTAATCTGACTTAAGAGTATTATTACCAGAAGGATAACTAAGAGCAATTATTAATGAAGAATATTTTGGGGGAAATTCACGCACAAGACCCACTTGAAACAGGTTCATGTTTATCACTGCCTGTCTTTTCTATGCTTAATGAAATTAGCATAAATACTTTAACAAGAGGTGAAATATGATACTGAAATGAAACAGGTTGCAGCACCTTCAGAGTTCTGTTGAATTTTCCAGCAGGCAAAAGACAAAGATGCAAAATGAAAACCATATACTGTCTCTCATACAAGTGTTACAAGTGAATTCTTCTGTGTTTGTTTGTTTGTGATTTTCATCAGACCTTGTTGATAAACCCTTTATCTCTTCTATCAATTACCTTGTACTCCTGAAATTTTCCCTACAAAATCTGCGAGACTGAATAGAGACTATGATGCAAGCCTATATATATCTATATGAACATGACAAAATTTCACCTTAAGAAAGATATCCATCCTGGCCCTTCTGCCTTTTGTACCCAAGAAGCAAGCACCAGCCCAGTATACCTCTTTCATAGTATTTGGGATCTTGGAGACTCCAAAGTAGAATGTAAATTTGGACTGTTGGAAGAACAAGACATTTTTATCTGTGGGGATTTTTGTAGCTATTGCATTCACTTTTCTCATTGCCCATAACTTTATAATATCAAATAGTGCATTTCATGTTTCTTAATGAGTGCTTTGCATTAAGGCTGAAGTGCTTTGAACTCTGTATGCTTCTTTTCAGCACAGCATGGATCCTTGGCAGAAAGTCTACTGATCACAAGGAAGACCGAGACAAAAGAACATTAGGGCAAATTAGGGCATTCTTGTGGAAGCTAAATTTCGTCTTCCACCACCAGTGAAGACTATATTTTATTTGCTGAGTACATCAAGCTGTGCTGCTAAAGTAATGTGATTGTGGATCTGCCTGCAGTTCCCTTTTCTACAAACTCCATCTCACTCACAGGAGCTGCATGGAGTAACGTAGTCCAGGAAATTAAGGGCTCTAAGCAGCATGTGTTGAAGTGGGGAGAAGAGGAGAAAGTCAAGTCATTTGCCAAAGCTCAGAGCAAAGTAGTGGCAAATGTCTTGCCAGAGTTCAGGGATATTTTGCTGCAGACTTGTTTGACTAGTAACCAGCCATTTTTTAAAAGTGCTTTGGTGGCTTCAGACCTTCAAGCAGATAAGGTTTATTAAAAGAGAAATCATCATACAATAAAAGATGAGACTGAAATCAAACCAAAGCAGTTATAAAAAAGACGCTAATTTGCAAGCACAAGAAGAAGAAAGCATGAGCGCGAATGAACCCTGCTTGAATATTACAGGGAGTTTTTCTTGAAATAATTCCAGTCAAATTCATGTGAGATGCTGTCCTGAGAAGTTTTTCCACTGTCCTCCTTCTCCACAGCACTGTGCTAAATGGTGACCATGTTAACCCATTTCAGTCACCTTGCAGTTTCCCAAGGAACTGAACTGAGGGCACTCTTACAGCCTAGGGATACAATTATCTTAATTAGCTTAATTAAGTGGTTCTTTTACATCTAGAGCACAGGAAAGGGGACAGTATATTTGCATCTATATTAATCAGAAAATTTTGCTAATTTGAAAACTCTGCAGTGATACACTGCTGACACAATAAAAGTTACTGCCACTGGTCAGTCCTCAGAGACATTGTATGACTCCCATGAATCACAGAGAGGGAGTTCAGATGGCTATCCCAGATGTAAAAAACCCCAACCATTTTAATAAACCAGACAGGAGCAATTTCTTCTCCTGTAATCTACAGAAACATATGCCTCTGCAGGATGGAGAGTCAAACAGGATAGTGAATGACATCTTTCTATGGACAATGTGGCTGGTATTCTAAACTTCTTTCCTTTTAGGGTGGTCATCTACAGCTGTCTAATATTAAACTACATGCAGGGAATCTTGCCCAGCCATTTCCAATGGAGCCCCTAAGCAAGAATGGAAGGATTTTATTTGGCTCCCCAATGGGGAACTTTTTGCCCAGAATGAGCTGAAAACAATAAAAGTTTTTATTGTCACTGATGGAAAAAATTATAAAACAGACCAACTCTTGTTACCCTCACAGAACAAGAATGAGGGAATATGTTGTATTTTTACTGTATTGGCAATATTTTCCGTTTCTGAGAACTTTTGGTGACCAGAAAACTGGGCTAGAGGGAATTCTAGGTCGGGCTAGGGTATTTAACCACATTGACAGGGCATACAAATCCAACTTACAGCTTCAACTTACCATGTGGTAGATTTATACTTCAGGTTTTCTTTTATAGTCAGATGCATTTTAGCAAGAATCATTTTGTTTCACCTTTTTGAGTCCTGATGTTACACTTTTTCACTCTCTCAGTATCTCAGGAGATCAGATTTTTCTTGAAACTCTTATGCCAAAATATTACCAAAACAAATGGTCTGTCAGAAAGTTTGAAGTAGAAATAGAAATGAAGGTGTATGCAAAATCACACTTGCAGGAGACTTTAATACTTTTTAGTTAACTCCTCTTTTAACTGGTGTTGGAGCTTTACAGAAGGTATCGCTTTCGTTTGCCATTAGTAGAGATCTGGCTGTATTATCGAGGGAAAAGGGTAAACCACAACTCATTATGCTCTAAGATAAAGAACTGAAAGATACTGAACAGAAGAATTTGAGACCAATCCAAAACAGATGTTGGAAGTGTAGGGATAAAGTAAGAGGAGCCCCCAAAATGTGCTGACCCATATACTAAAGGAAGCATAAAAAAATCAAACCAAAACAAACCCCCAGGTATGAAACTGTAGTAGGTTGATGCTGGCTGGGTGCCAGGCACCCATCAAAGCTGCTCTATCACTGCACTCTGTGGCTGGACAGGGGAGAGAAAATATAATAAAGGGTGCATGGGTTGAGATAAGGACTGGGAGAGATAACTGCCAAATATTACCATGGGCAAAACAGGGTAGAAACAGAGATATTAATTGAATTTATTGCTCACAAAATCAGAGCAGAATAATGAGAAGTAAAATAATAAAAAACCCCCTTCCCTCCCCACTCAGGGAATGGGGATTATGGTCAGTTCATCACCTGTGGTTTGCCCCACTGCTCAGGGAG
Source organism: Leptocoma aspasia (assembly GCA_013399835.1). Taxonomy (NCBI): domain Eukaryota; kingdom Metazoa; phylum Chordata; class Aves; order Passeriformes; family Nectariniidae; genus Leptocoma; species Leptocoma aspasia. The sequence continues at coordinate 1,365,839 of VXAX01008054.1, forward strand.
AGGAGTCATTCCCCTGCTGCACCATGGGGTCCCTCCCATGGGAGACAGTTTTCCATGAACTTGTCAGACATGAGTCCATCTCGCAGGCAACAGTTCTCTGCCAACTGCTGCAATGTGAGTCCATCCCATGGGCAACAGTCCTCCCAAAACTGCTGCAACTGAGTCGCTCTTCCATTGGGTGCGGTCCTTCAAGGGCAGGCTGTTCTAGCAGGGGCTCCTCTCTCCAAGGGCCTCCTATGGCATCACAGCCTCCTCTCAGGCATCCACCTGCTCTAGTATGGGTCTCCTCCATGGGCTGCAGGTGGATCTCTGCATCCCCCTGGACCTCCATGGGCTGCAGGGGGACAGCTACTTCACCACGGGCTGCAGCACGGGCTGCAGGGGAATCTCAGCTCCTCCCCCTCCTTCTTCACTGCCCTTGGTTTCTGCAGAGTTGTTCTCACATGTTCTCAACCGCCCTCTTCTCTGGATGCAATTACAACTGTGCCATAACTTTTTTTCTTTCTTCTTAAATAGGTTATCACAGAGATCTTACCACCATTTCTAACTGGCCCAGCCTTGATCAGCAGCACATCCTTCTTTGGAGCTACCAGGATTGGTTCTGCCAGGCATGGAGCTGCTTCTGGCAGCTTCTCACTGAAGCCACCCCTGTAGCCCTCCTTGCTACCAAAGCTTGACAATGCAAACCTAATACAGAAACATATACATGCCATTTAGGAAGACCTGGAAAACATCCTGAAATGGGAGAAACTCCTAAGTGACCTAATCTTGGCTCTATTTTAAGATTTTTTAATCCTGGTTTCAGGATTCAGCTTGTCAAATTCTTGCAATGAACAGGGTGGAGTAAATGAAAAGTCTGATTTTCTAAAATTGCATCAGCAGCATGTTGCAAATTATTGCAGCATGGAAGGCAATCAGGATTTGAAACAGTTTACTTTTGTTTCATTCAAGTAGAAATGACTGTTAAAGCTGTAAGACAATTTAAAAAAAACTCACATCCAAAGCAGTAGCTTTTCTGCTGCCTGCCAGAAGACACAGGGATTTTTAAATATATTTTAATTTAGAATATTTACTTATCTGTCTATTTTTAAGAGAAGACAGAGAAAGAAAATTGAATGACTGCCCAAAGTATTCCGAAGATGCCACTTTCTCAGCTTTATGTATGGACTGTCCTTTTATGTGTGAGAGTACCACATGGGAGTGACAAGTGCTCAGAAGAGTATAGTTTTTCTGTTGACCTAAAGGGCTTGAAGAGCTCAATGTGTTGAGCTATCAAAAAGAAAACTGAGAGCTGATTTGATTACAGTATATGAGTACCACACGGGGAGAAAATACCAAAGGAGTCTTTAGTATAGCTGAGAAGAGACTTAGCAAGAATCAGTGATGGGAATAAAAGGCTGACAATTCACATTGTGAATTGTCATTGTTAATGACTTCATTTAGTGAAAGCAAAGGTGTGCGAGAACTGAAACAAAGTCCTAACCAGACACTGGAATTTATTCTTCAAGTAAGGGACTAGCTTTCTATACAATGTGTTCTTTACTTGCTGGACAGACTATAAGGGAAACAGGGTGCAATATAACAGCCACAGTACACAGGAAATCTTCACACACACTTCAAGCTTTGGAGGTGGTGTGTACAGCTGGGCAAAATCCTGCTTAAAATTTAAAACTTTAATTTTTGTTTTGTGTCTCTAAGCCTGAGCAAACTGTCAGGGATCTCCTCTTGGAGAGATGGCTCATACATGCCACTGAAGAGCCTCATATCAGTCTGTACATGAGTGTTAGTCCAGTTGCTACATTGGCTTGTCCTGATGGTCATACTGTGGTCAGCTTTAAACACATCCTCCAAAAATACTTTAGTTGTGGTTGATGCAGTTTTATGAGGGTCTGTTCAGCTGCCACCTTTTGTTCAGTGGTCTACAGCACATGCCTAGGACATGGAACATCCCCCATTCCAAGTCTAAGAAGATAGGTACTATGTTCACATCTTCTGAAGGTCTCAGTCATCACAAAACTGGGACTGAACCATAGGCAGAGTCTGATGGCCCGAGGAAGATACAGACTGACTCTTTTGCCTTGGGTAGTGGGGGGAATCTCAATTCCTCTTCTCAGTGCGCTTCTGACACTTGAGCCACTAAATTATATAGGGAATCACAGAATGACAGAATGGGTAAGTTTGGAAAGGTCCACAGGGTCACCTGAACAGTAAGGGTGTTCTAACCCATGATCAGGTGGAACTTTCTGTGCATTGGTTTCTACCCATTGCCACTTATTTTGTTGCTTGGCACTACCAAGCAGAGCCTGGCTCCCTCCAACCTCTTGACATCTCCCTTCAGATCCTTATAGACATTTATAAGGTTCCCTCTCAACACAGAAATGTGAAAACCCTTCTGGGAACAGCAGCTTGGGATACCCCTCTGTTCCAGGCATGGTCATACAAATACATACATGAGGCACGAAAAGTCCACGTAGGACCCATGTGAAGTTACACATTTGTTGGAAGTTATGCATGAGTTACTTCTGTTATGCAAAGCTTTCATTGCAACAGTGGAGTATGAGTCACATGTTGCACATTGCCCTTCACAGTAGTGCACGGTGCCTAACAGGGAAGAAATAATTCTTCTGAGTCCTTCTTTAGTTGTTATATGAAAGAGCTTTGTCTTGTGCAGCTTAGAGGGAGAGAAGGTAATTGATGTCATTATATCTAAGATTGTTACTGTTTTCTGCAACTGAAAGTAACAGATTGTCAGACACTGGGCATTTGTGTGCTTCATGTTCTTTTCTATTCAGTTAATCAATAAAATAATTATGAGAACAATTTCCATGTCAAAGAGAGAATGTGTTGCCTTTTCACACTGAAATAGATTGGGGGTGGGGGATGGTGGCAGCAGAAAGCAGTAATTTTAAGATGTGGAAAGACAGAAATGGATGTGTTCAGTCTTGGGTAAACTGACAAGAAAAAAAGAAGGAAATGAGAAGAATGAATCAAAACTGAGTCAGCTACCTTAACTGTTTTTTAAATTAGGTGTGCCTCATCCTGTGCTGATAAGAAGGTTGACCAAGCCTCCAAATCCCACTATATCTACTGAAACATGTGTGGCACTTGTTACCCTACAATCATGTACCCTTTCAGGGATACCCTGGCTAAAGGAAATAATATTTCTTAGGTTAATCAGACTCACAATGGCCAGACTGGCACATAATTTCTTTCTATCTCAGTCATGGCCAAAAATATGCGTGAAAAGACAGGCATGAGACTAGGAAACTGCATCTTCATAAATGAGATGGGTAAAAGATGTCTTTGTAAGAGATCAAACATATGCATCTTATTACGTTTGGACAATGGACCACACTAATGTCACTGGACTGGGGGTTGTTTGCAACAGTGTGGTGGTTCAGAACCTGGCTGAAAGGGACAACACAAGGAAAAGTGCAGCAAAGGATAACTGAGAGGAGAACAGATTGAGGGTATTGATGTTACCAGTAGGAAAGACAAGCAAGGCCTTTTTATTTTTTGTTTATGAATTTGACAGAGGTAATGAGAAAGCAAGTGGATATAATTCTTTCAGTTGCACGAGTGTGCCTAGGGATTTCTCTGAGTTGTGGTATATAGGTATCTTGGTTTAACTCAGCCCACAACTAAATACCACTCAGCAACCTCCTCAAACCTTCCCCCATGGTGGCATGGGAAAAATAATCAGATAAAAGTAAAAAAACATGCCAAAATTCATGGCTTGTGATAGAACAGTCTAATAATTGAAACAATATAAAATTATACAAATAACAATAAAAAAATGAGGAGAGAGAGAGAGAAGGAGAAATAAAACCCAAGAGAAAACCCAAGCAATTAATGATTCACCCCATTTCCAGCAATCCCCCGGTGATTGTCCCCTCCAGACCAACATCCTCCAGTTTGTGTACTGAGCTTGGCATTCTGTGGTATGGAATATTTCCTTGGCCAGTTTGGGCCATCTGTCCCAGATGTCCTCAAGGCAACTTGTGCAGCTTCTCACTGACAGAGCATGGGAAAATGAAAATTCCTTGACCCAGGTTAAGCACTATTTGGCAACAACCAAAACATCAGTGTGCTGTCAACATTATTCTCATACTGAATCCAAAACACAGAACTGTACCACCTACTAGGAAGAAAATGAACTCTATATCAGCTGAAACCAGGACAATAGGATCCAAGTTCAAGAGAAGGGCATGCTTTAGGTGTAATGAGCCAAGAATAATGTCAAGTCTCAGAAAATAGGTGGAAATTTTCCTCCAACAAATGCATATGTAAGAAACTGATTACAAAAAGCAAACACACAGAAGTCAGTCTACTTTCTTTGGAGCAGGTTCATTATGTAAGTGAATAGTAAGAATTCTATTCTTACTGAATAGTAAGAAAGCTGAAAAGTAAGAAAGCTGAAAAGTAAGAAGCAGTTTATATCAGTTTTTTACATTTCCTAGGGCAGACATGCAGTCCACAAGAGAATCTCCAGAAATGTATCAGTCCTAATCCTTTGGTATTCACCACTCTTCTCCACAGATGCCTACAATAAATGCATTAAAGTCTGAGACATGCCTAGATTTTGTGCCTTCTCAGATGAGAGGAATAAATGCTTACAGGACACAAGCCATCATCTTCTAAGTGGATTGCTGGAAAAGATCAGATGAATCATAAGCCAAAAGTGCCTATTTCTCTTTATTGACTGTAAAAGGAGTTGATGGTAGTACAGGCTCATCCATATGCTGCTATGTGTGTCATTTTCTGTGAAAAGCTCAATTTATTAGTCACCCTCAAACTAGAATTAAGCAGAAAAAGGCTTTGGAGCACTCAGGTGCTCAGATATTTGCTTTCATTCTAACTTGGAAAGGAAGGACAAAATGTCTGCAATAACCTATAAGAGAAAATGAAGACTCCTCACAGAGTCCTAAGGATCTGTGTATCTGAGGATATGTATACAAAGGAGACTTCCAGACAGGATACTGAACAGTCAAGGAGATAAAGAGCAAAGAAATAGTCTGAAAAATTGTGGGGAAAATGTGGCGAAAAAAAATACATTAGAAATCTAACTTTTTTGACGTTTTGCCGTGTTTCCTAGTGTTGTCCTCCCTTTGGAGGTAAAAAAACCCCAGCCCTTTCTAGTTTCATGATGCACCTGAATTGATTATTTTACACCAAAATTATAACCTTCCCTCTCTGGAGGACTGAAAGACAGAGGGACTGGCAGATGTTATAGATATGTAATTTGGGAAGCAAACTATTAATTTACTAATGATGGGCTGATGGTGCTTTGACCTACTTCAACTTCTTCTCTCTTGAGAAGTGGTTTTGGGGTCCTACCATACCCAATACTAAGACCACACGGTTTTCCATATTGAGGGCAACTGTGAACTTTAATTAAGCTCTGAGCCTTATTTCACCATGGTTTCACTACTATAACTGGGGAGGGAATGGAAGACAAGATGGATAGCAGTGGAAATAATTAAGAATGAAAAGTGGAAAGCATGGCAAGACAGAACTAAAACCCAGCAAGAAGTGGCTTTAGCAGATAGGTATATGATGTGATTTCAAGTCCCTGGAAAAGTCCAAGTTCCCCCAGCAAAGGAGTTTTCCCCACAAATGGCTCTGCTGACAGAAGCAGGATGCCCTTTGGCATAAGTTTCTCATCTGTGTATCCAAATACTAGATCAGGCAGCCACTATGGTTCAGTCAATGCTGTTGGCAATGCAGCTTGTGTATCACTGGGGTAAGGTGAACCTGGGTGAGAGGAAAAAGCTTAACCTGACGAAGAAACAAATCTTATCATGCCTGGATATTTCTCAGGACCATCTGGCTGCCACAGAGAGCTGTGAGGGGTATAAACTCATTTGTTGGGAAGGGTATGTACCCAGTTTCAGCAGAGTATGATACAGCAGTCATCTCTCCACAGGGGTCAAAGAGAGACACTCAGCTTGACATGCCTCTGGGCCAAACATCAAACGATGGGCAGCAACAGAAACAGGAAAATATTTCATCCTAAAGTACATAGAACAAGAAAAATACTTTAGGAACATTATCTCCCCCACTCTGCCTTTTTTTTAAGTGAAATACTTAGCTAATAAAATTGTCTTTTTCCTACAAGTGAAGCAGTTAATGCAAAATTGCTTAACTACCAGCAAGAATTTTTTGTCTGTTTGAATTAAAAGAAAAAAAGTGTAATCACACCATTATTAACTGAAATTACATTTAAAAAAATTGAATCCAGTCAGGATTCTTTTTCTAAGGTTCTCAGCTAAAGCAGATTTCACCCCAGAAGACAGCAAAGTTTTGGGCACAAAGTGAATTGACAACAGAGGCAATACACATAAAAAATTCAGTATTCTAAAAGAGTCTAAAAACTTTTCATAGTTGGACTTTTTATTCCTGTTGTTAGCCTTCATCAATTTTCATTTGAAAAGGTACTTGTAAGGCCCTCTTGAGACTCAAACTCCACTGTAATTATACGACAATACTCTTCAAGACATTTATTGAAATGAATGGAACCCCCTAGTCAAAGAATGATAATGCATTATCTCCTGGTTTTTTTTTTTTTCCCTAAACACATTGATCCCCCTAATTGTAATCTACAGGGGAAGGAAATAGAAATAAAAATTTTCATTCTCCCCCAAAAAGCAACACTAAAAACAAGAACTGCGAACCAACCAAACCCAAATCCAAACAACCAAAAACCCCAAACAAAAAAAGCAACTTCTGACAAACAAAAAAAAAACCCTGGGAACAATGAAAAAGAAGTTGTCAGTACACAAAGCAGACTGCAGGCATGGGATGCAACCTGTTCTTTTGTGCCTTGGTACCAATGGGCTTGTACTGACAGGGAACATCAAGATGGAAGATCACCTCCAAACCATTTAGCACTTGACTGTTCAAACCAATGGGATACAGGCTGCATGGCAAAATACATGTGTGGAAGAAATTGCTGAATGTTTTCTACAACCATAAGCTGAAGACTAGGCCTACAGGGGAGTCCAGCTGCACCCTTGAGCTCCCATAAGTGGGTTTTGGAAAATAATAACACCTGTTCCCATTCCTGTCATTCCTGAAACTTCCAGATCCTTCCTGAACCTTCCAGATCCTTCCTGATATCTGTAATAATGTCAGAGTTGATGAACCTCCCTGCTGGCAAGGAAAAGTGATGTAGGACAGGCACATATATCACTGGATCAAGAGAAAGTTAGAAGTATCCAAATTATGTGTATCTGTGGGAGAGAAACTCCATAGTATATTCAGAGGGAGTTTAAAAGAAGTTTTAAAGCCTGCCCACTCCTTCTGGATAGCCAGCATGAACACCAAGATCCCCTGAAACCCTTCAACATCTGCACTGTGTCACATAAGTTGATGGTCATCACCAACACATGTGAAAGAATGTGACTGAGAACCTATAATCATTATAAAAATAAGTAGTTTTGCAGAAATGACTATTTCAGGTATAAGAGAAGTAGTTTTGCTCTGTCCTTCAGGTAGATGTTCCCTTAGAGACTTTCTTTTAAGACTGGTGATTGAACACTCCTAAAATATAGGAACTTAGTCCTGTGATGAGCATAGAGTTGGATGCAATGATCCTTATTGGGTCTACTTGAGATATTCTATCATTCTGTGAAAAAAATCAACACAATTGCTTACTTTTGCATAGAAAACAGGTGGAAATGAAAAGTTTCATCAGAACTTAGCAGGCCACACTCATAACTCCCCTGACCACAGGGAAGAATCTAGATTTGTACTACTAATCATAGCTGTTGTTTATGTTTTGATAATATGACATCTTGTGGGAGCTGAGCCACTGAAAACAGGATCTTACTTCTCCTGAAAATATTATCAACTTTTCCGTGGACTGCTGCTAAATTTTGCAGGTTTGCAGTGAAAACTGATAGTTGGGAGCAAAGCAGCAAAATGAGTTAATATGTGCCAGAGATATGAAAGCAGTGTAACAGCTTTTGGAAGCTTACCAGAGGGAAGGAACCAGGTCTACTCATAAATAAGGAAGACATGAAATTAATAATGTTTCAGAAGTGACTGAGATAACTTACAGTGGTATCAAGCCTGTCATCAGTAAAAATATACATCAAAGAAGGTTGAAATATTAGGTACAGAGAAAATTTACTCAAATACATTTGGAAATCTGAATGCATACAATCCAACTGGTCTTGATCATATCTTGGGGCAATCACCTCCCAGAGTTATATAAGCTGTAGGCTTCACCTACTCTTGAAAGTTACAGCAATAAAATTGATGATGTGGCCCCATAATTGAGCATGATTGAATTACTGCAGGTAGGCAAGTTACTTCATGCCAGCTGAGCTGTGGTGACTGGCTCTGTGTGCTCTCCACTAAGTAATGTCTCTTGCTTTCACTAGCAACACAAAACCAATTTACAGAAACTAAAGCTAAAAAGCAGGCCCCCCTTTTCCACTTAAAGAGTGGTATATTTCACTTTGACTTAAGTAGATTCATAATTTGTCTCAAGTAAACTATAAGTTGAGAGGTATAAATAGCTGGGGTAAAACTAAGATAAAAGTAAATTACTTAAGAAGTTAATTAAAAAAATACTACTGTGGCTTTCAGACTAGGAAGGAATAATCTTTGGAAATGCTCTGTGGAAAAAAAAAATCTAAGAATTAAGGGCAGGGAAAATAAAAATAATCTAAAAAAACAGCTCGCAGGACTGGATTTTTCCACTGTTATTTCATGAGTGGATCCTAATTTTTAAATTGATTTTCTTGCTTTTCTTTCAGCAAATTGTGGAATAAAATATTTTTAAAAGTCGGTGAATTACTCAAAATAAGGCTCCAGTTATCCCCATGCTAGACAATACACAAATTGCTGAAGAACAAACCCTGGCCAAAAGATTTGCTTTTCTAGAAGTGCTAAAATTAAGCAATTCAACAGATATTTGTAGATTTACTTAAATATGAACCATCCCATTTCACAAAGTCTTATCTGGGAAAAAAAAAAGTAAGATTACCCTGAACAGAAGATACCTTCTGTATCAACAGTCTGTAAAAAAGTTTTAAATGCCAGAATAAGTTTCAGAAGCACTTTATTTTTTCATTACTGAGATTGCAGAGTTTTCTCTTAAACTGAGTACCTCATTAATGAGAAAGTAAGCAGCACATTATTGAAAGCCTACAAGTCATATTGCACAGAAATTTGTGTTAGAGTAACCCAATCAAGCACCAGCTTAGTACCATAAATATAGATAGAGAGAGAACAAAACGGATTTAGAGAGATTTAAAAGCCAGATTCCATTGAAGACTACCCCTACTAATCTAACATATATTCAGGATGAAAAGAAGAAAAAAAACGAGAGGCAACAATGCTGAAAGGTACAGAAAGATGACAGAACAGCATGCATGAATTTGAAATATGTGATGGCAGCTGAATGTACTTGTGCAAATCGACGCTGTGCATGCAAGTGCTTGGTACACAGCACATGATATGTCTGGCTCTGTATTCCCAAGCAGAGTCTTTAAGCCAGGATGCTCAGCTCCTGTATTCTAAGAGGAGAAGGATGCCAACAAGTTTTAGGAAGCAGAAACACCGGTTATGACACTGAAGGATATAGGAACATTTGAGGCATCTCATTTAATGAAGCAATGAAAAACCAGGGAAGAGAAGGAAAGAAGGGTTATAAGTGGCAACTGTGTGAAAGAAGTTGAAGCCTTAAGAAGGTAAATGGGGCTAGGAAATGGAAAAAATAGATTAGACATTAGGAATGTAAAATGGTAAATGAGCCTATTTTTCTTTTATTTTTTTTACCTTTTGAAATAATCTGCAGATAATCAAAGTTCTTTGACTTGTTATTTTCCTGGAGGCCAAAGTCATCATCATCATCAAGTCTTTAGTATGAACCACACACTGGCAGCGAGCAGGTTAATGGGAACTAACAAATCTTCATTTTTCCATTAATTTTACCTGTGGTTTTCCTCACTCTGTACCAAAGTTTCCTCGGAGGTCCAGGTAGGAGATATATAAAATTAAAAAGCTGCTTGTATTTTTTCTGGATAACAGCGATTCTCTGAATATACATTGATCCATAAGCTTTTCCCTTATTGTGCGGTGATGTTTCCAACCGGTTGCATATAAAGCAGGTCCTTTCCTTTTTTTTTCTTTCCATCAGGTTTAGAATGAGTAAATGTTCCAAATACACATTTCATTAGCTTCTTCTTCTTCAGTAGCTTTTTCAGCATCTCAAATCACCATTTCTTGTGCTTGTTGCAGAGACAGGAATTCCTCCATAGTAACATTGGTGTAACTAAGATCAATTTTCTCCTCTTCTTGTTTTCTCCAAACTCAAGCAATCCGTCAAAATTTTCACACATACATTTTTCTAGCAAACCATACCCCCAAAAAAGTTATAGAGAAAATCAGCCAGCTTATTTATTAGGAGTTGTAGCTTAAAAAAAAATCAGGAGGACTGCAGTCTTTAAACAAAAAATGTTTTGAAAGATGAGTGTCTCCAAAATGACAGTGTATAAGCCCAGAATCTGCTAGATTCAGCAAAATCTAAGCAAGATCTGATACCTCTGGCTGAGTTGAAATAGTAGAGAAGTCTTTTTTCAGACTTGAATAGTCCAGATTTTTATGAAGGTGCCTCCAGTGAAAACAGGCTAGAAATGACATCACTGTGTGTTGTGGCTTTCAGAAGCGGTGTGCAGTTGTGAAGGTAAAGGGCAGGTCCCCCAGAGCAGACCAGCCTGAAATCCACAGACTTTTCAGCTGCTGAGCTGAATGTATGTTTTAGTATTTCTCATTGCAAAAATGAAACAATTTTCAAGGTTTCTCAGGCAGTAAAATGACATTTTGAAATTGTTCTTGTTCCCCTTAATTCAAGGTCATTTTTCTACTGTTTCTGTATTATTCAAATTGCTGGATTTCTTTATTATTTTATAACTGTTGAGGAGATCTGTAATTAACATCCCTTGGGTTTGGTTTGTTTGGTTTTTTTTTTTTTTAGATATGTTTTTTATTTCACCAGCTGTAGGGGTAGGCATCAGCACCACCTTACAATACCTACATGCACGTCAGCAGTGACAGTGTGCACCTGCAGAACTCCAGACACTGCTCCCCTGGGGAGGCTGGGCTGTTGGGAATTAGCAGGCCATGTCTGATGATCCTGGAGGTCTTTTCCAACCTCACTGATTCTATGATACCGTGATCCCAAGTGACCACAACTGCTACATTTAGACAGTAGGATTGCTCTCCAGGCTCTGTTGCCAGCATTGAAGCCTTTGGAATCTTGGATATTTGGTGCATATACAGAAACTTAAATTTAGGTGTCTTAATCCTGAAATTGATGCCACCTAAAGGGCAGGATCTTGATGCTTAAATTTAGGCACCTCGTGCCATGTGAGCTATTCTGGCATATCTAAGAACCCTCATGGGGCAAGGAGACATAACAAAAGACACACAGGTAGCTCAGGCCACAGTGGAAAGACAACTGAAAGTCAAATGGGATCCCTAAAATGTCCCACATGGGTCAGCTGAATCCACTCTGGGTATCTATGAGAACTGAATAATTTTAAAATTCTTCATTTCTACTAAAAAAAGGGGGGGGGGGGGGGGNAAATAGTATCAGACACCTTGGATTCACTCTGTAGTCCAACACTATATGAAATGATCAGGCTGTCCTACCTGCCCTGCCCCTCCAGGTGGAAACAGATCTCCCTAAGGATGTCTTAGATACCCTTGTATCTCTCAGATGACAAAAAATGCCTATATCATATACTGAATGAGGCCCTGATGGAGTGGTTTTCTTCTTGTCCTAAGCTTGAGGTCTAAAACAAAGTAGACAACTTGACTACGAGGGGATTTTTCATATAATTTAGCCATATAACACCTGAAATGAATCTCATGTAGGGTGTCAGACTATTCTTAAATAACTGTTGCTCTCAGAGATTAAAGCAATGTTTTGGCAGGTTTTTTTTAGCTGCAATATTCTCCAGGTCAGAGTTTGAAATGTGAACTGTAAAATGCATGAAAAATGCAAAATCAAGGACACCAGAAAATTATATAAAAATGTACAAGTCAAAATAGCTCAATGTGATAACATTAACATTTAGAATTTTGAAATCTGTAAACTTTCCAAAATAAAAATGTCAAGACATTTTCTTTTTTAATTTCTTCACAGTAACTTTTGCAAAATTATTATCAGGAAATGTTTTGAAAATGGATTTTTGACAGCTCCAGATTTTGAAGAAAATAAGACTAAGATAATAAATGCAGAAGAACTACCAATATGGCATTCCCCATCAGCTCCCCAGTATCATGCTGCAAAGCTCTTTCTACAGGCTGCAGAGTAATTGAGACTCAGTCACCATGATTGGTAGGTGGGTGGCTGTTACAGATTTCACCAGTACTCAGTTTCCTGTTAATGAACATGAACATTAGTTTTGATATCTCATGACATATCTCCTGCTTATGGGTACATCAGGGAAATCAAAAATTAGTGTAATTATCAGTAGAAATTTTGGAGGAGGTGATCATGATGGGGAAACACAAATATCGGGATAGTAAAGAAGAAAGTACTAGTGACAATTTCAGAGGTGTTTAATTGCCCTAATAATGGTCTTACTGGAGGAACTGGTAAATATCCTACTTGTTTAAAGAGCCCAGAGTGTTACGCATTTTGGAAAAAAACTTAACCTCTTGGGAAGAGATGGAAAGAAGAGGAGAGGGCCCAAGTATGAGCTCATTTGACTTCCAAGGCTGAGGGAATATATTTATTTCTAAAGGCTGTTCTAAGACTTCCTTACACAGTAAACAAATAAGTGAAAGAAGGAAGTTTCTCTCAAGACTTCCCTATGTGAGACACACATATGTAAAAGAAGACAGAAATTTCCTCTCCACACTGAAATTTCTGTTTGAATTTTGATGGCTTAGATCTGAAGAGTCACTTTAGCTTGAAACCATTAGCAGAATTAAGGTGCATTGTTCTGAAATGCCTTGCAATGCAGTAAAGGAGCACTTACTGTGCAGGCAATGGACTGCAGAAGGTGTGTGTTCCCACAGATATATTGGTATTGATATATTGGTGAGCTAGGAATTCACTGAAGAGGACACTGCAAAGCAGTGCTTGAGCTCCACCTTCCTCATTAGCTCCATCTCTCTCCCTCATCCCAGCAGCACATCTCTGCAGAGGACTGGCATTTTTCTCACATGGATTTCCTTCAAGGATGTTATGATGGGAGCTGGGTATGTATCAGTGCAGTGGGCTTTTTATTTCAGTTTCTTTTGAGAAGGCCCAAAGATGGCTGATGTGTAGATGGGACTTTGTGGTTTTTGTTTTCTTTCTCTGCAAAAAAAGCTTATGCATTCTTACCTCTTGCTGAGACACACTTGTATTCTCAAATAGCCTGCGCTGATGTTTTTCCTGTGCCAGCAATGACATCCAGCTTCTCATTCTTTAACCTCTTTCCACTGAGACTGCCAATACAGCCATCCATATTTGTCCATTAATTTCTCCCCTCTTACTCAAAATAACAATTATTTGTACTGGAATAAACTGTGTCTTTGGAATGTATTTTAACATAGCAGATGAAGTAAGGACTGAAGACTTCTAGTTTTGAGGTCAATTGTAAAATTCACCAAGCAGAAGCAGAATGAGACCCTGAAGCCCAAAGGTAATAGGACAAGAGCAAGCTAAAGAGTGGAATGCCCATTAATTATTAAGCCTTCATATCCTCTCTCACCACAATAGTATTAAAAAACTACTACAGACATATAAATTAAAAATAAATACTCTGTAGTTCAAGGCATTCATTTAACCTTAATACTGAGGACTCTCTCTAGGGATAGAGGCTGGGATTTTTTTTAATTACAGTCTGCTAATTCTGTGGATGCTCAGTATAAATTAGAACCATCTTTTTGTATTAAAAACACACAGATGATGTTCCCAGGACATCATTTTCTCATCTTCAGCAAGAGTGGTGACATCTTTGCCACCTTTAGGATGTTTGCTCAGCCAGAGTGGAGCTTGGCACCCAACCCTGTCCCTCTGCCCATGTGGCAGGGAATGGGACTGCTGTGCCTCATGGAGCAATGGATCTTCTTGTTTCTGTGCCATCCCTGTCTTTATAATCCATGAGGATGGGAAAACCACTACATCAGTAAGAATCCCTGTCCAAATTATGTGTACACATCCTCATCAAAATACCATTTTTACTCCAATCAGAGGCAGTTGACAGTGGGAGAAAATTAGTCCAACTGCTAGCTCAGAAGGAAAAACAAAAATTAAGAATAGAATTTTCAGGTGAGGCTGGAAATATTTCATTCCTATGTAGGCTGTGAGGTTAAAAAAGGGCACATAAATGTGTTTAGTTCAGTAAGAATTCATACCCTTCTGCCTGCACCCTTAGTTTCTCACTGTTAGTGACTGAGACAATCCCTACTCTCCATTTATCAACAAGAGATTGAGAAAATGCCCATATTAAGAACTATTTTAGAAAATTCATAAGGAAGTCGTGACTGAGGTGGGAACTGAACTGTATCTTAAGCTGTGTGTTAGTGCTTAGTCCTTCAAACTAAAAGCCTGCACAGATTTTATTAGGCAGCTCTCCCAGAGTTAAGCACTCGTTTCTCATCTGTGTTGTAGGATCATCCTCTAGAGTTGACTATTCTGGAGATATGCTGGGAAGGGCTATCACAGCATATTAACCAAGTAAATATAGCATTCCACTGCCTGGAACAGAGTGCAGGCTTCCTGTTAACTAACAACAATGGTCCTATCACTTCTCACGCTTTGTCTGGACTTTTCTTGGCCTTCCTGGAAACTTATTTTAGCTAATACCAGCAATCCTTAAGACAATGTACCTTGATTTGGCTTTTGCTTAGCTTTGGAATAACACTTTATGCTATATGTATACTTATAATATCATGTACTAATTGTAATAACAAATAGTTCTTTCATGCAGAATGACTTTTGAGCCCAGAAAGAAACAGAGCTTGGAGAATTATAGTCTTGGGAACATAGAAGACAACCTTGAAAACATAGGCAAAGGATATGTTCCCAGGGCTATAAGTAGCTCACCAGTACTCAGTTACTAGTCACCTAAGGAGTGCAATCCTGAGAGCTGGGTGAAGTGGTTTTAGAAGTGATTTCTATCTGACACTGTAAATTGTGGTATTGAGAGATTTACTCATAACATGGACTTGCAGATCAATGAAGGAAGAGAAGGGATTGAAGTTTCTTGGCAAACAAGCAAAAATTACCCCAAACTTTCCAAAGATGAGAAGGAAGAAATGATCAGTGTTGCACTCCAACTGGAGAAGAACTTGTTTGCAAATTCCTAGCAGCAAGGAACCTCAGGACCCTTGGGGCAGTGATGGGTATCAAAGAAATGTTGTTATTTAAAAGTTTTTGTATATATAATTTAATGCAATGTACCTGGAAATATTTGTGTCACTATCATCATAACTGTGCTGATAATTTTTTTAACTGGACTATTAAGACTAATTAGAATAATAATGAACTATTGTCTTTGCCTGCATAATGTGTTTATTTTGCCTATAAAAATACTTTAAGCATAGCAAATTAGTGAGAATTCAAGCAAGCTATTTTATAACTTGGATGAAACAAGCTGTTAACAATGTGTATCCCAGAAGCTCTTGTGCACCTTTCAAAGATTTAAGGAGTGCAGCCTCCTCTTGCCTTTCTGCTCATTTCACCATGGCAGGATGATGCAATTTGTTTGACATAAATTTGGCAAGAGAGAAACTGAAAGTCTCACAACCATAAGGAAGAAGAAGGAGCAAAAGACTGGATGACTAACTACTTCATCCCACTTGCCACAGCCCTTAAATTAATATCTTTTGCAGGGTAGTAGAAATGTCACAGGGTTATGGATGATTGGGGAAGTCCTGCTGAGTCACCTAGCAACTCCATCCTGAGCCATGCTGTTCTCCTGTGAGGCTCTGTAGGAATAGGGCCACTGCAGTGAATTAGCATTGACTGTGGAGCAGCCAAGGTCTTTACCTGGTCTGGTACTGGGTAAATGAGATTGTCAAGAGGCCAGCCAGGCCACTGTGCCTACTGGTTTACCTCTGTTGAGTCCACTGTGTTGCAGTGCTAAGAAGTGCACAACATCATGTGCTGTGTCTGGCTGACTGTGTTCCACAACACTCTAGACACCATTTGGGAAGAGCATCCTGCTCTGTTGTGTTAGGTTGTTTGTAGGAGAGATAGTCTGACTCTGCTATCAGGGAGGAGGAAGAGGAGTAGAAAGCCACAACTGTTGCAATTGTGAAGGGCCAAAGCCTTGCTAAAAGTTGTGGCAAATTTATTCTAGAAATCTGGAATCTTCATCTTATTACAGCATATCACTTTATTCTTGTACACAAGATTGATGTGGGGGGTGTGATGATCCTAAGCTCAGAGGAAAAATTTATTGCCTATGCAGTAACAGATGGTGTCTGATCCAGGGATCCTCGCCAGGAGTTCATCAGCTCTTTGTTTGGGTAGCTCAAGTCTGTGAGATCAGCTTGTTGGCAGAGTGAAGAGCAGAATCATCACCATGGCCTGCTGCACATTTCACATGCTGCTAGTGAGTGATGTGGCTGAAGGTGGGCCAGGTGCTCCACTGGATCCCACCTAGCCTTAGGCAAACTTGGGGGATTGCATAAGTGACACCAGCCCCTGGGGAAGGAAAGAACACTTAAGTGCAATGCAACACGTGGAGTTTCTGCCTTTTCCACAATCTCTCCCATCCTTTCCTTAATTTGTCTCACCTCCCTCAGTTCTGCAGAGAACAAATTCCTCTCTTGATCATCCTGAGACCAACAGCAAAATGCCCAGTCTGATGTGTTTACAATAACGGTCCCTAATCTCTTCCTTCAGCATAAAGTAACTTCTTTTGTAAGAAACATTATCCTAGTGAAGAAGGCATACAGAAAACTGTAATTCCATGCCAAGAACCATCCATTTCTCTCCTTTCACCAGAGAGCTGTGGAAAGAGAGACACGTGATGCCATCCAGACCTCACTGGAACGAGACCTGCCATGGGAGACCTCATCATATAATCAGAACTCCTGAAAACAGGTGAATCTTGTCGTTTGCTTCAGTTGTAAGGGCAACAGGGACAGTATTCTCATCAAGGAACTGGACTAATAGTGGAAGATAATCCATTCTATTTTGGTCCAGTGCAAGCGTGGTGATAATATGAAGGATGAGAAAGCTACTATTCTTTGAAAAGGAAGCTAATTTGCAGAAGTGTACATCAATCAGCCAGGCCACAAGTAACAGCTAGGACACACTAGCTGCCCCACTGGAAGAAGAAAAAAGCTCAGAAAAAGATTTGATTTGACTTGGCCTTTCTTTTTAAATAGATGCCTAGATGCCCACCCCTTTTTCATAGACTTCTGAGATTATTTCTTTATTTTGCTCGAGGTTTGAATAAAGTTCATTCTTGTGAGGACTGGCTTTGCTTTTGTGTTCACACACATAATGGATTGCTAGACGAGATATTCTTGATTACTGAGGCCAGCTCATATTAGTCATAGCCATCATCACAGTCAGCTGAGGCTGCTGCAGCACCATCTAGAATTCACCTAGAACATTCACTTAGAATAGCAGCACTCCTGCACACCAGCACTGTCATTTTCCAAGGGAAGCAAAGACAGAGCCTTTGTATCTCCAATCCATACTGGAAATAGCAGTGGCACAAAAGACCTTTGTGTCCTAGACAGGTGTGTACATGGGACCAAGTGTTAAACATTCCTGAGTACAACATCTGATGTATTTATTCACTAAACAGTTGCTGGAAATGTTGAGATAATGTTATGTTACATGTGGTTTTCAAGAGTTGTGAGAATGTCATAGACAGTCATGGAGGATAATCTTGGATTAAGTGACAATATTTTTTCTAAAAAGAGAAAACTCCAGTAAACTGGGAATATTGTTTAGAAAATTCAAACGACCTCAGAAACCAGGGACTAGAATGCTGAAGTTATTTAGGATTTATTTGGATCAAAGTTAAAACAACCAGTCAAGAATGTGCATGTCAAGCAAGTTGCAGGCTTTCTTGCTTTAATAATCTCTCCCTCCTTCCCAAGAGAGGTATTAGAAAGAAGATGAAAGCTTGGAAGGAGTGAAAAAGGCTAGATCAGCTCAAGCTATGACTGCATTACTTGACTGGGCCCACTTCCAAGTTCCTTTGTCTGGGTATATGCTTCTGATGTATCCCAAATCCCATCCCTTCTTCTTCCTCCAAATGCACTCTGATTACTATGACAAGGCAAGTTTTAAGAAATACTGGATCTGAGTCACTGCAGGACCAGCATCCCTGAACAAACTTCAGCTAAGTCTGTACATGGCCAAAGAAAGCTGGAATCAGGTAATATATTGATACAGTAACAATTTGCCATGTTGGAGACAAGCTAGATTTAACTTTTAATCTTAAAGCAAGAAATAGAAGATTATTCAGGCGTCAGGGAGACTGAGAAAAGAAATGGACAATAATGCAATACATATACATGGAAAAAGGTTAGGACTGTTCTTGGTTTACCCTGGATTACACGTGCCACAGTGGTGAGCAGAGCTGCAAGGCAATGACTTTGGGAGACAGGGCAGCCAGAATGTGGACAGGAAAATGGAAGTAATCACAAGGAAACCGAGACAATGCCTAAACTACACTGACAACAGCAGTACAGATATTTTTGAGCAGATGTATCAGCTTGGCTTATAAGTAGTCTAACCATGCTTTCAGGACAGCAAATTCATCTTCTGCAGAGGGAAGTATGTAGCAGGATGTTCCCTGCCACAGGAGGGCTTGTCTGTTCTGCCTGTCAGCGGGTGTGATAGCTCAGGACATCTTCCCCCTCACGTGAATCTGTTAATTGGTGAGATAACCCAAGCTGGACATCTGTCCAGTAGGGAGTTATCTCTGGTGCCCTGGAGATGGCATTGCCAGCTGACAATAAACATCTTGCCTTGAGAGTATGTTGAAGGGAGATAAGCCTTGAATTTCTGACTGACAGACACTTCCCTCTACAAACTATAAAACTACAAAAACTTTTACAAAGCAGAAGTCTTCTGCACATTCCCTGGAAATATGTGAGGGGATCTCTTCTCAAGGTTTGGGATGCTGGCCTTTGAGTTACTCTCCTAAGGGTTGAGTGAAAGGAATCTGTGTACCCCACCATCAATCTGGTGGTAAGATACATTGACTGCTAACCTATACTATGTCTTTGCTAGCTATAATATAGGTACCTTTATGTTGTGCACTGTTTTATGTAAATCTACTAGTAGTTCTTTGTTTCAACCTGTGTAGTAAGTAACTCTGTTTAAGGTCTTTTGTTTGTTAATCTTCTGTCTATCCAATAAATAACTTATTTTATATTAGACTTGATTTGCCATTTTTTAGAACTTGTGAGCCAGGGTGGTTTAGATGAGGGTTACCTGAATTTAAGCTGCTGCCAAAAGTCTGAACCTAAGGCAGGGCTGTCTAATGCTTTCACTCAATCCATAACAAAGTAGGGGCATTCGGAAGAGGTGCAGTGAAAGCACCACCTCTCTTGAACCCCAGCTGATTGCCTGCACTGTCTTAAAATGCCCTCACATGGCACTTCCAAGACAAAGGTTGAAGGAGGTTACTCCCACTTGGCTGCAGAAGTGCTTATCCTGAAGGGAGACACCATCTTAGGAAGTTGACTAAAGTCAGTGGAGACTGTGGTAGTAGATATGTTGGAACTGGGAAGAAAGTACTACAACCTGAAGCACAGCACCTGAGCATTTGACATTGAAAGACTCAGGAATAGAGAGATATGAATTGACCATGGATAGGCAGAGGCTGGAGTTTAAAAGACTTTTAATCTCCAGAAAATTTCCAAAGGAGCCTTCCAAAATGATATAGGGCTAAGAAAAATAAATGCTGTAGATAATTTGTAGATGAGTCTTGGCTGGATTGTGAATGAGTCCATAAGGAAATCAACTAGGGAGAAAAAGAAAGGTCGTGCAGAATTTGCTGTAAGCTTTTTTTCTTCATGTGCAGTTTCTTGTAGGCTCATCTTGGATGATATTCCTGCAAAGGAAACAGTTCAATTTACAATTAGTCCTACTTTGACCTGGCCTGTGCTGCACAACAGCAAGGATAGTGCCAAGGATAGTGCAAACCACAACACCAGCTCAGGACTGGGAAGCACTCAATGGTGATACAAGAGTTAACTGACACCCCAAGAGGTTTCCACAGATTTCCATTCCATTTAGCTATATACTTTTATGATTATTAGAGTTAGAATAGTGCTTCCTTTCTCATGAAGTGTGAAAAATGGTGATATACTTTGAAAAAACCCCTTTTGGGGGGTTGTAATGTTAAAGCCACAGTGCTTCAAATCAAATCTGCCTTACTGTGGCAAGTTAATTCTTTGATGTTACTTGCATTGGTCTTCACAAGTTTGCTTCCTAGCCCAAGAGTCAGAAGGCAGGAGAATTTTCAGGCTTCTCTCACAGTCCCCACTACTCTATGGCTTCCTGGACCTGATCCATGGAAATGGTGAATTGAAGAAAGCCTAGGAAAAGAGAAGGAGAGTAGTAGTCTAAATTAGATATTTGTCATGGAGAGTGGGATTGAAGTAGCCCACTTCCATAAACATTTGGTAAGTACACTTGTGTATTTAAAAGAATTCCTTTTATTTACTGCTGTAGCCTGTGCTGGAGGGGCTAATGGATTTGCTAAAGAGATGTCAGTAGCAATAAAGATCTGAATAGTATTGTCGTAAGAGATAGCTCTTCATTGGGTGATCCTTTATTGCACAAGACAGCATCTCTGGTGACCATGTTCCCTCACACATGTGACTTTAGTTGCTTTCCAATGAATTATGCATGAGGTAGATATCCCAAAGTCCCCTTTGCAGACAGGCTAGCGAAATTTGCTTTCATACTAGAGCCTTGTAATGAACTCTCAGCTCACATCATCACCTAGATATTAATAGTGGCATTTACTTTCTCCTATTACAGGAGGTACTCACCTATATGAAACATATACTGTAAATCTGTTTATTTCAGTCATGTCCCATGTATTTTAAACTGAATTTAAGTGGAGTAGTGCATGTGAATATCCCCTTGTATTGTATTGTCAACGAATATCCCCTTGTATTGTATTGTATTGTCAACGACACAGGTTTCTGTTTTAGCCAGTTACAAAAAAAAGGTTCCATTTTTACCTTGCTGAAGAGTATGAAATAAAGTATTCCACATGTTGGAAACTAACCTGTGAAGTGAAGATTGTATTTTTAGGGGTAAGGTCATAGCATAGCTGAATACATTCACAGTGTTATTACATAGCACCTCTGTGGGACAGGCAGTAATGCATCTTGCTTCTGCACTGATCTCTTGTAGCCAACAGACAATAAACCTGACGCTATTACTTGCTCTGAGCTACAATACCTTTCGAGAACAACCCAATGGCATCTCTGGGAATCCATCTCTATTTTCCTGTCGGTGTTGATGCATTGCATATGTATATTTTCTCAATCAATAGACTTAGTACTCCTGACACCCTCCCAAAAGTTTAGCACAAGTATGAATCTTCCAACAATAAAATTTTCTGCTAAGTATAATCCATTCTACTCATTGTCTAGAGTCCTAAGACATTTATTAGAGTCATGATTTTTTAAGATTTAAACCATCCTTTGGAATACATAACCATATCTTGCTGTGATTGTGTAAGAAACCTGGAAGAAACCCTATATTATTAATTTATTTTCATAAATTTGAAAGCAATTTCCATATCTCTCTTTACAGTTTTATCTTAGGAAAATGCTTCTAAACATCAAAAAAGGCTCCAAATATCAAGAAGCTTTCCATGATAGAAAATGCCACAATTTCTATATGGCTACTCTACAGATTCTTTCAATTCTTTGGTGCAAATTTATTTAATTATGAGGTCTATCAAGAACAACTTATTTTGTCTCCCACTGGAGTGGGGGAGGGTAGTGGCTTGTGGTTTTCTCTCTAGTGGGAGTGGTAAATTGGGGAATACCATTCCTAAACCACAACAGCCATCATGCTTTAGCTTTACCTATACCATTGGTAGTGAAAATTTCAGGAAAGCATGCAGTGACCAGATACTTTGTGTTTTAAATAGGAAATCAGAAGCTGTCCAAGGACAGCAAAAGGTAGTTCTCAACAGTCAGAAACATCCTTCTGGTGGTGTTTTACCTTACAACCTGCTCATGTGAAATCCCAGCCAAAAAAGGTAATGTTCCTGCAAGAAAAAAACCTGTTTTTTTGGTACTCTGATAAAATTCAGGCTTTATCATGATGAAGAAAGGGAGTAATGTTTTGATTTGATATAGTTAGAAAATTTGATATAGTTAGAAAAAAGACAGAGAAGTTTTCAGCTATACCAATATTTTTCAGATTTGAAACATAAATCCAAGTACCTTTGCTTTTCTCATGCTGTAGTGGCATAAAGTATTCTCTGTGTAATAGCAGATAGACTTGGAAAGGTCCACAAAAGATTGGATCAATAATGCCCCTTCTCAAAGGGAAGTCCTACTGTACTGCTAAGAAGTCTTCAAACAATCTTGATGCAGTGGCTTCAGCTACCCAGAGCAAGTTCTATGTCAGGAGTGATTGAGAAGAGTGGAAAGCTTTATTTTATTAAAGGAAAAAAAAAAAAAAAGAGCCCTTTTAGAGTCAGTTCTGGATGATATTAAATGAAGGAACAAAAGACCAAAGGGATATCACTGGGATTTGATAAAAAAATAAATGCAAGCTGAAATGCAGTAGCTGGTATAACCTACACACTAAGGTAAGGCAACTTATTCCCATTTCTACTTTCTGCTAAAAACATAGTTTTTCAAACCATAAAGAGATTGATGTGCTGGCTAATTAAGAAGCATGGGTGTATTTTTGGTGTCCATTGGAAGGAGGAGCACAGAAGAAGAATTGCCACTTTTCTACTATGACAAGGAGTTATGCATTTATTAAAAATGGATGTTAGTATTGGCTCTGTCAGGTCGCATTACCAGGACTTGATTGAGTGAGATTCTCAAAGTCAGGCAGAGTGAATGGGCATCAGGCAGTGGAAGGTGGGCTGCCAATTTGGTTTGGCAGAAAACCAGTGCTTTCTGTACTGGTCAAGTTGAGTTTTTTAATACTTAGCTGGAGCTATGAGACCAGAGCCTCTAGAGAGATGTAAACTCACTGCTTATTTGTATTTCATGCCTCTGAATATTTTCTACAGATGAAATAACATTGAACACCTGTAAATCATGCCCTCTTTCATATTTTGGAGGATTAAGGTATATATTCTCATGGTGAGTTGGCCTTGAAACTCTTCAGAGGTCTTTT
Organism: Leptocoma aspasia; assembly: GCA_013399835.1. Taxonomy (NCBI): domain Eukaryota; kingdom Metazoa; phylum Chordata; class Aves; order Passeriformes; family Nectariniidae; genus Leptocoma; species Leptocoma aspasia. The sequence goes on from VXAX01008054.1 coordinate 1,389,159, forward strand.
TTACCCACCTGATTTTCTTTTATAGCTTATCTTCCCACCACCCACCCCCAGCAGTCAGGTTGGAATATCTTAAGATGGAATAGAGAAAAAATTGATTTCCTTTGGATTTTGCATTTATTTTACTGAATCTAAGGCCTAAAAAATTCATAGAATGTGCTTTGCAAAACCTTTTTACTACAAGTATTTAATTTTATGATTTGAACAGAACCATGCATATACATAAGACATATTTTGAAAAGAGATATTCAGAGAACCCTGAGAGATTCAGTATTCAGTAAATTCATTCATTTGGTACAAAACAGCTAGCAAAACTTGACATAATCACATTTTAAAACTCATAGTTTATGGAAAGACTGAAAAAAATTACATCTTTCTCTAAGGGGATTTTACAGTCAAAACTTAGCCTTAACAAAAGTAACAGATTTTAATATCAATTTTCTCTTCCTTCCCTGTACCATTTAAAGAAATGTTTTGCAGGTAGATTTTTTAGGGTCTCAGTCCATCAAACAAATTATCAAGTAACCATGACACTGAAGTCTGGAACTTGGAATAGAGAGAACCAATAAGCAGCATATATAAGTGTCCCAGGTCCAAACCCCATTCAATATTCCATAATACATACAGCAAAATTGGCTCTTCAGTCAGTTGCCTGTATTCTTTCAGATTTCTTTCAAAAACTTTTGCTACCACTCCAGAGATACTAGCCATTCCTTGAATGCTGTTTATCCATAGACTCTTAATATAAATACAAATCTTGTCCCTTAATTTTTTCAGAGAGATTTTAATTAAAAGAGGCCCTTTCCTGCTAAAATATCTTTATCTGCCATTGCTATCAGTGGAGAGGGATGATTGAGTTGAAAGCATTCACCCTATCTGCATGAGGAAATAGATGCCTTTAAAAATGCAGTCCCTGGACCATTTTGGCTGGTTGTTTCCTTTGAGTGACAGCTACAATATTATTTTATAGGTGGATTTAAATAAAATCTCTAGGATATACAGGACTTTCCTTGAACCAGGAATGCTGCTTGTGCAGTACCTTAACCCATGGAAGGTATTTGTCCACCTGAAACCAAAAGGCAATTTGCCTTTCAAAACATTCTCTTTCATGGATCTCATAGTGGCTTTAATAATGTGCTGACATGTTACATGCATCCATGCATTTTAACTAACAACAATTTAAGAACACCCATATATTTTAACTTCAGAAACCTCACTTCAAGAGAGTTGTACTATTCAAAGCAACCTGTTTTATTTTATTCAGTAAAGTTCAGTTTCTGAAATATAAAAGTTATATGGTGCAAACAGTGAGATATGAGTTTTCTGTTATTTCTTTAAAACACTACTGATTCACCATAATAGCTAAGACACAATTCTTTCTGTACTTGCTACTGTTGATAGAGTAGAGATATTTGGTATTTTTCTGCTGCTCTGAAACAAACAAAAGAGAAATCAAAGTATTTCTTTATGTGTGGATTGCACTCTTGTATGAAATACTTTCATATCTTTGGTCATTCAAGGAAGCAGCAAATACCCACTTAAAATCAGCTGGTAACTGCTTTTTGCTGAGTGACTCATCCCACAAATCAGTGGTCCTTATTGTTGAGACTTCAGCTTCTAATTTTTTCTCAAGTTGCCCTGAGTGTTCAGAGGTGAGCCCAAGAAGTCTGGCTATATATATCAGGCGTTGTTTGATGCTGTCTGTTTTTATGAGACAATGGATGACATTACAGCTGTCATGACATTACTGACGGCAGCAAACAATTATTGTCTCCTATTGATCTCTTCTCAGTACCTTTTCCATCAGTCTCTCCACTGAGCAGTAATCCAGTCACCTTCAGCAGCAGGAAAGGTGACAGTTTGCCAGCACAGGTGTGTTGGGACATGGGTTGGCATAAGAGGGCTTCAATATTTCTGTCTCAAGATGCAAGTGTGTATACATATATATATATTATATATATATATATATGTATTAAAGCATACACAAGTGTATGGATATATATTATATTGGTGTGTATGTGTGCTTAAAACACGCTGCACCCCAACTTTGGTCAGGAAGATACACACATGGCAGCAGTGACTGGGACCAGCCCCAGGCTCCTGGCAGATCACTCGGAGATTTTCTCTCAGGTACCAAAGGTGAAAGGGGTTTGCTGCTTTGTCTCCCTTGACAGATGGAGTTGCTTTCAGCATGGACACTAGCCCTCTTCAAGCTGCCTGTCAGCCAACACTCCAGTCCCATCATGGAAGCATCTTTTTGAGTCAAGGTCAAAGACCTTCTCTACCTCTTCTCACCAGCCTGCAGCATGTTCTTATAGCATGAAGGGATATACTCCGGAACTGCTTCTGCTAGAACTACTTGCTCAACATCAGAATAGAATTATTCAAATGTACTTTATGGTTACTGTGTGGAGACTCCTTGAACACTTTCCCCCTCAGGGACCCAAAAATCTGTCTATGTTGCAGTGAAACACATGATGGAAGGTTTTGTGAACACCCAAGCTGGCTTTACCAAATGCAGTTGAATATTGATATTATTAGCTTTCCAAATGCTTTCCTTCAGTCCCAAGTCAACTTACAACCTTCACTAATCCACAAATTGCAGAAGTCTTCACTGCACCACCAACTTTTCTATTATGAGCTACACATGAATATGCTTAAGTTATGCTGAGGTCACATCTTTGGCTGCAGCAAAACTTGCTGTAAAACAGTAATGACATTTAATCGAGAAAGTCCCTTTCTTTGACACAGAACTGTCCAGCTTGGTGGACCCTGCCAGTTCTCAGGATGCTTGGAATGAAGTTCAGCGATTGCATGTCTTGATCTTTAAGGCCTGCCTATCACAAGGGAATTTACACAAGGAGAGCTATTTATAATGCTATGGCAAGGCACAACTTTCATTCTGCAAAACGAGAGAGCAAACTGCCGCAGTGCCTGTCTGTTCTGCGCCAAAAGCAGTCAGGATTGCAAGGGGGAGCTGTTGGACAGTGTTTTTCATTACAGTGCTCAAACCCATAGTTTTGATTTTAACTAACCAGATACAAAAGTGTTTTTGGAACTAAGGTTCCAGTCTGTTAGATTCAGGAGGGAGGATGCAAAGCTGATTTACCCTGTGTGTAAAGAAGATTTATTGGTGTGGATGGTCAGAAGGGTGTGAGAACGGATCCATGGAAAGAAAACCAGAGAGAGAAGATCAATTTGTTTATGAATATCAGTTTCAGAATTAATGAAGCCTACTTTCCAGTGAGGGTATGTCTCATGGTTGATTGACTTTTTAATTAAATAAAGGTTAAAAAAAGGTTGCAACATAAACTCAACCCTTTAAAGATCCTGGGGAAACTACAGAGGTTACACTGCCTGACTGGAGTCCCTCATGCCTAGCAAGGTAAGAATTAAGACAAGAGAACTCAACAATTTCCCTGCATCACTAAGCCAATGAATAATCACTGTGCTCCAGCTTCTTAGGAAAACAAGCTTAAGAATGATATTTAAAATAGGACAATGCATTTCTGATAAAACTCTCCTCACTACAAACATCCCTTGGATTATGTGTTGTGTCTCTTTCCATCACCCTTTGTCTTTTTTACTTTACACTGTACATTCTGCAGGAGGAGCACTATGTCTTCTGCTGCTCTGAAAAATACCCAGAATATTTTGGGTCCTAACACAATTAAAACAATGCTAATAATGAAACAGGATGGCTTTTAGACCAGGACTTGTAATCTGAGATCCTAGAACAGGTGGATGTCAGGTATAGATACTGACCAGAACTGTATTCTATTTACATCCCTATACATCCACAAGAAATCCATTACTATTTGCAGAAGTACTTCAGACGGCTTTAAATTTTCACCTGAGTTGCTGAAGTCAGAGTCTGACCAAGGCTGATAGATATTATTGGATCAGGAATAAAAGTGCAATAAATCATAAACCAGAGAGAGAAGGGAGTTTGGTCTCTCACCAGTGAATTTAATAAAATGTACTCTGAAGTAAGAGTCTTTGTATTATTCACTTTCCATTAGATTATTTTCCTTTTATATGTCCTCCCTATACACTGGCATGTAATTTTCACAGACTTTTACCTGCTACATGTAGAGATGGGAATAGATCTTTCTCAGAGCTATGCAGAACTGAAGCCCATATATTTGAGTCAGAAATCTGACAATATTCTCCTGACACAATGGACTGCATTTTACTGTTTATTGCATCTAGAATGTATAGAGAAGTGTATAGAAGTGGAATAAACAGGTGAGTCACTTCAGATGCTAGCACCTGGACAGGTTTAATTGTGCAGTGCATTCTCACCCTGATTTCCCTCCCTTAAACTACACAGGTACCATACAAACTTGCTTAAGATGAAGGTTTAATTTATTGTCTCCACCTTACTTCTCTTCCCTGATGCTGTGGAACATTGAAAGAAGTTTGACTTAAATAAACAAACACATAAAGTCAGATGGGAAGGAAGAATCTCTTTGTGAACTCCTCACAGTTGCAGTAACCACCTTCTTCCTTTTTCAGAGTTAGGGGACTAGAGGACAGGCAGACGGGAACTTTCTCTTTTATTGGTGTGTTCACATCTCATAGCCATTTTTAGAGTCCATGTTTTGAATACTGATCATTGGCCACATTAAGGTGAGTTTTTAAATATTCCTAGCTCTTACTCAGGTGTGTGCTCTCACTTTAAGAAGAAAAGGCAGCAGTCAGAGGAAAACCCATTCAAAGAGAACATGAGCTGGAAACAAGGGAGTGATGCTGACTTGGTGGTCATGACATTTATTCACCCTGTTCAATGTAGTTTACAAAACATGCAGCAGACAAAAAGAAAGAATCAGAATAACAAGAAGGAACTGCCAGCTTGATTGCTATTCAATACTATAACTAAAGGGAGAGAAAAAATATCCACATTTGCATTTAATTCCTCTAACTAATTTAGCTGACTAAAAGTGCATAAATCTTCTTGCTCTCCCTTGCTTCTTCAGTTTTGCAACAGAGACCCTTCACTTCACCTTGAACTTCCCAACAGTATAATCAAGAATTACTAGTAATTGTTTTAGAAAGTACTTTATGGATCTCCATTGCCTCCTTCATGTTTTCCTGCTACTCATCTTTCATGGGGAGCTGTCTTGTATATTCTGGAGACAGACTTCTTTGTTTAACACACACTTTCTGCAAGACTGAAAAAATCTCTTTGTAGAAAATGATAAAGATCTGATTATACAGACATATCCAAGCATCACGGCAACTTTCCCCACTGTCAAAGGAGACTTATGATTATCGAAAATATGGAGGCTTATAGGAATCTCGTGAAAAATAATTAGACTATTTTGGGGTTTGGTTGAATCTAAACTAATTGACTAAGAGGTCTAACACAAGATTCTCAAGGCCAGCTTATGAGTTCAGCGGAAGGTTACCTGGGCAATAAAATAGGTCAGAAGGTTGAAAATAAAGCACTTCCAAAAGCATTTTGGTGTCTTTCATTCATGGTCTAGACAGCAGAAAACATTCAGAAATACAGTCCTCTCTCCCTCCCTTTTATTTTTAAATACATGGAATTTTAGAGTTTGTGAATCCAGATTCTGCTTCCCATATGTAAACTAAAATACCTTTGAAAATTAATTTCTGTGATCAGACAAAACTATTCAGCACAGCAATGTACACAGAGGATTGCTAATATGCTGAAGTCAGGGAAATATGTATGTGACAGGGTCTGCACAGTACAATATCATTGTAAGTTCACTGGAAGAGTAATTTAACTTCATAAATGCAATATATCATTGCCACAAACATGACTCTAATACCCAATTCTGAGTAGTGCCAAATGCCACCTAGAAAGTGCTGGTAGGCTGTTGACGAATATGTTCAACCCAGAAGATTGAGGCCTGAGGGCAGACTGTATCTTTACAAAGGCAGTTCAATCACTGAACCGTCTGAGCCGTCATTACACATTGCTTTCTGAAACAGTATTTTTCAGCCTCTAACTACCTTTAATTATCTTTTGTTTCCCGCAATGGGGCTCAGAAGAAAAATTGTCAGCAAGGCTGTGTGTATTTATGCCTGCCAAAATCTCCCTGCAGCTATTTCCAAGCTGAATTTTTCTGTAGAAAACTTTAGACTCATACCTGCAATGTCCATGCAAGAAAAAGAAACCAATAGGAAGAGCTGACTGAGTGAACTATAAAATTGTTCCCATTGAGTTGAGGTTTGACCTTACAGCTCTAACTGCCTTACTTCATCCTCTAATTCTACATCCTAGCTGCAGCTGGGCTTGGGACCAGGGATCTGGGCACTGGAACTGGGCAGATCTGCAAGGTCTTATGTGTTGTGCTCCCAGGAGGGTGGGAACAGCAGCAGTTGTCTCAGTGCAGGGAGGTACTCCATTCCTTTCACCAGGACCTGTGCAATAAACACTGTGCCACTACCTCTGGTCCTGCAAACATAATTGCAGTCTTCTCCTTATTGCAGGGTCTGTTGAGCAGTGTCCAAGGGCCTGTGTCCACACCAGACTAAGGTTTCCCCAAAGACTGACTCTGTGAAGCTTCCTCAATGCAGACCATCCTGCTGTAATCCTGGAGTAACTGCAGTGGTTACGCCCCTTCTGCTGCTGGGCACGAGGGCGTAGCTGTGGCATGGCATCCTTAGACGTGCCTGGAGCAGCTGCAGGTGTTTTCATCCCAGCCTGACACCTCTGTAACCCACATCCTGTGATGACCACCCTGCAGCTTTGTGTAAGGCAATGCATTGCATCAAACAGAATGTGTGGGTTTACAGAATAAAAATAATCACTTGGACCAAAACCACACCCTGGTCCACCAGAATTTCGCACTAGACTTGTCTGTGTCTTCTTGGCAGCTAAGGCAAGGGCTGGCAAATCTGGACCCACTCACATGGATTTGGTCTGCCTGATGGGCCCCAGACCACTGGAATGTCCTCAATTTTCCATTGAGAACGTTTCTGGGGTTTGGTCATGCCAGAGGGTCCAAAAGAACCTTTTAAGAGCAGGGGAAGAAAATGATGAAGGGGGAATTAGGATCCCTCACCTCACACAGGTGATGTGAGTTCAGGAGCTAATATCATTCCCTGGGGTACAGCAGGAGACAAGGTGACACCGTAGATATATAATTGTTTCTCAGTGAGGATGGGAAATAGTGGCTGTCACCCAGGACAGACATCAGACAAGATCACTGGGACACTTAAATTGTGAGATATACCAGATAAACAGGGAATTTTTTTGAAGAGGTGCGCCAGACATGAGTGAACAAGTCCACTGGTAAAGGAGCAGGTATGGGCTATGCTGTACTGCAATCTGGGCTATTTAATGGCTTCTGCAACATTTTTCAAGCATGGGATACTCTGAAACATGTTCGTTGAATCACCTTAGAGGACATTTCAAGGCTGAGATGTTTGTCCTAATGGGTGAACAGGAATATCCCTGAAGGTCCTCTGCAGGAAATGTAGGCAGTCAACAGGGACTCTCAAACTCAAAACAAACCAGTATTAAAATAATGTTATGGGAGCTTTCTAAAGTGATGCATGGAAATCTTCACAAATGCATGACTTTGTGTATTAAAACCATGTTCATGATGTGAACAGTTAGGTACTTTAAGGGCACAACCTTTTGGCTGGTTGCTGTGTGCTTAGAAGAAATTTTTTTGGGTTTTTTTTTTCCCTCCATGGAAAGGTATAATGAACCAGTGGGGAACAAACACACACAAAGTCTTTCAAAAGCTTTTTTTGAAAAGCTGCCTTCAAAAGATTTTTTTAACTTATTTTGGGGAAAAAATAACTCCATAAAACCTATTTGTTTTGTTGCCATGGGATGATTTTTTGAGGAATTATAGAACCATCCCAGAAACACAATCAGTCTGCAGTAAAATGAAGTGCTGAGGCGATGTAGCATATTTAAAAAAGCTTTGACAGCATAAAACTAAAGTCAGCATGAAATGTACAGACTTGCCTATTATGAATTTATAATGAACAAAAATTAATTCTGTTTTAGATATCTATTTAATGGATATTCTCAATACACAGCTGTTCACTGTGCCTTTGAGAAGACGATGTGTTTATCTTTCCATTTACAGCAGTATACAGCAGCTTTTCAGCTCTGTGTATATCAGACAGAATATTCCTTGACATACAGAATATGAATGAATTGAATTTTTCTTTAAACAAAGAAATAAAAACTTCCTGATTCATTAAGGGAGTCCATTACTTCCTTAGCCTTAGATCACTTACTGTACTTAACGCTTTTCTTTGTCTTTCCAGTTCTTCCTGCAAAAGAATTCTGCCCTGCCAAAAATAAACTCCAAATTTACTGTGATGGTTCCAGAAAAAATGGCCTCAGAAGAATAGTTAGACAGGTGACCAGCCTGTGCTTCTAGAATTTTTTCTACTTGTTATTTTACCTTTGATATTAAACCATCCCCTGATTAGATCTTCTTGTATTGCTTCTCTATCCATCGTTGCCTTATTTCTCACGTATCAAGTGGGTCCATGTGAACCTCATGATGTTCAGCAAGGCCAACTGCAAGGTCCTCTGTGCCTGGGTTGGGGCACCCTTGGTATCAATGCAGGCTGGGGGAAGAACAGATCAAGAGCAGCCCTGCCAAGCAGGACTTGGGGGTACTGGTGAATGAGAGGCTGGACATGAGCCAATTGTGTGCACTTGCAGCCCAGAAAGGCAATGATATCCTGGGTTTCATCCAAAGCAGCGTGGGCAGCAGGGCAAGGGAAGTGATTCTCCTCCTCTACCTGCCTTCATGAGACCCCACCTGCAGTGCTGCACCCATCTCTGGGGGCCTCAACACAAGAATGACACAGACCTGTTGGAGTGGGTCCAGGGGAGTGGGGCCAATGATCAGAGGGAAGTTTTCCTATGTGAAAAGCCTGAGAGAGATGGGGTTGTTCAGCCTGGAGAACCTACCAAAAAGTCCTCCCTGTGGCCTTTTAGTACTTAAAGGAGTGTTATAAGAAAGATGTGGGCATTTTAGCATGGCCTGTTGCGATAGGACAAGGGGTAGTTGTTTTAAACTGAAGAATGGTCTATTCACACTACATAAAGGAAAAACTTTTTACAAACAGGTAACAAGTTACTCAGAGAGATGAACAGATGTCCCATTCCTGAAAACGTTCAAGGTCAGATTGGATGGGGATCTGACCTGATGACATTGAAGATGTCCATGGCAGGGGAGTTGGACTACATGACCTTTAAATGTCCCTTCCAAAGGCTATTCTGTGATAGCAAAGCTGCTTTCCCTAGAACAGAATTGAAGGAATTTCTCATGAACTTGTGATTCACTTGGGTCAAACAGGAAGACCAGGCTTTTATAGGGCATCTGAGGCAGACTCTGCCTTTCATGTCATTTGTGCAAGAGGTTGCCAGAGTCGATGGTAAGTGAGTTGGAAAGATGATGCATATTACTCACGCTAATTGCTGTGACCGCCCCAAGCTTGACATAAACAGCTGGTGTAATAGAAAGATCCATAGCCCATGTCTGATTTCACATCAGCCAAGAGACACAGAGTAATAGGGCTGTTTAATACTTTCCTAGAATATATTTCTAACCCATAACTGTTGTCAGAATATGCACTGATATGCCGTGTTCTCACTATAGTATGACAATGTGTCCGGATATTTTGTGTCATTCCTTTGTTGTAATGGTTGCTAACAGTGGAAGAGTGCATGCAGAAATCTGTAAGGTTTGGCAGCAGATGTCTGAAAAGAAAAAAATTCCCTTTGCAATCAAACTTGGATCATATGTGCTGCAGTATATACTGTTAAACCTGTGCTCTTCAAGCAAACAAAAACCTACATAAGTCATGCCAAATTTTTTATCAACAGAATATCAGCAGAATGATACAGAAAATCTCATACAAAGTGGTACCTCTTCTCTGGGAAATATAATGAATGAAAAATACAAAAAATATCCTGTGATAAGCAGAGAACATTGCCTAAGAATCAGAAAATTAGCTAGAAAACAGCAGCATCTCCTCTGCATAGTTCATCATATCCACAAGTACTTAATCCAGGCTTTATAAAGTGTTTATGGTTTTCCTTCTGCATAAAAACACAAAGGTAGTTTAGAGTGGTTTTTGAGTGATAAATTGCCCTTTCAAAAGCACATTTTCATTTAAAAGTACACACTTTTCTCAGGAAAACACATCTTTACTATGTGCTTTCATTTTTGATTGATGATTCTGTAATGGCTTACCTTTTTCTTCCCAGGGCTTGAGCGGTATGAAGGCATAGGGCCTTGTTTATTGTTTTTAATCCACAAAACTCTGTACAAGAAATTTGAGGGGAAAAAATCCCATCTCTAATAAATCTATTTGTTTTCTATTTCAAAAATCTCTATTCAGCACTATTGGTGAATGTTTTTCTGTTTTAGGAAAAGAAATTGACATATGTTAGAAACTAGATAATAGCAAAGTTGTTCAGCCAGATCTCACCGTTTTTCTTACATGTTGCAGCTGTAGTTATCCCAAGTCTGGATTGTGGGATCTTGTTCTACTTTGCCCTTCCTGCTCTTGGATCCCTCTCTCAACACTGGGATGCTAATTTCACCTCTGCACTGCGGGTCCTTCTGTTAAAGCTGTGTGCTAACCCCCTCTGACAACAAAGATCTGGTACAGAGCAATGCTGCCTACATATTTGTTATTAATGTCCTCAGTCCAAGAAATTAATAATTTTATGAGGTGATTTTACTTCTATTTTAATGCTGTAACACTCTATATTGGGTGGATTTCACCCAACTGGAAAATTGACCAAATTGTAAGACAAACACAATTTTTTGAGAAATGAGTCTGGCCTCACGCAGGGCATGATTCCAAATGCTACTCATTGGGGGCTGCCTGTGGAGATAAAAGGGTAGGTATGGTTCATTCAGCTCTTAGCAGCTTCTGTTAGATTGTATAGGATAGGGTGACTTAGTGAAGCACAAGACCCTTCCAAGCTCATCATAAAAGATGTGCTAAGTAGATGCTGCTGAGAGGATAATCAGCATGTCTCCTGTCCATCCTTTCACCACCGCCCCTTGGCACACTTTGTGCAGGTCTAGCCAGCTGATGGTTTGCCAGCAAAAGGGATTTTGCAGCTGTGTTGTGCTGCTGAAGTCTCCAGCAGTGCCCCTGGCTGACCTTCTGCCTCAAGGTCCTTCTGGTAATCTAAGCCACCAGATGCCAGCCTGGAGACTGAAAAAAAAGAAGCAGAACTATAACAGAGGAATTAATTTTGCCTAGAAAGAAGGAAGGCGTTTTTTTTCTGCCCAGTCTGTGTGAGTGAGTGCTACATGCAGAACACACACTGGCTATAAAATCTTGACTTGCAGGATACATGGAGTCTTTCATTTATTTTGTTCTAATAAATCATTGGTGTGAGAATAGACTGATGAGTCAGACCATGCTGACAAGAGCATCTTCTGAAAGTGGCTGAGGAGCCAGCAGAGACCTTGATGATTTCAGACAATTTTTGATCAGTATTTAAGCCTCTGTGAATAAAAGCATTAAAATATGCCTCCAAACAAATGGTTGATGCACTTGGGATATGAAGAAGATTTTTTACCCCCATAAGCATGGGGTGAAGGACACAAGGCTTACCAAGCCATCCACTACATGTTTGCAGCCCACTGGAATACTTTGATGAACATAAAGCATATTGATGATGGTATTAACCAAATGAGATGGAGAGTGCTGTCTCCACAGAATAAGGGAAGTCTCAGAGATGATATTGTCACATTTAAATTTTTCTCAACAAATGAAGTAACTTGGAAGATCCTAGTTGGGTTTTTTGTTTGTTTTTGTTTTGTTTCCTTTCTTTTCTTTTCTTTTCTTTTCTTTTCTTTTCTTTTCTTTTCTTTTCTTTTCTTTTCTTTTCTTTTCTTTTCTTTTCTTTTCTTTTCTTTTCTTTTCTTTTTTAAATGAATCTGCAAGGACCAAAAAAAAAAGTAGTTATAAACCTAGCCTGACATATTTGCTGTTCCCACTGATCTTCACTTTGAGATATCACAATATAACCTTTTCCTCTGGGGCAGGATTTTCAGAAGTGCTCCATGTTCTGTAAACCTTCTCTTAGTGAAGTGGATGACAAACATGAGATGCAGATTTGCTTTGAGGGAAGATGGGAAATGGTTAGTAAGTGGGGATTTAACCCCATGACAATATAGTAACACTAAATGATGTGTTTTATGTCACCTGGGAAAAGCCACTTCATCCACACTGGATCTGCATCTCAGCATATATCTGTGGGAGCTGAGGTGGGCCCAATAATGAACCTATCCATAAAACTCCAAGTAGATTCGTACCACAGCTGGATAAACAAATGTGCAGGTAGCGAGTGTAAAATACTCTGAGATTAAAATGAAACTGATTCATACAGTTATGACTGTACAAAATTGCCACACCTTTATTGTCTCCTTTCTTTTGCAAGTTCACATGTGAAATGCCAAGGCTCCCTTTAAGATATAGTTTCATCTTTTAAAGATATTGCATAAACTGTTAAATGTCAAGGTTTAAAAGGCTCTTGCCTCCCTTCAAAATGTATCTTTTGTCTAAATGGTTTTATGTAAGATCTTATAAAAGGGACCTCACTGGTGATCCTTTAGTGTGAAAAATGAAGGTAGTTCATGTTTTTTACAGTACAGGCACTTTTCTCTTATTAATGCTGTGCAGTAAGAAAGAATCCTTGCAGTGCTGCAGTGGTGAGATGGATTTTCAGGATAACAGAGGATTCCTACCATGAACCTTAGGAGATTTTGTCCTTTAAAATAATATATGAGGCTATATCTAGAAACAAGCTGGAACTATGAATATTTATTTATAATGTAGCTTTATCTCATCAGTTTCCATGATGAGATAAATTCCCTTAAGAGAGAAATACTTTCTTCAAGGACATCTATTGTTTAAACAGCCCTATGGTATAGACTTTTCTGTTTTGTCCCTGTAGTCAGTACACAATGCAAGATTACAAAAAACCACACAGTCTTTCTTAGCTTACATACCAAAATTTTAAGGGAAGTAGGTGAAAAAGTGCACCAGACCATTAAAGGAAAATAAACTGCAGAAAAACAGTACAAACAATGTTTTAAAACCAGGTTATCTCTTGGTTTTTGTTTTTTTTTTTTTTTAAGTTACCTTTCATGTTTGTATGTCAGCACCAACTTTTTAACATAAAAAATTCTTGGACCTCCTTCTATATTGCACTGATGCCAGTAATATGGATTTAAACAGTCTTGTGTTGAATGTGGCTTTGAGCTACATTTCTTCAAGGAGGTACAAGTGGTTATACCCAAAGCTGGACAGATGTGACTGTCTCTGAGGGCAGTGTGGAAGAAAGCTCAAAAAGAGAAAGCTTCTAAAACCATGTTCCCCTCACCTCTGTTGTCACTGTTGTTACACTGGACAAGATTAAATAGGATGAACCAGCCAACCTCAAGGTAAACTCAAACTGTAGAGGTTCTACAGGAGCCATCTGCCAGTGCACAAAAGTGCTACTTCTGTCTATAAAGTGTCATACTGATGAGTCATCTTGTTATCATTACACAGAAAATGACTAAGTTTCTTAAATATGTCAGCTAATCTGTTGAAGTTTGATTTAATGGCAATCAGTATAATCCATTACACACCACATTAATCCATTAATGAAGCAACATCTGCAAGTCAACTGGCTCTGCTTTTATCTATACTCAAATGGTGCATTTAAAAAGAGTGCCCAATAAAATGTGACTATTTATCAAGCCATAAGCATTCTGTTTAGCATTTAAGGCATTGTTCATTAATAGTCTTCCATTGTGTACTTTAATTGGGCTCTGAGCAGATGAGTGGCATGCCTGTGCACAGTGATTAATTAAGTTTTTCAGATACAATTTTAACCACATAGCTTAAATGATTGAAAACTTTTCTTTTGTAATGGGTACAGGCACCTGTATAATGTGTGCTGAAGCTGTTTCTCCAGCTGCAGAGCTCATAGTTACATGCAAACAAGCCTTAGCCATTTCAGTCAGGCAAAAGAGCATAATCAAAATGACTGGGCTGTCTCATATCATTAAGTTGAGGAGATACAGTGTGTGACTGAAATGGATAACTACAGAACTACTCCTTTACACACATCTCTGACATATTTTACACTGAATGACTAAGGAGATGGGCTGAAAAGTTTAGATTCACCTCACCAAACATAGAACCATTTCACTAATCTGAGTTTCCTTTAGAAGCAACAGGAAGAATAGGCACTTTCAAAGTATGATTCACCATACTACAGGTGCCTAGAATAGCCCACATAAGTTGTGTGCTATTAGTACTGTTTTTGCTCTTTTGACCACAAGCATGTCATCTGACAAGCTTAGGTGTAAACACCTCTGCTGCAATTGTTTAAAATGAATGGTGAGTGTACGCATGGACTGAAGGATGGTGTTGGAGAAGTAGTGGGTTTGTTACTAGTGTCCATCTTGGGCACCTGGACAGTGTCACAACTACCCATGTACCTATGGATATATGTGGCATGTGGCCTTTCCTTCCACACTGACACTGAGATGTCCAGGCTCCGTGGCTCTGCAAGCTGTTGCCTTGGTCACAACACTCATTTCAACTTGCAGGCAGATAAACTCCTCCTTTTTAGCATTTTCCCTGCACCTGTTCTGTTCTCTTGACATTGCTCTGCAGCTTGTGGGGGCAGTTTCCTTCAGAAAGTGGCATCTGCCTCTGCCCCTGCCTTTCACCAAGGCTCCCACTTCTGATGATGCCAGGCTGAAAGCTTTGCTCAGGAAAACATGAGAGGGAGTGGTTCCCCTTCTCCTACTGGTCAGCAAATGCAGTTTACACAGCAAAAAGTTCAGACCAAGAGCAGCAGTTCCTCCTTATCCCAAGTATGACCATCAGTTCCCTACCCCTACTTGTCCTTCAGCAATCTTTTGTAAATTTTCAGTTGTATTTTCACTAACAGAACCAAAAGGCATTCACAAGTCTCAATCTCTCCTTTTTCAATCTCCTTTCTCCACTTTCTCTTCTTAGCCATTGCTGAGCTGCTTTTCAAAGTTTTCTTGTAAGGCAATCATACAGCTCCAGTAAGACTACTAAGATAACAAGAACATATATATGCACATTCAGTTTGCTGCTTACTGAGGAAGGTTTCTGGGGATGTTGTGGTTTTAAGCCCAGCTGGAGATCAAACATCACACAGCTGCTCATCCAATATTCCCTTTCTTCCCCCGCCACCTCAGTGGAATTGGGAGGAGAATCAAAGCTCAATCTGTCTGTTGAGATGAGGACAGTTTAATAACTTAAAATAAAGGAAAATATAGTAATAATGGTAAATAATAATAATGATGATAATAAAAGGAAGAAATCGAGTGCTGCACAATACAACTGCACACCACCTGCTGACAAATGTCAGACCCCCCTTCCTGAACACAGATTAGTCCTTTCCAGGTAACTCCCCCTAGCTCATATACTAGGCATGATGCTCTATGGTGTGGAATATCCCTTTGGTCAGGGTCACCTGTCCCAGCTATGCTCCCTTCCAGTTTGTTTTCCATCTGTCCTCACTGGCAGACCATGAGACAAGTTTAAAAAGTCCTTGACTTAGGATAAACAAGACTTAGCAAAAACCCCAAAACATCAGTGTGTTACCAGCACCGTTCTCATTCCAAATCCAAAACACAGCACTGTGACAGCTACTGAGAAGAAATTAACTCTACCCTAGCTGAAAACTTAGGACAGGGGAGATAATAATAACCCTTATTAGAACAATTAACACAGTTACAACAATTACAGTAGATTTTGAGCATCTAGTTCTCTCTCTGAGCTGCTGTTCAAGTTACATATTATTGATGATTTAATATTAGGAAAAACTACAGGGTTTTACTATTAGTCTTTGTCCCACACCCAATACTTTAACAAACAATCAATGATGGCCTTTCCCACCTCCCAAGGAGTGTATAGTCAAAGATAATTTATGTTTCACTTTTGTTCCTTGTCTTGTTTCCTTTCTCTCTAATTTGCTATGATCTATTAGCACAAGAGAGAATTAATGGTGCAATTTAGGCTTTGAGCCTTCCTCATAAATTCTTAATTGAATGTGAATTTCAGGAATGCAAGAAATGCAGAATGAGGGTTTTGATTTGTAAGCTTCAGGTAGAAAGTTCTCAGACTGATCTGCAAATAGTGCAAATTAGTACAGTTACAAAGTGAAGTCTGTGCGGAGTTATGTAAATTTATACAAGATACACAGGTTTGTTTCATTTGTTGTTTTGTTTGGTTTTGGATTTTTTGTTTTGCTTTGGTTTTTTTTTTTTTCCTGCTTTCCTATTTGTAGTGTAATCTTTATATTCTACAGGTTTCAAAAGGGACTTATCTGTGAAATTTTGTGGGCAATGACAAACACTCTTTTATACAAATGATCGAGGGGGATCACTCATCTGCCAGCCAGGGATATGGTTTTATTCTGATATTACAAGAATCCATTAAGCAAGTCTTGGATGTGGTATTGGGCCCAGTTTGATGCTGTATTCTAGCAGTGCCGTGGCTTTTGCTTTTTCATGGTGTGGAAAGCAGGAACAAAGTCAACATTAGGGGCAGGAAGGTAATCAGAACCTATACATGAAAATGACACAGGAATTTTTCTGATTGATGAAAGAGAGGGGAAATCAGATAGATTATCTGTCACTTTTACATCTTCTCCTAATTCTATTTTTCATCAGTGCTCCATTTCCTTCACCTGCTTCTTCTCTTTTGTCTCCCAATGCTTTTCACTTATGTTCTCTCTTCCTATGTAACTTCAAGTATGGAAAGGTAATGCAGACTGACGTGCTACCTGCAACCACAGCTCATTGTTCTGGTGTGCTCTGCCCTTGTCCCACACTGGATGACTTGTCTGTTTCAAATCCTGTCTGTTCCACATGTCCTTTGAAGGTCCACTCATGGATGTCCTAGTTTCATGACCAGTAACTGTGTTAATAAAAATCCACATTTATAAATGAGTAAACAATGGTTAAAGGGACTTATCTTTACTAATTCAGATGATGATGATGACCTCCTGTAGCTTTGCAACGATCCCAGCTCACGAGTTTGGGTGTCTGCCCTAGCCAAGGTGCAGCTTCACACTGGGATGAGCTCCAGAAGCATACAAACTTTTCCCCTTAGTACTACTCAGCATCCAGTGGTAAACAATTGTGCAGTCTAGAAATGAGCCATGATGTTCTTTAAAGCCTCTCAGTGTATTCAAATGGAGTATAAGAACCAGTTTGTAAGGTGTCCCACAGTGTGTTCTCATCCCTCAGAATTGTCATTGCCCCTGTGGAATAATGACAGTGCCTGCCTTTTGACAGCTCTTTGCTGCTTCATCTGATCTGCACCTATCTACTGTCAGAAACTCTGAACAGCCAAAGTGTA
The DNA here is from genome assembly GCA_013399835.1 of Leptocoma aspasia. Lineage (NCBI taxonomy): Eukaryota > Metazoa > Chordata > Aves > Passeriformes > Nectariniidae > Leptocoma > Leptocoma aspasia. Next base: position 1,406,535 of record VXAX01008054.1, read on the forward strand.
GGTGTGTGCTGCAGTGGGAAATGGTCACCTCTGTTCCCAGTCACTCCCAGTCATCCTGAGCCGAGTACAACCACAGAGAAACCCCGAGCTTTTTCTGGCTCTTCCTATTTTGATGTAATTTGTATTAGTTTATTCAAAAGCCTGCAAATGGCAAAGACATGGAGCAAATACTGTTCATTTTAATATCAGGACACCTGTTCTAACACCAGTATCTTTCTTTGCTTTCCCAAGTCTTTTGCTTTGCTTTCAGCACACTTCCTAATACAATGCCCAATTACAAATGAATTCCTTGATATGTGTGTTCAATAAAATAAGTGTCTTTGGAAACATGGGATGTTACAAAACAATTGAGATGGTAGCATGGATACAGAAAGTGTAAAAGCAGCAAGAAAGCTATGTTTGGCATTTGCTGATTTCCAAGTTTTTGATTTGGCAATTTATGCTGAGGAATTCTTTCGCTATGAGGATTTGAATTGAGAATAATTTCCTCCACTCTATTAGTAGGAGGCAGTAGGAAGCCTAGCAATACATCGAGGCATACCAGCATCTGAACTTGAACTTTCCAAATAAACTGCTGCCACCTGATGCAAATAATTAACCCAAGGAGGAGCTGTCACCCTGCACCACACTGGGCTGCTGAGCCACCTGCTCCCTGAGAGCCTGCCTGGTGCCCTGCTCTGCTGCCTCACCTGAGCTGAGCTTTGTTTGGTGGCTTTGTGGACCCTCAGCGAGATTGGAATGTTTATGTCATCGACTCTTCGGCACGAGCTGGACTTACAATGCAAATACGAGAACTGGGTTTTTCCTTTAATATTATGTACCAGGTAAACCTGTAAAGAATTTTACAGGGTGTCTCCTGAGCCCAGATGGTTTGGAAAGATCTGACTAATGTCAACAGCAGCAGTCCAGAAAATGCGCCCAAAATATTTTTTAACAGAAAATGTTAGGCAATTTATTTTTATGACCTTTAACCATGGTTTTCAGTAAGAAATTTACTGTAAATAAATGGAGTTTTCCTGGTGTAAAACTGAGCAGAAGTAAGATGCATCTGTGCAGCAGTTCATAACTGATGTATTAGATTTTCTCTTTCATAAGAAATATACTTGCAATTGAAGCTAAAACAAACAGTAAATATTCCTGTCTAAGTTTGAAACATAGAGCTATTTTTCCTCCAGGAGCTGTAACTCAAACCCTCTTGTACATATGAAGACTAACTTTTATGCCTTTAATTTTGTCTTTTCAGCCATTCAATTTTTAAGATATTTACACCTAAACTTATGACAACAGACTTATCTGAATTGGTTGCACCTGGTTGCATATGACACAATTGAAAAGATGAAGACTGTAGCACTGGACTGACAAAAGTTCCCATCAAATATTTCCACAAATGCCAAACTCATCCTTTCTAGTGCTGTGATTCACCCACTCATCTTGTCTCAAGCAAAGGCAAAAAGAGAAACATTCAGTTCATCCTGAAGGATAGTATTTATCATTGCTAACCTCAAACTAAAACAGATTTTTCATCTCTTTTGTTTCTGTCTCACAAAAATTAGGTGATATCTTTTAACTGTGGAGATGGTATTGGAGACAATGTCCTACCTCCTAGTCATTAAAGACCAATACATTAAAATATTTGGATTTCTGTACTTGTAATCACTATATATAAAATACAAGCCTCTACAGACTCTGGATAACAGTCTTTCTATAGAAAGTCATCCCTTGCTGCTCTCTGACAGCAGGCTGGTCAAGTTGTGATATTTAAAAAGTGGTAAATAAAGATAAAATTTTATTTAAGAAGACTGGATGTCTTTTTCTTCATGACAGAAGTATTTGATATTAGGGACTTGAAAGTACATTTTCAATCACAATTATAGTCTCAGTACTTGAAGTTATAATCAACATAAGTTGATTATAAGCAATTGTTGCATATATCCCATTATAGAGAATGGGATATTCAGAGAATGCCTGAACCAATTAATAGAAGAAAAGTGTTAAGTTGAAGAACCAGAGCTTCTGCTATGAACATCAAACCAATAAAATGTTCTGAGTTTCTCTGTGTACTTACAGCTTGCATGGAAGTTTGAACACAATACAAACCCAATAGTTCATGTGAAACATCCAGATAATAAAGCTACTTGGTCATTGCCAGAGCAGGTCAGGCTTCAGCCAGCAACCTCATCCATTCTCTCCAGTCATCCATTCCCCAAAGGTATCTTTTTTGATGAATTTTACCAGGTTTGTTTGCTTCAAGCTAAAGCTGAATCTCTGCACTGCCAGGTTCTCACCATGCTATGAGCATTGCCAAGTTCAGCCATGGAGCTCACCACACAGCAATCTCTGCTGATGTTTTGTGTGAGAGACCTAATTGGTTTTGCTTATTTTATGCTGTGAGAATTACAGAAAAAGAACAACAGCTCACTGCTCAGTGTTTGCTGCCTCTTCCCAAGAGGCACCTTGATTAAATTCTTTCAGAATCTCAAAGTACAGTTTTAATAACATCTTGCAGCTAAAGAAACTCCTCAGCTAGCTGCAGAGCAGTGGCTCTTTATCAGTCCCACTCCCTCTTGCTGCTCTAGCTTTTGGCAAGATCACTATCTTCTTGAAGTGATGAAAGACAATATTAAATACATACATCAAAATGAAAGACAAGGTAAGTAATTTTTCATCTTAGTGTTTATTAAGACTGTTCATCCATGATTTATTAAGAGTGGTGCTTTTAATTGATAGTAGTGAAAATTAAATCTCTGTCATAATAGATCATATCAATATCTTCTTGTATCCAAGACTAAAACCTAAAAACCTATTATTTGCTTCTTATAAGGAATACTGTGCTGCACATTTTCATATGGGAAGCCAGCCTTTTAGGTTTTATTTCCAGACTAGAGTGGCAGTTCAGAAATATAGGGTAATAATTCAGATATATTGGTTCAATGAGAAGCCAATTAAAAATTTACGAATTAGGCAGGCTGACGAGAGAATGCTAAGAGAGAAAGAGTGAGGCATAATTATCAGGCAGATATACAGAGAAGCAGGTAGAAGTCAGTAGTCTGGACCTTCACAATATTACAAGAGCAGTTTCAGCTCTTTCTGGTAACACTTTCCCTGTTTTCCACTCAGCTGTTAAGTCTAGAATCCTTCAGTAAGAAGAGTGCAGTGAGAATACGCTTGCGGGGGAAAAGTGCCTTGAAAAACCTCCAAGGTCCAAGAGTCAGGAGTGCAGAGATTTGTTTTGGCATCCAAACTGCCATCAAATAAACTTCTGAGCAGTGGACCTGTGTTTCATACTTGCAAACTTCTCACTTTTATGGAAGTGTATAAAATAACCTGGTTATTTCCTGTGCCCAAAACCCATGTGCACTTAACTTTGTTGGTGTCCAGCCTTTGATAACAGCTGGATAACTTAATCTTTGTAATAAGACTAAGGTAATTCACATGGATCTACTGATCCATGTGAATCTTTGGGCAAAATGCTTAAAGTACCACCTGTTCCCTGGAAGCCCGGGACACATTCATACCTCCCACTCAAAGGAAGTTAGGTGATTTCACATGGGGATGCCTTAAACACTAATTTGGTTAATTTGGCTCCTATTTTTATCACTTCCACACTACCCTGCCACTGATATCAGTCAGCTTCTGACATGTTGCTGGCTGCTCCCTTGGAGGCTGGCACTTGCTTTTATATTCACACAGAGAAGGATTTCTTTGCAGGCATTACCATGGGAATTTGTTGGGTACATGAAAACACAGGAATACAGCAAGAACCCAACTCCAAAAAAAGTGATCCAACTTCAAGGAGAAGCAATCTGCATTACCCTGGATGACTTTTCTTTGCCCCAATAGATACTTAAGAAAGATCCATATTTATCTTGAAGCAGATTTCTGTCCTATTACTCAGTTCTTTCTGAGTGATAATTTTACCCTAAGAGGAATGAATATATGGTTGCCAGTGAAAGTAACCTGTTCTCAGGCATAGAACAAAGAGGATTAGAAGACATCTGTCAAGATCCCATTACTAAGGTTCTTGGAAATGCCTCTGCCCAAATTAAGGTGCAAATGAGGCCATATGCCAGTGACAATAGTATGGATTTTATTTGATAGTAAATATGGGGGAAAGAGAGAGAGACAGAGAAAGAAATAGAAATAGGTGGGGGGGGGACAGAAAGAGAGTAACAGGGACAGTATAAGGAAAATATCACCACTCTGTGGATCCCAACAATGCTCTGTTGATCCTGTCCAGCTGGTCTTCTTGGTGGTGAAGGTCCCCCCAAAAAGCACAGGATCTGATGGGTTAATATACACTCAGGCCAGATAGGAAAATCCAGGCACTTCCTGGGGGGGGGGGCAGGATTTGCTGTTGTCTCTTACAACAGACTCTGGGTTTGTTGCATCACATGCAGTTCTGTGGTGCAAGGATTCAGGAATGACTATGGGGGCACTTTGAGGGGGCTTTTGATGGATTAAGGCCCCCCCTCAGCTGCCCCTCACGTAAATGACCTGTGGATGTGTCCTTCCTGGGGCTAGGGATTCCATAGCAGTTTGTGTAAGGGAAGATGGGCTCCCTGCCCCTGAGCAGAGGTTACAACACACTGAAACTTCCTGCCCCCACCTCGGCTGGGAGAGAAGTCTGTGCAAACCTGCTCCCAGCAAATGGGTCCGTGGGCTATGGCCTCCCCCACCCCGAAGCAAGCCAAAGATGATTCTTAGCATGACTGCAGGGTTTGGCTCACATTCTTTTCCTTGTTTGCTTGTTTGTTTCAAGTGATTTTAGGATGGCTTTTCCCTTTATCTAATCTCAGCAGTTCGACCTTCAGTCCAAAGTCCCAGTCAGGTATCTTCTTTGATGATACCTGACTTCTTTTAAAGGGTGGCTTTTTTGGTTGTAGTTTCTTTATACAGTGTTTGTTATAATGACCAAAACTTTATATCAGTGTTTGAGGAATGAACTATTTCAGTCTCTGACAACATCCTCGCTCACCAAGTCTACTACCTTGCTGTGACAGAAAACGGTGCCATTTAAAGGGAGGAGTTCAGTGTAGCAAAGGGGGCACAGCCCTGCTGAAGACTTTATCTATATCAGTGTCTTAGAAAGACTGACTGGTTTCCAATGCATTTCTGTCATCAATAAAAGTTAAAATATTTGGCAATGGAGCTGCTGCTGCAGTATCTTTTTCCAGAAGCAATGGTTGCACCTTAAACCTTTTGGTTGTCCAATAGAATGCAAAGGCAGCCAGCCAAACTCCCGAGTGCTTTCCTCCCAGTGACTTATTCATTTCTGGCACACTAAGACCCAGCCTTGTGTTGGTCTTAGGCCCTCGTTCCTAAGCATTAACCTCCAAGTTTGCTTACCCTGCAGATGAAACTCAGCTTGGCATGTGACATCAGGCACTCTCAGAGCTTTTTGCTGTAGGCGCATACTCGGTTACAATATTGAGTATCAGCACAAGTTCTCTGGTCCTGATGCTGCTACTGGCAGCCATTGCAGGCAAAACTGCCTTGCCTTCTGCAATTTGCACTTAGTTTAATATTTTTGGCACAAGAACCCAATTATTGTCTTTAATTAACACAAGCTTCTGATCACTAGTTTTGGCATTTAAAAAAAATACAATAAAACACAAGCAGAAAGCTTTTCTTTCCCAAGCTTAACTTCAGCCAATCACTCTTGTCTCATCCTCACATCAAATTCCCTTATTTTCTCTGTGTTACACTCAGACTTTTCCAACACCTTCTGTGAAGAGGTAGGGAATGTAGGTTGTTTGGGTTGTGTGCATGTTGGTTTTTCTGCTAACTTCTGCTTCTTACCAGCTTTCCTCTACTGTGTTGTGGGTCACCAGTGACTGCAGTCCCTTGGGGATGTCCTTGTCCTGGCATCTCCCACACCGGTGTCGGAGCAGGCTGGATCCGTTATGTGCATCCCAGGCAGTTCCTATCCTCTCCTGCCACACAGGACACCTGCAGACCTTGCTGCCCAAACCTATTATGCCCAGAGGAGGTTATTACATAACAGCACACCCCTAAGGGTGTGCACCTCTTCTTCTTTAGTCCTAACTTTGTTGGTGTCTAATTAATTTCTCTAAAAGCATAGCGCTTTAGCTTTAGTTGTTACCCACCCTTCCAGGTGTTCAGCTGGGACTTGAACCAAATGAAAGAGGAGGAAATTTACAGGAAATCCCAAAATTGTGTTTTGGCCAGGTCTCAGTGCTACAGGTAACTTTTTAAAGTGTTCACACACAGTGGTATCTTAGTCATTAGTAATTTTCTATGTCTGATATTTAAAGCAGGTTCTTATGGTAACATTTTGGTGACTGCTTATTAAGATTGGCCCTTAATAAATTGGTAGGGAGGACCCAGTGGGGAATACTGCAATGAGTAAATTTTTTTAAGAATAAGTACTTATGACAGGAATTTCCAATAAGAATCAATTGTTCACAGAACACTTGTGACTTTATATAAATTGATTGAAGCATCTGTCACAGCCAAGCTTGGAAAAGAAAATTCCCCAAAAGCAGATTACATAAAACATATATTTATGAAAATTTTATGCTGACAGAAACAGCCCATGGATTGCCATGCCATTTCCCCTTTCAATTTTTCAGCTTTTAAAAGATATGTATTTACATATTCTGCCTTTTACCAGTGATTTCTTATACAGATTGACAATAAGACACAACTCATATGTCCCTGTCTGCTTTTTCTTTGCTTTTGCATTTCATTTTGCCATTGTGTTTGAAGTGGAATAATATACACTGGCGTATATTGTGTTTTCTGTTACTTTTGATTACTCACCAAATCATTCCGGAGAGTTCATTGGGTTTTTTTTCCTAATTATTTGGTTTGATCTCTGCTTGGGGAATAGGATATTCTTTGCTGTGCTGTCCTGAAAATAATTGCATTTGCAGTGATTGTTTTCTAATAACAGTTCTGTGGAATAAGTGCTTTGAGGCCTTATCGAGCTTTATTTATGAGAAGAAAAGAATTCTGCCCAAATAATAATTGAGTAAGGACTTTGTGTGTTGGTTCATTATTTGTAAAATATTTATACACCCCAAGACAGCTACTATATATCTTCACTTCTCCAGTAGAATAAAGAACAACTATCATGTCAAACCAACTGTTATAATGTTGTTATCCAATCTAGACAGCAGAGTGTCTTGGTATGGACATGAGGCTTCCCAGATATTCATGAGAGCTGATGGCCCAGACAGGGCAGAAATAGCTGCAGTATATATCTTTCTGCAAGGTAACGTTTTGTTGGGGTTTTTTTTAATTGTAGTAACAGCCCAAGTTGATTGTGACACTTTTGATGACACTGAAAAACTCTTTGCTTTCCTCAAAGTATTCTCATTTATTTTATACTGGGAATATTCAGGCTCACAGAAAGCTAATGAGAAAGAATGACAGTATTTTAACTGGGTTCTCAGCATGTATTTGGGTTTTGAATAACACCTAGTGATTATGTGGGATTCATTCAAAATGTTCCACAGGTTTGTGCCTAAGTATCCTGCAGTGCCACTCCTCCTGACATTCATTTTAAGCAGAGTTCTTAACAATTCAGACAAAGGCTTTCCACTGATATTAGTGGTAGATCTGAGCAAATAAATTCTGCACAGAACAAAGACACTATCATCCTCCAGTTCCTCCCTATTCTTTTGCTACAATTAACATTCAAAGTAATATTTTCCATGATGTAATTTTCATTTTTAGTTTACACTTTGTGGAATATTGAACATTCCACATGTTTTTTTCCAAGTTTTCTCTTCTGCATTTCAGAGAAATTATATAGATTAATGTGTTATCAGCACTGTTCATTAAGGTGCCGTGTCTTGTTCAGATTATCAGAAACCCAGAAAAAATTATAAATTTGGATATCATTAAGGTTAAATGTTAGCCATAGTCTGTGTCTTTTCCTCTCCCCTCTTAACAAATCCATTCCTTTTATTTTGTTATACTGACTTTTACATGTTCTTCTCTCCTTGCTCCCTTCATAAACCTATTTTTCCATCAGCTGGCAGGAACTCATAGTCTGTAATGAAAAAGTTGCTGCTTTTGATCCTTTTATAAGGTAACTCTGATTAATGTTTATGGGTGTTATACTAAAAGGAAGAGGACAGAATTTATCCCCAGTTTTAGGATCAACAATTAAATGCTTAGGTATACCTTACTCAAGTAAACCTTCCAGTGACATCATTTTCTAAAAAATAGATCAACCAAACAAAGTGGAAGACTATGAGGATTAAATTTATTTATTTATCCTGACATCACTTATTACTGCAGTGGTCAGAGCCTTGCTGGTAATTACCTATTGATATTCATGAACATCCTGGGTTTGGGCCCCAGGCAGTGAAAAATGTGATTGTAAATTCTCTTAATTGCAGTCAAAGTCTTCTTTGGCTCATCTGGCACTTTTCCTTTAGTTATCAGTCCTACAGAGACCTAAGATCATAAACTCAGCCTTTTTTAGCTCCCAACTCCAGTCATAACCTGTGAAGACTCCACAGGATTAAAAGCAATCTTTTTTTACTGCTTCCTCATCTGTTTTATAGGTTATCCCATCAAGAGAGGTTTAAACCATGTATTATAGAGAATTTGTAATGATTTCATATGGGTTTGTTCTTCAATTTAGATGAAGTAAAAGATATAAAGGTCGGTCAAAATAACAAACTTCTTCATGCTTTTGCTTTAGTTTCCCTGTGATTTTGGAGCACTCCCTGGGTTACTGTGGCAGTAATTTGCAGTTTCAGGCTTTCCCCCAAAAGAAGTGCCCAGTGAGGGATATTTTCTTTATCTGAAGACATTATATATTTTTCATATGCGTCACCAAACTTAAAAAAATCTGAGTACATTCATATTTTTGTATAAACTCCTTCTTTGCCTAAGAAGGCTGTGGTTTAGACAGCATGATATTGAAGTGTAACAATGCTCTTTTGTCAGGAATGACTAAGTGTAAATATATCTCCCCAAATATCTTGCATCCTGAAAAAAATTATGAAAGAGTTCAGCTCTACATTCAAAATGGTCTCAGGAAAGAAAATAGGGCTTGAAATTTGAAGAAATATTGAGAAAAACACTAATCCATGAGATGATTGGTGCTAAAACATGCTGAATAAGCAGACACGCTCCTTTATGTACCTTACCTTTTCTGTTGTTGAATACTGTAATATTTTCAGCAAATATTCCTGATAGGTTTTGATCATCTCTACCTGATCAATGACTCTTCACTGAATAATTTATTCAAATCTTAATGACAAACCAGACCAAATAAGTTATGGGTTCAATATTTTTTCAGTGTAATCACTGGCCCTAAAACCTATTACAGGCTTTAATTTATAATACATACTGTTCTATATATAACAATTTAACAAGCACTATGAATTATGGAAATGCAATTTTATCAAAGGTGACATTGTAAACCTCAAAAATTAGTCTCCAGCAGTTCCGAGAGACACAAATATTACAAAACAGAGTGATAGCCCCATAATTCAAAGCACACTTACAAGTTAATTAATACTGAGATTTGGTGTAACAGTAAATCTTCTTTCTTTTTCACTACATACAGTTATTTGTCCTCTTTCTACTTTAGTCCCTCTCTGCACAACCACTTCTGTTCCTCCCAATCCTGGTGCTTCTCCCCAGCTCCCACTACACCCTCTCAGCAGACATCAGTGTGTGTCAGGGCAGAGTTAAGCTCCAGCTAAGAAAAATGCTAAAATTTGTGCTTATAAGGCAAGGGAGTTTGTCCTGCTGAGGCCAATGGGACAATGACACATCTTGACCAGTGCTCAAGGGACTTGGAGACTGCCTAAGGGAGTGGATGTCAGAGTGATCCTATTGCCCTGCCTCTTTCCATGTCTCTTTCACACACTGTGCACACACTGTGCACACACTAGATTCCCAATGTTATTTAATCATATGCTGTTTTTTACAGAAAAGGGAGAGAAACTGTTCTCCCCTACGCTTCACACTGGCAATTGTTTTTCAGTATATCTGCCTAATTTTATCTTTGACTAATAAATATATGATTTAAAAAATAGAAGGTAGCTGGTTTTGCTGCTGTTTGAAAAAGATTATTTTCTTCCCTCTCTAAATAATTGTACTTTTCTGAATACTTGTAATTTTACTCCTTACTGTCCAGGAAACATTGCCAGCCAAAGGTTTTGAGTGTTTACATTGTCATTGTACTCACAGAATTGTGAACAAAGATTGGAAAGGAAATCATGTGCCCTGAAGCATACTAGCTTAAAAAGAGAACCCAGTTCCACCACATAAATACCCCTGTCTTGAACACAACAAAAAAAGTGCTTTGACATTACTGACTTCTGAAAAATTGCATGAAACCCCCTCCTCCCCTACACCCCTGTGTAGGTTTTTTTGTTTTTTTGTTTTTTGTTTTTTTTTTTAATTGGGTTTAACACTATTTTTTGGATGGAAATTTTGAGGCACAAAAATGAGATGGAATATGCCCAGTTGTGTTTGGTACTCTCTAATTTTTCTCCTCGTTCCCTTTTCCCTACCCTTTAAGGTTCATGGTTGTTTCAGCCTCTCTTTTTCTGCAGACTGAGGCCAAACGTGTTGAGGAATCAGCTTGTGGTCCCTTGACCTCAGTTCCAGAGTCCCAGGTACAGGAGAAATTTCTTCCCATACTTAAAGAGTCACTTCCATTTTCCATCAAAAGAGAGGACTGTCTAGAGGTCAGGACTGCCAGAACAGTTTAATTCTGTTTAGAAAATGTGTTCTGTGTACATTGAGTTTAACCACTAGCTAGAGTACTGCACATACTGTGATGTGACTGTCTCTCTTGTTTTTTTGCCCAACTCATTTCATAAAAGACTGTATGTAGTTAGTGCTGTTACTTTGAGAGTGTGTCAAGATGGCATAAATAGCATCTCAGGTTTCTCTCCTTTGTAGCTTTCTAGTTAGGAGAATTCCTCTTCTACCAGCAGATTTTAACAGAACTCAAGCTCCTCTGAGAGTCACAGACTCTTAATATGATTCAGCTAATAAAATTACTCTTTCTAATGAAGGTGATCTTCTCTTTCATTCTTCAGTATTCCAATTCTGCTTGCAGTGTTGAGCGCTTGGAAAGTGTCACATTTTCTTCTTGCCTATTCTAAAGAAATTATATATTTTGTTTAAAAAATCTGAGCTCTGCCAAAACACTGGACATTGTAGGTAAGTGTAAAGATAAAGCAGTTTTAGGTGATGCTGTCTGGATCTGAGAGAAGGTGATGTTCAGAGTTGGACTACCTTAAATGGTTGGAAACGGGTGACCTCTCAAGGTCTTTTACAAAAACTGAGCTGCTCCATGAGTCTATGATACTCTTCCCTACTAAGAAAGCTGCTTCCTCTCAATGATGCCAGTCAGCTTGAGGCTGGTTCCTGGGACTGCATGAACTCAGCTTTTTTTCATTCTGAATGAAGCTCACAGCTACAGCATCACTCTGCATTTGAAATACATAAAACCCAGATACTACTCTGTTTAAAGCATGTGAAAACGGTTCTCTGTACCACAAGTACAAGAGAATATGAATAAGATTTCTTGTGTTTGTGATATAAAAGATTAAATGAACAGTGCCTCATTTTCTGAAGAACAAGATCCAGTAAATTGAACAGGGGCAATGCCAACTGAAAGGACAAGAAGATGTATATGTCTGTTTCAGAGCTCTGGAAGTGTTTTATCAATTCCTCTGCCTTTTCTCTGTCACAGCAGGAAAGACTTCAGAGAGGAATACCAGAGCAAACAGATATACAAACCTTTAATGACAGCAGTGGGTCTTATTACTACAATACACTCCAGAAATGTTATTCCCACCTTTAGCAATTTGTGGTGGTTGACATTTTTAAAAATAGTCAGAAGGAAGGGTGTTGTGCTTTGTGATATCAAAGTTCATCAGCACCAGGCACTGTGAGAGTAGATTCCAGCTGCAAGTGTGTGAACTTTAATTCTTCTGAAGCTGTTTTATCTTCTAAAAGAGTTTTTTTCCCTTCATGTGCCTTTTCTCAACTTTTTTTAAAGCCCCTTTCTTGTCATCTGAAATGCAATTTCACAAACGGACTGCCAGGACACATTGAATCCTAAGGCTCTTCCACCCAGAAAGGCAAAAATAGAGAAGAACATTCACCCCCAAAGCATCTATCCTGCCATAAAAAGATTTTTATTGTGGCAGCTCTCTTTTATCTTACTGTACTTTTGAAATAGAATGCTGAGTTATTTTCTTAAAAGTGTGAGAAAGCTCTCAGGCATTTTATAACCTTCTTGATAAGGTAATGTCTGTTGCCATTTCCAGATATTTTGAGTGGTAGCTTATATACCACCCAGTCGTGGGTGGGGCACTTGTGAGAAAGGCGGGAATACAGGATTGTGTGTCCTTGTAAACCTTGCCCTCAGCTTCTGGCAAGGCAATCCTACCTGGCTTGCCTAAACACTGAGAACTACAGTGCAGGGGTTGAATTTTATGTATCTCTTGACAAAAACAAGGGGGCTCCAGTTTTTATGAGAGTTATCATCAGATTTGATGATAACATTGCAATGTTATCATCAAATCATGTTATTAACATTGTCAGAAAAAGGGTTCACCTCATTGCCAAAAACCTGAACCCATCGAAGTCCNGAAAAGTTCAGGAATGGAAACAACTACTTTTTTTCAAAAAAACTATACTGCTGCAAATAAATAAATAAAGGCTCATTGTTAAATTGAGACTATTAAGACCAGTGTATGGTTAGACTCCTCAGAGCTCATTCTCAAGTAGAGACTTACCAGCCATTTGTGTTTATGAAGTCTGTGTTAAAAGCCTCAGTCCAAGACCCAGAAAGCTCTGAAGGGACAGAGAGAAAGTTTCTTTCAACTTCTTAGAAAGTTTCTTAAAATCTTGTGTTCTCAAGGGCAAGACAATCCAGTTTAGGCAAATATAAATGTGTTGTCTGCCACAATCAGCAGATTTCTTAAACTGGGCTGATCCTAAAAGCAATGCAAACACTTTCAGGGCGGGTGTAGGTTAAAAGCACCTGGCCATGGGGTCCTCAAGCTCACATTGCTTCTTTTAAGTGCAGTCACAATTTAAGCATAGAAGTCCTTGAAGGCAATGACTTCAGAGCCAGAATGAGAAAGAAGATATTGGACCTTTACCCTGCAGACACAAAAGAAATTACTGTAAAGGATTATTGCTTAGAAGTTCATTGTCATCGGCTGTGACCTGGTCCAACAGCATTAGGCTGTGGTCACAGCTGATTCCTCAGATCAGTCTAACGAGAGCAGACAGGAGTACAGCTATATGGCCATGGTGACCCCTAAGCCTGGATCCAAGTAGAGAGCAAAGGGGAGGAGCAAAAGTGTGACATTTGTATAAACACTAAATGAGAAGAAATGTTAAATATTAAGCTAAATCCATACAAAAGAAGTAAAAAAGTAATTTAGGAGATTTCTGGTTCTGTTAAGAACTCTGCAAATTACTCTATTAATGTTAAATTGGGGTGAAAATAGGTCTAATACATAGTAATGAAGCTGAAATTTAGCCTGCAGAGTTAAATGGGCAAGCCAGTTGTGTTAGCGTGAGTGGAAATCAGGAGGGACAAAGGGTGGATAGACAAAATGATAGCACTGGCAGACAAAAGCTGTGGCAAGCTCTTCACCAGATATTCAGTCTCTGCCGAGCAAACTCATCACTGGCTTGCTCTGAAAAGCTCACAAATTCCCTGCCTTTCACCTTTTGGACAGAATGAAAGACATGCTGGCCAGCTGCCAACTGCTAATTCAAGTGCTTTATTGAGGAGTAGGACAGTAATTCAGCCAGGGAGAGACAAGGAGTTTGTGTGGATCCAGAAGAGAGTCTTTATATTTTTCCTGAAGATTTCTCAGTTGACCCTGACTAATCTCCTCTTACTGGATTTGCACCCCTAGAAACCTTTCTTTGAAGAAAATTTGCTCACCAGAGGAAACTGTCCAGACCATCACAGGTTGGAGAGACAGTCACTGAAGGGAAGAAAATCAATCTTTGCTGACCAATGGACGTTCATGAAAGTTTCTCTAAAGCCTTTTAACAACATGTCTTTTTAGCACAGCAATGTACACAGTATATAGGGCCAAATCTGGTCATCCTCATTCAGGACTCCCTGGGGAACATGGAGGGTTTTTCTGAACATTTGGCTAGGTTTTTCTTATTCTTCCTCACCCCCTTGTACTGCCCAATGCCAGCATTTCATTGGGATAAGAAGAGACAATTTTTCCCATAGGGAATCATCCCCAAAGTCAAATCCAAACAAAATAGTTCCCGAGTGACAGACTGGAGCCATGGCAGTGCTCCAGTGTGGCAGTAGGAAGTGCCAGTGATTGGCTGCATGGACCAGCAAGGAAAGCAGAGGGGACAAAAGGATGCAAGCACTGCCTCTTCCTTGTGCCTGAGGACAGAGAGAGGAAGAGAGCTTCAGACCCTCTGAAGAGTCTATGAGGGGTCTGGGGTTAAGTATCTGCTGTTTGAAAGTACTTAATTTTGTTCCACATTTTTAATCCTGAGGGTGCTGGTGGGAGGTGTGCTCCTTGACTTCTGTTTCTGCTTTGAACACAGAGCAAAATTCACATCCCTTGGTATGAAACTCTGCCTTTACTCTTCCTTCACCTGCCTGTCCTCAATTACTTGCCGTCCAAGTTCTGATCAAATTATAGAACACAAAAAAATAAACCTTCTTTTCAAGTGGCAAACCAGCCAGACTTAGGTTTTGATTTAATATAGACTATGTCTTATGTCAAGAAATTATTTTGTGTATTCATTTTATGTTGCCACCCTGATTTGGTTATCTGAACAGGTTATGTAAGTTATTAAAATGTTATTTTCCTTCCAAAGTTTATGCCTTATTCCTACACTTGTATCAATGTACTGTATTTTCCTGACTGTGTATTTAGAAGTGAAAAAATATGAACATTAAATTTATATGACTTTTACAACCCACAAATATATTAGGCTCATGTGTGGCATTTGAAGTGAGTTATTTGGTCTGCACTAACAACTGTGTAGGGGAGAGTTAAGTCAACAGTGCAGTATTGATGGAAAAATAAGTTTAATAATATTAGAAACCATTTCAGATAGAAAGAGCAGATAGCAGCTCAGTCTTGTTGAGATGATGGCTTACATTTTTGTGCTCCCTGAAGTGATGTTTGGGAGTTGCAATCTCCTGTCTTTATTTTCCAATCCAAGAAGGATGAATAATAAGAGAAAATAAAAGGTCAGAAAACAAGAGGAACCTCTCCAGGAACCTCTAAATACCTGTAAGTACATCCATGCACATAACAGCACAATTTTAGATTTGTTTTAAATACTCAAATGCAAATGGTTGGGAGAGTGTGTGTGTGTGTGTGTGTGTGAATTAAATGTGCTAGGTAAAAAATATAACAATGATAACGCACATTAAAAAAAAAAATCTTCTGCTCATATGATCATTAGGATGATACTTTTAGCAGAACCGTAGGCTGTCACATCTCTTGAATTGTGTGAATAGTTCTCATGTCAAAGGTGAGTTTCTGAGACAGGCACTCCTTTTAGTCTGAATTCCTAAGGAAAAAGGTGCATGTTCCTCAAGTACCTGTGACAACAGCCTTTTTTTCAAATCCATAATCCCCTTTCACAGTGGCAGATAGATGTCTCAGACATGATAATTACTGGCAAAGCAGTTCAAGGTGAGGGGCTGCTTAGAAGAGAGACACCTCCTGCTGTTTTCACTGAGGGTGGGTCACCACTCCTCCAGTCTACCCAGCTCAGCAGCCCCAGCCCTGCACACAGAACTCTGTGGGGGCCCATGGCACACACATATTCCCAGCTGGTGGGCAGCAGAGTTACTCAGGGGATGGGGAAAGTGCCTGGGGATAGCCAAGGGTGGAAGATGTAGAGCACTTCCCAAGGCAGTTAGAAGGGGTGTGGGGGGGCATAGGAGAGTGGGAACGAAGATCTCTGCTCTAGTGATCAGCTCACACTGTTTGCCTTCTTACCAAATAACATTTCCTCCATTATTCTCACTACCCCATGATAATTTTTTTACAGCTACCCCAGCAGTTCCTTATCTAAGATATGTGGTTTATTTGTTCTGATGGAACCCAGCCATTTTTCCTCCCCTGATTTTCTAAGGAGAGGATACAGGTGAGCCTTGTGTTTGCCTTCATCTCTGTAACTGTAAAACTTTGTGTCTGGCCTCAGTTAAAGGATGGAGGAAGAAAAGAAACCTCAAAAATATTAAATTCTTATACCTTAAATGAAATTTAGCTGCACATGAGAAGAGAGATGTCTTTAATATTCTGACCAATATATGCCCAGCTGCATTTTATACATGTCACATTCTCAGATAGGGGAAATCTGTAAGTTAATGAATTAGACTTATCACTGTCTTTGCTGCAGAAAAGTTACACCAGAAACCCCAGTCCATTCTGAGATACCAACTTGGACTGAAGTCTGTAATCTGACAGAAGGTTTCTTCCCAAAAGGTCAGACTGGGGAGACACAATTTACTACAGAGGAGAATACATAGTGTGTTTTCTTTCTCAGAACACTTTTCTTACTTTCTTATTTTTTCCCCTTCATTTGAAATGAATCATTCAATCTGTGTCACTCTTCCACATTAGATTGTACCAGTTTGATTTTGTTTGATGCAAGGGAGAGGGGAAGCAGCGATGGGATGTGACATGCACTTTATCTTGAGTATTATTTGTCTCTACAAGAGTGCAGTGAGATAAAACCTCAGAAAGGCCCATCATAAAGGATAGTCATTACTTTGTAAGTGCTTACGCAAATGTGTTGGAAGATTACATTTGGGAAAAAGCTTTTCAGGCTGTCACAGACTCCACACACATTTTCTCTTTGAGAGCCGAGTTAATCAGAGCACGACAGGTGGGGATGATGCAAATTTACAAGTTAGAGGCTTGGTGACTGACAGACACAACACATAATACATGGGAAGGCACAATACGTGAGAACACTTTCCCCAAATTTACAGTATTTTGGCTAGAGATAAGAGTATAATTCCAGCTTTATTATTAAAACATCTTGTAGAGTATATTATTTCAGTGTTACTTATTTTTTTGAACAAGTCAGAAAGTATTCCTCACTTTAAGAGTTTATAGGTTTGGGGAGAGAGGAGGGAGGGCACTGCCCTTTTCTTAGAAAGTGTCAAAATCCCAGGTAGACCACAGGACTCAATATCACCATTTTGCAATGACTGAGAAATTGTCTTGGAGAAACTAGAGGACAAAGTTAAATGGGTGCATATGTATGAGAGCATAAAATCTGACATTTCCTATATAACCACAAATCTGCAACAGACCTAAGCGTGGTAGAAGGAGGGCAATCTGTACGAGTAGCATAAGCAGATCTGCACTCTAAGAGTTCGATTTTGTAGTGGTATTTATGGTGTGTTACACCATTTGCAGCATTTTCTCTGCACATTCATTGTTTTTCTAGAGAACGATGAAAGTGCTTCCTTCTGACATGAACTCAAAACTATTAAGAACTTGATATCAAGTGGTACATATAATAGCCATTGATGTTTAATGTTGAATAATATCTAAAAAGTCCTGAAGTTCTGGAAGGTTGGGCAGTGTTTCAACAATGAGATATACCGAGGCAGATATAAAATGGTAAAACACAGCAGTAAGTTGTTATTCTTATTTCACATTATACCTACACTTTGTATTTCAGGCCTTAAATTTCCTAATGAGTCTCCATAGCATATTAACTTTT
The DNA here is from genome assembly GCA_013399835.1 of Leptocoma aspasia. Taxonomy (NCBI): domain Eukaryota; kingdom Metazoa; phylum Chordata; class Aves; order Passeriformes; family Nectariniidae; genus Leptocoma; species Leptocoma aspasia. The sequence goes on from VXAX01008054.1 coordinate 1,424,247, forward strand.
CTCCCTGGGAAGAGTTCAGCACTCTAGTATTTTTTTTTTTGTATGTCTCCACTTTGCAAAGGACATCTATCTAATCAAACAGTAAAAAAAAAGTTACCATACCAGAGAGCTGACATCCAACCAGAGAACTCTAAATAACAAACACTTGAAGTACTTGCTCCAGTCAGGCTCAGATGTGTTTGGAAAAAGCTCTTCATCAACCAAATAATAAAAGCCATGATAAATTCACAGATAATTCTCCAAGAGATAAAGGGTCAAATCTGATGAATGAATTGTTCATGAGGGCCGTTTTGATGAGCTATAATTATGTGAGCAAAATCCCATCATCTTTTGTCTCCTGATTGCATGATAACCACATAAAAGGAAGAGAACAGAAAGGAGATTAAATTCTTGCAGTGAGTAAGAGATGTTGCATTGATTCTAAAAGTTGTTGCTAGGTAAATAATTAAACCATGATTTCACTGTTGATTTTATTTGCCTGCTGTGTGTAAAGGTTACTTAGATGCATCAGTGAAAAATTAATTAATATATTTCTGCCACTGCTCAAATAATGGAAATCCATAAAAATAAAATTACTGTAGTGATTTGAAACCACTCATTAATGATCTGCCCCAGCTTCAGAAAATGTCTCAGTAGTCTAATGGTCCTGACAGCTCAGACCATCTTTCTTCTTTTTTTTTTTTTNTAGATATCTATGAATGGATGATGTAGCTGAATGTGCTGGTTTGAACGGGATTTGATGTGCCGAGGTTTATCAGGGCTATGTACTCACCTTGTCTATTCCTGGTGAGCCTGTGCCTGTGTAGATCCAAAGCATTAGCTGCCCTCATACACTGCACCAAGGGAAGGGCAACGCTGAGCAAAGTGAGGATGTCACAGTGGTTAGCAGTGAAAGCTTTCCTTCCCCATAATAAAACTTAGCTGCAATGTGACATGTACCTATGAACTGCAGGGAAAGACAAAAGGCAGTGAAGGTCTGAATGATGAAGGCTCTGAATAATTAGCATGGTAAAACCCGAGGCACATTTGTTCGCACCACATCCATGCTAATTGCCCATTTACCAGGCTAATTTAACATCAGTTATTTCTGGGTTCATTCCATCATCAGTATATTTCTCTTGTAACTAGGCTAGTGCAATTTCAACATCAACTGTGTTCTGACTTACATTCACTTGTAACCCTTAAATATCCACAGGGGAGCTCAATTTGTTGTGAGTTTTACTGCTTAAATATCTTATATATAAAAGCTGGGGATTTTGCGATTCAGATACCAACATGCCTTTTTCAAGGACACATGATATAGTAACTCCTGATCACCATGTGGTCACTCAATGAAAATTCAATCATTCAAAAGGTCTCCCAGTCATTAAAGTGTTTAGTTTCTTTTGTGCATTTGAATGATTGTGGTAAATAAGAATTAAAAAGCACAAATGATATTGTATGGTGCGAAATATAACTTGATTTGCAAGGAGATTAGCTAATTGACCTGGTATATCCACAATTTTAATGTGTTGGCTTCTGTGATATTTATGGACATTAATATTTTTCATTATCTACCAATAAAACTAAAAAAAAAAAATTGTTGTTTCTCTTCCTGTAAAGATTTTGCGGGATATTAAGTTCCATTTTTACTTTTGGGGAATGAATGCTACTCTTCACATTTATTAAAGCAAATGAGACATTTGTAGTGGTTTTGACACTAAAACATTATGCTTTTAATTCAAGCTGTGAATGGAAATCTTAGCTATTCCATAAACCTAAAAACAAGAAGAGACTGGTGGATTTCCTGGTAGTTGTCTGAGAGAAAAATGATATACCAAATGGTGCCCAAACTGTCTGGACTCACTTGGCATCATAAGTGCTCTGGGGATTTTGGGGCATAAGCAAACATACTGTGCTCCAATGTAGTGTAAACATGCTAGGTTGTTTCATTGATAGTTTTCGGTGTTGGATCCATGCATGATTGCAAAACTTTTTACAGTTATCAGTGATCAGTGAGAAATACCACACGTACATGCTTGATATGATCTACTAAGAATGAGGATGTGTATTTCTTATGATCTACTAAGAATGAGGATGTGTATTTCTTACTTGTATGCTTAAAACTGATTAAGTGAAAATCCCAGAATGGATCAGAAAATGCATCCAGATAGTTTACTTACATGTCAGGCCTACTACATCCTCCCTGAAACACAAAACTAAGAAAGACCCTGTGCAGCTGCTGCCTTTCTCTGGATATACCAGAAATCCATGGTGTTTGATATTCTGCTTGCAGAAGGCTATGAAATCTTAAGCACTCACCAATAAGGGGTCACTGAATTGTATGCCTGAAGACCATGGGGGAGAAAGTGCCTGGCTCATCCTAAAGTAGCTTTTCTATCCATAAGGACAATGGAAGGGGAGTTGGTTGCACCTCCTCTGAGACATTGATAGGAGGTAGGTTTTGTCACTGTTTTCCACAAGTCATGTCTAAGACTTGTCACACCTGGTGGAATTCAAAAGGTACTTATCCCTGCAATTTCCATTGGTAACCATAGTGGGTTTAGGGGTTATATCTATCAGTCTTAAAACACAGGTGAGACTGGGATTACAGCCTGGAACCTCTTCGGAGGAGACCCCAGGCTACTGTGAATGTATTATAACAAATGGAATTTTAACAGAAAAAAAGGGAAGGTACATGCAAAGATGTCCTTAGCTTGGCAGTGGAGCACTGTCTTGGCAGCAGGAAGTCACTGCTTGTCAGCTGAACTTCCCAAAGTTGTAGATGTGTGAATAGTCCCTGGTACATGCAAGAGGAAAGTTCTTAACTCCTCAGCAGAGAGTACAAGAAAGAAATGTCACAGTTACATTGCCCAGCTGCGTTTTATAAAAAATAAGTGGGTTTTGTGTCTAACTCCAGATTCAGGAGGTGAATCTTGAAGATAAGAAGATGGGTTTTGTTCTGTATATCTATGTTTATTTACAACTTCCTGGTGGTGGCTCCTCATTCAGCAACATGGTAAGTGTGTTCCCTGGAAGTAAGATATCTATCAGATATTAGGAGGGTGGACAACCCAGCAGAGAGCAAAGTACTTTGCTGGGAGTCACTCTATTTAATGGAGAGAAGACAGTAGCCCAAAATTTCTATGCTTTATGTAAAACAGTGTACATACATTTTTTTCAAAAAGAGTCAAAACTTGGACAGTTCCCTTCTGTCATTTCCTCAAAAGTTTGAAATAGGGGAATAGGAAATGGAAGCAATTAAAGCCACAGACATATATTTTTGAACCATAGTCTTACCTGCTTTTTTAAATCACTGTCCCAAATTTTCCAGAAAAGGAGATGTCCAACTATAAAATTAAAAACTGAATATAGAATAATCTTTAGAAAAACAAACATAAGAGGAACAGTTGGTAATTCCTCCATAAAAAGAGCCTGAAAAGTAGAAACCAGGAAAGTTACAACCTTTTTCCATGTTAACATTATCATCAATACACCACAAAAATGAGAAATGCAAAGCAATTACTGCAGCAGGAAAAAGACACAAAGAGATGTATCAAAATGCCTTGAATCTATCTCTGCATTTGCATACCACTACCAGAAGTGTCTTGAAATTTGCTGTGAGCATATGGAGGGCTTGATCAAAACCAGAACATACATTTTACACAAGGGGCTTTATACAGATGTGCTAAATTTACAAAGGCAACTGAAGGACGTTCCAGACAGGCTTGACAGATTACAGGCTGCTGCTGTTACTGTCACAATCGCTGTGTAAATCTGGTTTAACAACAAAGAACTGACACCACACAAGGACAAAACTAAAAAAACAATTCAGAGGTGCTGTAGACCTTTTCCCATGACAAACACCATGGTAGTCAAATACAAAGGTCCTTAAATAGAGGGGTCATAGACTGAAACCAAAAATGAAGAAAAGGATATATCATGTGAAAAGTCTTATTTGCATTATGTTTTTCATGCACTGAAATGATGGATATAGGGAAATATACAGCAGCTAAAATTTTGTACCTCTGTTTAAAGGACTTGTCATCTCAGAATTATTTAAGTGATTCTAGCTATTTTGACTGAAATTTTATAGTGGTTGAGCAGATGACAGATAAAGTAACATGGTAAAACTATAACCAATTTCAAAGTGTCAAGAACGTGAGGCTGAGTTGAGTAGAGAGCTAAATATCCACTTCTTCTCATTGTCTTGGTTTAAAGTATGAAAGCACATTTAAAAGAGATTACAACTCTAGTTACTGGAGGATTCTATCTGTCAGATTGCATGAAGGCATGAAAGGAGGCATCTGATAAAGTCAGATTTTGTAAGAACTTTAGAAACAAAAAGCCCAGTGCTTCTCCTGAGCTAGCAACCTGCATCCACTCCCTTTTGTTTTGGCACAGTAGCCGTCCTAGAAATGCTAGGACGTTTCCTGTGCAGTCACTTTCTGTGCAGTCACTTTCCTTCTAGGTGGTGGCCATGGCTCCTGAAGTCTGTAGCTGGTCTCTTCTTCCAAGTATCACTTCTTTCCATTGGATCCTACTGTCTTCCTTGAGTGCTCACATTTCCAAGGCACAGCTCCTTGTACTGTGCCTTGCACCCACGGACAGCCACAGCCTGTCATAGTCTGAAGGTTAGGGAAACATCTTTGCCCTCTTAACAAAAAGCCTGATTACAGCTTCAACAGCTTTGGTGCTGACCAAAAGATTTGAGATTCAACTGGAGAACCTCGCATATAATATTGAAGGAACCAGAGAAGCAGGCTTACCTGTGTGGGTCAGTGGAAGGACTTGAGGCAGCAGTAGAGGAAGTGGTGGTGGTAGCAGGGAAGCAGCTGGTGGCTGAACTGTGGCTGACAATCTGTTTCAGAATGACAGATGTAAGAAATTTCTGAAAAATTTCTTTAATAATACTGTGATAGCAGTAAATAGGTACCAGGCACCATGCAAATGCCAGCAGCTGCTCACAGAGTTCATTTCCCAGGTGATTTTTCTGTTTTGCCACAATTGCACATGGATTACCGTGAACTCTTAGGATGAATTAACCCTGGTCCTTGCTGTTCCAGGGAATGCCATCAGCACAGCTGCACTGCCTTCAGGAGAATCAGAAACTTTTGTGGAACTAGTCCTGTTTATAGCTGCTAAAGAATGGCCAGTAATGTATAAACACACTGTATTTATGGTCTAAGGAAACTCAAAGGTGGGTTTTTTTCCCTCTTTCCTTCATCTCAGCTTCTTCAGAGTGCTTTAGCTGTACTCAGACACATATTGTGAGTGCAGAGCAAGTAAAGGATTTTCTGTTTATTTCATTATTTTAAGGTACTTATTTTGTATCCATTATTGAAAAATGGATCTGGAGTTAATCTATACACCTTCTCCTAGGTATTATATTCTATACAGGTCATTTGCATAACAAAAGGCCCTAGTCCTTACAGTCTCAATCCTCGATGTAGGCACTTCTTAAAGTTATGATATTTTGCGCATTCAATATGGATAAACCAGTTAAGATTAAATGACAATTATTAAAAAATATTAACACATTTCCAGACACAGTAGCAATAAAAATGTGTGAAAAAATAATTTTCAGGCACCATTGTCTGTTCCTTCTGCAAGATGAAAAGCATACCAAAAATGACTAAGTTTTCTTAGCGGCATTTAATTAGAGTGATTTTGCACCACGCTGTTGTTACTGTGTGTGACTCACCAGTACAGAGTACAACAGGCCATTTAGATCCCAGTGCAGTTTGGCAAGTATTTGTTACAAGTTTTTAATTTTCCAAATTACTTTTCTGAGTGAAGAAATGGGAAAGTGTTCTAAACAGAGGCTATGAAACCTCTTCTGCCAGTTTGCCACTTTATGATATTATGCAGGTTTCAGTTTTCCATGGATCTGTCTGGCACTAATCCTCATGTATTTTGGTCCTGTACCAAAATTGTTCCTGTGACAAATGCAATGTAAATAAAAAAATTTACCCTTCTTTAAGTAGTGTCTACTTCCCTAAATTTAGGACAATTTCAGTATAACATAAAGGCCTAAATTTCACTTTTCACCATTTTCTTAGCCAAGAAATCACATTAACAATGTTTAGATAGTGGAGATGACAGCAGCTCACTAAAATTAATAGAATAAAGGATCATATCAATTTGTCTGTAGCACCACTGAGGCAGGTCAAGAAAATACTTTTAACACAAGTAAAACAAGCAAATGATCAGAAGTCAGTCAACACTTTTCCCTCCAGCACAACTGTGCATTGGAAAGAATTTTTATTTTTTTGTTCCCGTATTGCTGAAAATTAGCATTGAAGCAGCATTACTTTGGTTCCCACACTTTGATCATAAAAAGTTCTTTATGAGCTTGAGAGTGAAAATTGAGTCTCTACCATGTAGTGCTCAGCCACTCCACACCTTATAAAAGAGACACACACCACCTCTCTGTGCACCTCTCTTAGATTGTTCCTGTGTTGCTTTCATCTCACTCAGCTTGTTGAGAAAGAGATTCTACAGTGAGAAACTTTTCCGTGTTCTTACATGGTGCAGTGGAATGCCTCAGCAGATCTGAGGAACAGAATTGCTCTGTTGTTTCCATTGATGCATCTCTACCATGTTCAGTTTCAGCTCTAGCTCAGGAGGGCTCCACACTCCTCCCTGTGAAGGGACAGTACTTATTTTTATGTCATAAGTAGCAAGCACTAAAAACATCAGCATCCATGAAGTTCCTCATACACATCTTGTGTACATGTAGGTCCAAAGAAAGATGGAAGAACGTGGAAGGGAAGGAGGATAAAGATAGCTATCTTTTTCCTGTAGAGATCACAGGGGATATAGGATAAAGATTGTACTTCTGAGTAGTCTGCATTTCCAAAGCAATCCTTTCTCCCTAGTTAACTCTCTAACATTCACTTCTAGACAAATATCTTTAAAGCATGCCTATACTGGAAAGCTGGAGGGCTGTGCTCTAACAGTTTAGATAGTGGAGATGACAGCAGCTCAGGAACATGCAGTGGTGAACTGACTGGCAGGATTTATCAGGCTGGGAACCATGGCCTCGTGCTGCTGCCCAGACCACTGTCAGAACTGGGATACCTCTCAGCAGGGACAGGGACATTACACAGGACAGATATTCTCAATCCATATTTCCAGTAGCTTCCTTTATCTTCCCCCACTGTCCTGTTTTATGGCATCCATCAAGAGATTTCACAACCACACACTTCTTCCCCAGTTCATGTTCCACATCCTACTTTTTAGCATTCCTAATAGCTCTATTTTTAGGAGCTTGTCAGTGTTAGTAATTCTTTGGTCCAATTGAGAGTGAGAAAAGGTAATGCCTGACTAGGAGCTGGGTGGAGCAGTAACCTGTTGATATTCTTCATATGATAGAAAGTGACTGAGTAATTCACATGTGTGGAAGATTTATAAAAATACATAGAGACATTTCTAGTGTCTAGCTTTAAAGACTAGGCTTTCAGCTGGGCTGAATTTGAGGTTTAAATCAATTGAGTTATTAGGGATTTCTGTGAGCAGCTTCTCAGTGCAGTAATAGAAGATCTCTACAGCTTCCCTTCTTCCTACCTGTGGAAAGTGTGTATTTTTGGTAACTCTGGTTAATGATTGATGAGACCAATTTCCCAAACAAAGCTTATGTAATTTTCTTTGCAATGGTTCAGTTTGCATGCCAATTACCAAATTCCAAAGTGAAGAAGCACTTGAAAGGTTCTCAGGTTTTTTTATTTCAATGACCTCACTGGTCCGGTAAAATCTATTACCTCTCTCTGTAAACCTAGCTTGGTCTATATGCTTAGACTGTCACTATTATAATAACTTTATTACTATACATGTTATTTATATCATGTACTTACTTCAACAGGAATAATTTTCTTTTACCAAAAGTTTCCTCTCAAACTTCCATTTTCCTTTGGTTTAGTATACAAATGGGGACTGTCCGTGTTCCTGAGATAAATTCTGAAGTGGGTTCACCAGAATTAGCACTGCATCCTGGTCACTACACCAGGGTAACTGAACTATCAGACCTGAGGCCATGTGGCAAACTTCTTGCTGCTGGTAGCACTCTGCTCTCTAACACTTTGGTGTCCGCAGGTCTCAAAGCATGCGATGGAGGAATTAAAGGGGGGAGGATCAGCTGGTTGACTCGGATACTGACAGCTGGGAGCAGATGTTTAACCTCGTGCCTGCCACCAGAGCATGAGGACTCACACTGCCTCAGCATGCCTCCTCACACCCCAGCCAGTGCAGTGCAGGACTCAATTTCCATTTTAATTACACAGTCATTTATCAGTACTTGCCCATAATAAGCAGATAAAGTCCTTCATCTCTGTTTAGCAGTGGATAATTCACTCACGTCTGCTAGCACTGATCCTGTCTTTTCCAGAGGCCATACCTCAAGGTTTTTACACAAGTTCCAACTTAGTTCCCGCATTGACATATTTCCTGTGAAAACAAAGAAGGAAAGTAGTGAGTCTAATGCAATCAGAGGCTGCTAGTATTGCCCCAAGTCACCATTAAAGAAACATTTTTTCTTCCTCAGGTAATTTCTTTTTCATTTTTGTTTTAATATCTGCTCTGAAGGCTATGGTCTTCCGCTGTTAGAGTTTTCATAGCCACCTTTTAGTTGGCTTATTATTTTTAAGGCAGATTGTCTTGGGTATTTTCCACATGTGCTATTTTTATGCAGTCCTGGTTTTGCCAGATCACTGTACTGATTTCCACCCATGAAGCTGGAATGTCTGAATATCATTGCACTCATGTAAGATTGAATTAACACCACTTACTTCATCTTTTAATCTGGGACATATAAACACTATCATTTGAGAACCACTGGTATCACTTCAAATTTCAAATGTATCTGAGTTAGTTTAAATTTAATTAGTTAGCACTTCAGTATATTCTTGGGTTTTAATATCACTAACACCACAGCCCAAGCAGTTTTTCACAGGGACAGTCTCTCAGGGCTGCAGACAGACACAGGCAGTGAAGTCCATGTTCTGCAATTTCTTATGCTTGAAAAATGACCCTGGATAGATCATGTTCACTTCTTTGTGATGAGTTTTTTGCCTAACTTCTTTTATTTTCAGCTGTCCTAAAAATGTTGACTATTCCACAAAGGTTGTTTTCTTTTATTTATTAGGAAAAAACCATACCATCTTAGGCTTAAGAGTAGGGGGCTTTTGGCAAAATTTGATAGCAAATTCCCTATCTCATGGACTAGAATGAATAAAATAATGAACTGGAAGACTGCAAAACCACCGGTGTTGCCACTCTAACAATTCCTGGATCACTTTGTTAAGAAGAACATTTAAAGCTCTAATCTTAACAGAAAAAAATATCTTCCTATATTACTCTAAAACAATATTAAGAAAATTGCAAAATTATTAATATTTATATTATTATTGTTAAAAATATACTATTGCTATGTTATTTGACTGTGATTCCTCCCAATTATTTTTCTTAAGTTATTACTAAAAAAGCACAATGTATTTGATGGTATTGAGGACTGAGAGAAATATTCCTCCTTTTTTTTTTTCCACAATCTATTTAAAGCCTGAAAGGTATTAACACTATAATGAAAGTTTTACAGATGGATTTTCACAGACTTCAACAAAAAAAAGACTCAGTCACCCATGATTGATCAAAAGGATAACTGGATTTTCCCTATTAAATCTTGAAAGACAAAAGCTTGATATTCAGAATTTAACTGAAGCATTGATTTTAAGGGAGCAATTTTCCTACTGTTACACTGGTGAAATACTCTAAATCTGATGACTAGATGGATGAAAACTCTATATTAATATGACACAACTATTTTTTATATTTGGCAGTAATCTTCCCATAACATGTAGCTACTATCAGAGTGAAATAAAAGCAATGCTTTTTCATTAAATAGATGCATTCTTTAGCTTACACCAAGATTTCTTACTCATCACCTGCTGTTGAGGAACTTTCACAGGTCGTCATCATTGTGTAAGGAGGTACATATTTAAGTATTTTAACATGTTTCATGTGTAGGAAATCTTCTAATTTTGGATCATTTTCTTCTGGTCTTTAAAAAAATTTCCTGCTATAAAGTAATGACGTTTTCAGAACCACACACAATACTGTACTAACACAACCTGAGGATAAAAACATTTGCCTTTGTTTCATAAGGTAAAACTTCTGGGTTGTGTTCAGATCATATTCAACTTTTTGATACTGTGCCATATTGCAAGAATGGCTAATCTGCTCTGTGCTTTCTTTTCAGCCTGGAATACTGAGTTGTTTTGCTAATTCTAAAAATCATGGCTAGTTGCCACAAATTTTGTCAGCTAAGGCAAAGCCTCTAATCTTGTTGTTGGTGAAGATTTTATTTAGTGGCACTTTATTTTGCCATTTGATTTAAATGGAGTGTCTCTTTTTTAGAATGTTTTGGTGATGACCATGGGAGAGTGAGTGATTTTTTATTTTTTTGTCTTTTTTTGAGCTTGCGGAAACTGAGGGAATAGAAAGCTTATCGTAGCTCAGACAATTTAAGGGCAGGACTGACTCAATACAAAGCTTTTAAAAACCTGCATGCTAAGTAATCTGTTGACTGGGCAACAACCATGAGTTTGCTTATGACTTAGGAGAGTCAGAGAGAGAGAGATAGAGAAGGGATTTGGGTTTTTTACTATATTAGGAAATGTTAAGGTGGATGGAGAAGGCTGCTATAGCACTAACAAGGAAAGTATCAAATATGGCATAGGCCATGGAGGTGGCTGGATGTTGGATCTGTAAGATTAACATCATTTTAAAGCTGGTTCTTTATAAAAAATACTTCCTGACAGCTTCTGGAGAGGTTTCAGGCCCCAGACATACAAGTGAAGGCAATAACAGACCTCAAAAAATTTTTAGGGATGTGATAGAAAGCTGAGATGATTTGCAGATACCTGGCTCCCGAAAGTAAAGTCTGTTTAAAAGAAAGGGGAATACTGGCATCACACATCTTTGAAGAAAACGCCTGGCTATGTGCAAGAGAACTCAGCCACTGGATCAATCTCATTCTGTTAAGGAAAAAAAACAGTGGCCTGATAAAATGGGATAGCAAGAATCATAGGATCATAGAACATCCTGAGTTGAAAGAAACCCACAAGGATCATCACGTCGAATTCCTGTCCCTGCACAGCTTCATCCCCAAGAATTACACCATGTGCCTGAGAGCACTGTCCAAATGCTTCTTGAACTTTGTCAGGCTTGGTGCTATGACCACTTCCCTGGGAGCCTGTTCCAGTGCCCAAACATCCTCTGTGTGAAAAAACTTTTCCTGATCTCCAACCTAAACCCTCCCTGATTCAGCTTCATCGTGTTCACTTGGGTCCTGTCACTGGTCACCAGAGAGAAGAGATCAGTGTCTGCCCCTACACTGCCCCTCATCAGGAACCTGTAGACTGTGATAAGGTCCTCCCTCAATCTCCTCTTCTCCTGGCTGAATAAACAAAGTGACCTTATCTGCTCCATGTATGGCTTCCCCTCAAGGCCCTCCACCATTCTTGTTGGTCTACTTAGACAGTCCCTAATAGTTCAATATCTTTTTTATACTGTGGCACCCAAAACTGCCCCCAGCACTCAAGATGAGGCCTCCCCTATGCAGAGCAGAGCAGGACAATCCCCTCCCTTTCCCAGCTGGTGATGCTGTGCCTGATGCCCTCCAGGACAGGGTTGGCCCTCCTGGCTGCCAGGACACTGCTGGCTCACATTTAACTTGCCGTTGACCCCCAGGTCCCTTTCCATGGCACTGCTCTCCAGCCTCTTGTTCCCCAGCCTCTCCATACATCCAGGCTTGTCCCTTCCCAGGTGCAGAACTTGGCACTTGCCCTTGTTAAACTTTACACAACTAGTGATTTCCCATCTCTCTAATTTGTCTGGGTATCTCTGCAGGGTCTCTGCTTTTAACAGAGATGAAGCAAAGAACTAGTCTACAGTGAGCAGACAATGAGATGATAAAATCCTTCAGAGACAGTGTCCAGGAACAATAGGAGAATGCTCCAGAGAGCAGAGATAGTCAAAGGCAGGATGCAGTGTAAGAAGAAAAATGAGCAAAAAAATAATACCAAAGAGAAACAGATGTGTCTGTTGCTAGCGCCAGAGCATCAGCAGAGCCTCATTACTGAGAGGAGTAGGAAGGCATGTTATGAAAGAGAACCAAACAGTGCTTGAAGAGCAAACTGACATTAAGGAGAAAAAGACCACTGGTTGCTCTTCACGTCACAGCAGGCAGCCAGGTTCTTGCCATAGAAAACAAACTATTTAATGTGATGAGGAAACCTAGTCCAAGAATGAAAAAATGGGGATTATTCCTGTCCAGAAAAACAGCTTAAAAAGGTTAAAGGCTTTGAAAAGTAGTAAGATACTTCTTGATGATTATAGTGAATTCAAACATACACCAGTACACTACCTATTCATGAAGTTTGACATTACTTTTCCAAAAGTGTATTATCAGAGCTGGATAATTGTCAGAGAAAGTTGAGAGATCTCAGATAACCTCTACTCCCTGCAAAACACCACAACCACTTGAAACTATCTATATGCTGTGATTGTATGGCTTTATATCAAAGCTTCAGCTGCAAGTTAAGGAATACACATAAACATGCATATTCTGTCTGGGACTCAGTTTGTAGTTGGTGGAAACAACTGAAACCAGACATTGCAGGAAAAGGGAGAAAATGTAGGAAAGGCATGGTTAACTGGAGTGAAGCCATTCTTACATTCAAAAAAGAGAAATGAGGGAGTTGGTTGTGCTGCTTACCCATTAAGTAGCAGATGGAATGAATTGTACTGTGGCAGCAAGAATAAAATGAAATCTTTTCTTATAAAGATTACCCCTAAAAAGGATGATAAAAGCAGAATTACAGACTTGTCAGAGCTTGATATGGATCTAGCTAATAATGAGAGAAATACATACAAAGAAATGGTGGAGATGTGGGCAGGAAGAGGAGAGAGAGAGAGAGAGAGAGAGGAAATGTCATCTTCCCAAATACATGCTGGAGGGATAAAAAACCCCACCAAAAAACCCCAAACCACACAAAATACCAAACATGGTAAGACCCAGATATCTGGGATATTATATTTAGCAAACATTTTGACAAATAATCAGTGAAACAGTGATGCTATTTTAGATTTGGATTACATGAACAGCAAAAAACATAGGGCAAATACTCATAGAAAATAATCCTGGATTGAGTAGATGTGACAGACTTTGACTTTTTTTAACTGAGAGATTGAAACATTAGGAGAAAACGCTGTATGACTTTCTAGGCGTAAATGTGAAGAAATAGAGAAAGTTAGTTTGCAAAGCTAATGGGAATTAAACTCAGAGTTCTCATTTGAGTCTGCAGTGCAATACTCTGGGTTTTTACCAAGGATGAAATAGTAAAGAAGAAATACAGTTCCCCTGGAAAAATATAGAAAAGAAATGCATTAGCAAGAAAATTGTATTTTTGTAGTTAAAAATGTACAGAAAAGGAAATGTACATGAAACAGAGGTGGGACTTGAAAAGAAAATTAAAATAAATTGCTATGAGTAAGAGAATATGGAACAAACTTCAGGCATTCACTTTTGCATTAAATGTCTTCTGTAAAGCAATTTTGGAGGCCAGGACTCTGAGCCAGATGGTCCCTTCAAACTCTCCCTCTCCTCTCCACTCAATTTCTACACTTTCTGTCTGGCAACATGAGGAGGAAAACAGTGGAAAATTAATTTTAACATTAGCTAGCTTTTGTCTCTGTGTCTGGCCCCATTAAGTCAGCCTGCAGACATGAATGTACCAGCCTAGAATAATGTTGCTAGCAGCACTGCCAGGAAATACTCTCCCATTTAGGGCCACAGGGTTCATTCTGATTCTAATGAATCCACTCAGTATTCAGCAGAATTATCTGCATGATACCAACAGCTCAGGTGTACAGCCAAGCAGAGGCATGACTGTTACCATCCCTTTCCTTACGACAGATTGAAAAAGCCCATCCATGATGGTCAAAAGGCACATTTGAGGTGCTTTTGAGTGCACAAAAGTTTCACAAAGCTTAATTCTGTCTCTTTTCTTCTTCAGGATGCACAGTATCTCTGTCAATGAAATGGACAATCCCTGCTCCTATGCCCACCAAGTAGTGTCCATCCTCATGTCATCACAGTTGACTGAGGATCTTCCCCAACTGCCGCCATTCTAAAAAGGAATAGTTTCTTACCAACGCACAATTCAGCCCAGTATATACCAAGATTTTCTTTGTAATAATTAATAGAGAGACTTTTAAAAGTTAGCAGTTTTGAGGGCTCTCACAGAGTATTGAAACCAGGCATAATTTTCTTTGATTTGTGATTGAGAATTAGCAAGTGGCCAGAAACACCCTGACATACATGTATGTACATGTACTCTTGATTGACAAAAGGACTGTGCATGTTCTCCTTACTGAAATAAGCACATTTTATCTGTTACTCATCAACTGAGAAACTGCTCCCTACAGCTACTGTAAATTTATGCATGTATATATTATTTTTTCTTACAGTTACTATGATCAGGAGCATAACATCGATTTTCTGGAATTAATACTGTTTCCACATACAATCTGGATGTACCATATGGTCATAATCCACTTCATTAGTAGACAAAACCATAGCTGCTAGAATGGATTTATTTCAACCACCCTTCTGTATTTCACCAAAGATATGATGCTCAGTAAGATGGGTACTTTTCAGAGAGTTTTCAGTGAAATTAGTTTTAGATGAGATAGGATTTTTTGAGTGGACACAGGCCTCATATAGTCCCCAAAACATACTAGGAGGAGTTTAATGAAAAATATAGGTGGTAATTGAGAAAATGTCTCATTTTGCCTTGGAGAGTTTAAGGAAACACATTCTAATTAAACACCCCTCCCCCCAGCTTCTCTTTTTGTAGACTCAGCAAGTTTACTGACTGTACTGGTGAATCCATTACTTTAATTATTATGCCTATTTAAACATATGCTAGATAAAAACCTCTTGTAAAACTGTAGTTCAAAAGCTGCTGTTCTGTTGTGTGATTTATCCTCAACACAAAGTTTAAAACTAAAACTGCATTTGAGCTGTAATGTAACCAGACAGCACAGATCAGCAAGATCATCTTCATTAGTGACTGTATCCTAGATTAGTCTCATCAATGAAAGAATTGGTTATGACTGACATTTACAAGTGAATAAAGGCATTAGCTGGATAACAGAACAAATAAAAAAAACATTCTGCTCTCCTTGTGCCTAGACAACAAACAAATTTGGGATATAAAGTCGTTAACATTTAAAAAAAATTGATTGACTTGCTTTAGGGGATAGTTGCAGTGACAGTTGCTCCAGACAAAGAATATCACCTCAGCTGAAATCTGCCACCTCCACACAAATTGGATAAGAAATGAGACTATATAGGGCAGAAAACACTCCCAATAAGTGGTAGTGTTTGAACTGCCCTTTGACCTTTAATTTTGCCTTGGAGAAACTGAACAACTTTAAGCAAGTGCACTCACTGGAAACTATTTTGCACTGTTTTACATAGCTTTGTCAGTTTATTTTAATGCATTATCATTATAATAACTTTCATTTCTGGACTGTCTCAGAGGCAATGGAAAATTATGTACTGTGATGCCAAAAGTCATGCCTTAATGTTGACAGCTGATGTTTCCAATATCTTGCTCCCCAGAATACTTACACAGTTATTCAAATCTCCTGGGTCAAGGTTTGCTCGGTTAGCATATGTGTCTCACTCATTTTCAGATTCCTTCCTCCACAAGGAAATTGAATTTCATTAATAATATTTTTACAGGATTTATGTGAGCTTCCATTTTAAATCAGTTGAAAATGCTTAGAGTAGAAATGGTTGGAAAAAAAAAAATACCCCACCCTTAATAATTCCCCTCCATGTTTTGTGACCAGTTGAATGCAGCTGAAATCTTTCTATGTTTGAAAATTTGGGATTAATTCTAATTATATTCTCTGGTGTGGTACTGTAGCAATCCTTTTGGTTTTTTATTCTTTATGAGATATGAAGAAAAGTTTTCGGGAGAAAAATTTAGCATATTTCATATGTCCTCACACTTGTACACATCTCACAATCTCAAGAAGAAAATGCATTCTCTTCTCTCATACTATTGAGCAGCATGACTTTTCTGATTTATTTTTCTCATACCATTGAATACTGCTTATTGAAACCAAAAAGCAACATGGAATTTTGAATGTATGAATTCTGTACATGTTAATTGTTTGCCATCAAATCCAGGCTTGCTGACAAAGGTTTGGTATTATTCATGTCCAGGATTCTAAACTATTCTAAACAGGATTCTATTTCTCATAGAATAGTTATTCCATATTAAGTGTAAATTTCTGAATGCCTCTTCCCCGCAAATCTCTTGCTGCTGTATTGCTAATGTTCACTAGAAGCCAGCTGAATTAATCTCAAGCACAGCAGAGCCTTCTGTAATGCCATATCAAGAATTTGCCACAGTGACATTCCTGATTCTTTCCGACAGTTGAGTGACACACAGCATTGCTAATTCACAAAGTAATGCTGGGCACTTTTATGCAATGTGACTTGTCATCTTCCCCACAACTGCTTGCTCGCATATTTTTTTCCATATTAAATTACTCATATGCATAACTGATATAATCTCTTTTCTGCATTCACATGTGTCTACAAGAATTAGTTATTATCCTGTCTGGAATTAAATCTGGACTCCTCTCTTACAATTACACAATTATTCTTGAATTTTATATCTCCCTACATTAGGTGCAAAGGAACACATTATGAAAATTGCTCTAACCTAAATTAAGGGAGCTTTCCTAATTTCCATTCCACTACCCTTATATTCTGGATGAAAGACGGATGTCTTGGTCTGCATCCAAATGAAACAGTGGTGGCAATTACTGGCAGGTGCATATATATGACAGAATCAATATACATTATTAAAGTTTTCCCTTAACTTGATTTTCTGAAGGTAAAGTTTTAGCCATTTTTAGCACATGATGCAAGATCCATTTTTGTCCTTCTTTACTAAGCATAGGGTCTGGGACCTCCCTGGTGACTAATCTTTAAATACTCACTCACAACCCTTGTGGTGCAGCTTATTGGGCAGTAGAGCAGGTGCTTGATCCGTGTGATACTCTGGAGAATGCTGAGCCTTGGAGAGAAGGTTTGCAGCCACATCTGAGTGGAAATTGCTGACACTTGAGACTTCACACTTCCTGTGAAGGTTTGCTTAGCTTTCAAGGCAGGTCCACTTCCATTATATTTGTAGGGTGTGTTTGTATGCCTCTCAGATATTACAGTGATTAAGATTAATGACAGAACCATCATGTTCTGAGTGAATCTTGTAGACTAATAAAGGGAAAAGGGCTATGTATTAAAAAGGTTTGGTGCAGGCAAAGAGCTTCAAAGAGCCCTGCTTGACCAATCAAGGGTCAGAAGATACCAAACCATGGGTAGACACCTAAATATGAAATAAAAAGGGAGTGGATTTAGACCATTCCCTATTAACTTCTTGTAAATCAGACACAGAGTGCTCACACAGATTGCCTTGCTGCTTTTCAATGGCAGTGTACTGAGAAAAATCAGAGTGTGTGCTTTCAGCAGCCTCCAGCCTGCAGAGGAAGTACCAGGTACCTCCACAGCAGCCATTGGTGACAAAGGATGTGTCCATTTAAAATCCCTTGATCTTCAGGAAGAGCAAGGGAGAGTCAGGCACACGGAAAATTGTCATGTTCCCTGATTGCAGAGCAGTGGGCTTGGTGCTGCATGAGAGGGTCTTGTGTACAGACTGGAGGGTCTCTGGGGCAGTGGAATATAGGCTTGACTATAGCTACCAACATACTCTGGGACCAAGGAGCATTTTCCACCTCTCAGGTCTACCATGAAAAGAGTCCTGGTGATGTGTCAGGACAAACTCTTCATGTGTGCTATTCCTCTATCTCCAACCTTTCTCCATATACCTACTACTCCTTTAGAGGGGAATATTTGAAAATGGACATTCCCATCAGCTTCTTAGTCAATTCCTGCCCCACAGTGAGTGAAACAACATGTAAGTTTTGTCTAATCAAGGTTTAAATTGAGGTTTTACAATGTACATTACTGTAATGTCTCCCTAATGCATTCAATATTTATGGTTTCTTTAAATTAATAATCCTAATCCATCCACCCATTTGGAGAAAAAAGACCAACAGAATCTAATCCAGAACCTAAAATAGCTGGTCACAGTGGAGAAGCAAAGGACTCTGATACCACCTGATAAATTCTTTAATAACTGTACCATATTACTCTCCAGCTGCACCATATTACTCTCTGATGCAAACCCTAGATTTGCTGCCTTGTCTGTGTTGGCTGCTTTAGCATTTGTACTTGACAGGGATTTCTGGCTGACTGAAAATCAGCTATTGCAAAACACATGGGTCCCACAGATGGGTTAGTGAAGCCAAAGTATTTTCTTTCTCAGAGTTTCCACCAATCCCACCAAGGCTGTGTGTGACATCTGCAGTTGGAGATGAGATACTTTCTAGGGGTTACTATATTTTTCACTGTCAGCACCAGTCCCTACTGTGCTGCCACATGTAACTTTTCAGTGGCTCCCTTTGTACAGTGTGAGGTTTATCAAAGGCAAAGCCATGTGGTCATGAATGAATTATGTCCTCATGGCACATGGTACTCTGTAATTTATTTTGGTTCTCTATGAGTAACTCCTGTAAAGGGATTTTTGTAATGTTCTGTATTTGTATAATAGGTTTCTCATGGCAGTTTTGAACACATGTAGTCAATTTAATTGATTATGCCTCTATTAAAAATAGTCATACAGCAGTGACAGACTTGACAGCCCATCTGTAAACAACAGAAGCTATATAAACCCAGCTATTTGTGGCTGCATAGGAATCTCTTGAGTGAAATCCTCATACTTTCACTACAGGATGTACTGGGGGAATGGGCACGAAGTTCTCCTTTAGAAATCCTCTAGGCATAAGGAGCCCCTTTGCAAGGCAGGATCCTGTGGCAGAGGTGCTGTGATTTTGTTTTTTTTGGCTGGTAGCCTTATGCTTATGGAAGCACCAGCTGGTGATTCCTGCAGCATATGCCCCATCCAAGCGTTGGCCTCTCCCTTTGGCCATTTCCTACCCCAAATGCCAGTAGAGAGCAGAAGGGCAGGAATATGGGCACTTCCATTTCTGTTGAAATGCCACATTCTCCCTTTACATTATGGTGATATTTCTGGGCCAAATAAACTGGCTTTATATGGGAGATTTGACTGGGATGTAGCACAAAGGAGGTATGTTGTAACAGTAAAATGCAAGCATTATCCCTGCAGCTCTCTCAGGTGCAGTATCATTCTTTTGAAGGAGCAAAGATGCTACAAAAAGAAAGGGTAGGACTGTGAACAGCTTTAATTTGACAGCTCCCTTGTCACCACTGCAACAACAATGATTTATGCTGGTTGAGTGAGGCCACTGAATTCTTTCTTGCATAACTAACAAAAGATTTCCCTCTTAATCTAATTGCTTCTTCCCTCTTAACTCTCCCTTTGCTCTAGAGCTTCTGCTTTGAGTGGGTTTTAAGGCTTATTGCAGATAAAATGCAAGTGCACAGACAGCATGTTAAAAAGCAAAGCTGATGTCAAGTACCGAGCAAGCACTCCTGGAAAGCTACTGCTTTGTTTCCTGAACACAAGCTAAGGGACCAAGCACACTTTTGGGCCCAAGCCTCAGAGGTGCTAATTATCTGTGAAACCCACTGAAACATGATAAGTCAACAGTAACTTTCAGGATCTAGCCTTTATATCCACAATAGCTGTTTGAGGGGATGCCCTCTTTTTTCTCCAAGATACTTTTCAGTGTTGAAGAAAGCCATAGTTCAGTTACATTCTCTAAATTACCAACTTTCTATTTAATTTTGCTTCTCTGAAAATATTTTTGACATAATTCCTGTGCATGATTTATCTGAACTAAATGACAGGGGACATACCTCATATCTAAAGGAAATTCCCTCAACCCCTGCTGTGAGGTACCGATTGATACTATAATATGGATCAATACTTCTACTACCAGTACAGTATGAAGTGATAAGTGATTTCCTCACTATTTTTAATATTTATCTTCTTTTTGAATACTATGGAAGTGTCACATTATTTTTAAAGTCACCAGTTATGATATATATGTGTGTAGATGGAGTCTTGGGTTTTTTGGTCACATACACAAACCAGGATAATCCAGCAAAACTTTACTTTTATTTTTTAATGTCTTTTTTTTTTATTTTTTAGAAACTGGAGCCTATCTTACTTCTTTTGACTTACTAATTTAAAAGCATCAGAAAATTTATCACAGATCACCACTATAACATACCATTACACTTAAATCCACTTTAGCCATCACAGGGATTATTTGTCCATTAATGGCTGACAGCAATGAGTGCGCATCCGGCACTTACAATTTCTGCTTGCTTCTCACTTTCAGCAATGACTTCATTCTGTACATTTTGACAGTGTAGAATTATTCAGTGTAAAAAACACTTTCCAATACTTGTCCAGCAGTTGCTGCAGTCTATCATCACAGCATATGCAAACTATTGCATTTTAAAATGTTTATAGACACAAGTGGTCTAAATCTGTGCTTCCCAAGAGGTGCCTGAACAACAGTGAAGCTTTGTGTCCTAAAATCCTTGTGGTTGCAACAAATATCCAAAATGCAGTGTACATTTGGTGTTATACCTATTGGTTTAACCATTTTGCTGAGACATGCCAAGAACTCTAATGGTTCTTCTTATTTCTTTTACTTCTTAGAAGCAAAACTATTCTTTGTAACCTTAGATTTTACCACGTTTAACTGAATAACTGACAGAATATTTTTTTGGTTGGTTGGTTGTTTTTTGTTTTGCCAATGGTCTCTCACTGCTATAACACATGAGGTACACACTGACAGGGCAAAGAGTATTTTTTCATACCCATCTAGATGCTTTACTCAACACAACATTCATTTAAACTTATATGTTACCCACATTTTGCCATTAGATTTCTATTTATTTTTGGGCACTTTGCCCCCCACCCTTCCACTTTAGGCCCCTGTCACTTTTTTTGTCACCCAGCTCATGTGTCAAAGGGCTGCTGTTTCTACTTTTTTAGTCAAAAGCTTGACGACAGCTTTTCCGGAGAGCATGTGTATTGCAAACTAAGCCAGTATTTATACAAACAGCTGTGGCAGAGGTGTTCTTGAAGGTTGTTCCCTGAGTGGAGCAGGCTGCTGGCTAGGGCTGGCTGCACCGAGGTAAGGGTTTTCAAAAGTGCCCTAGAGCTGGACACTCAGATCCCAATCAAAAGTAGTGTTTGGAGCATATATTTACTTTTTTTCTCTTTTGAAACTCTAGTCTGCATGATGTATTTAGCCGAAGATAATTTTGAAGGCTTCTGTACACATAAATAATATCAGTATCTTTAAATGGGTGCTCTTAAATGAAATTGTAAGGATGATAAGAGTATTTATTTTTGTACATCCAGCCCCATCAATGGAGGGGTTTATTTCCTCCCTGCCCCTTATTACTCCTGCATGTCAGTCAGGAAAGCTGTGTCTGTCCTAGCTGGTATTTCATGTTCCTACGTCAGAAGGATTTCTCCTCTCCTCTCCTCTCCTCTCCTCTCCTCTCCTCTCCTATCTGCTCCCAAAAACATTTGAAGTGCCACCAGGCTTGTGCGATGCTGGGAAGACTTTCAATGCAATGGGTAGTTTTTTACAGTATTAAAAAGACTATTGTGAGCTCCAACAGACAGTGGGCCACCAGGACAGCTGAGGCTGGGATGACAATTGGGGTCACCTCCCTGCAGCTGCCTGCCCTCTATTGAGGCATGAAAGTCAGAGCTACTAGTCAGTATCTCTGTGCTATAAGCTTGAAGTTTTCAAAAGCTGACTAACAAGCAGAGAAAGTGGGACAGGTAACTAACTAGGTGTTGGTACCTTCAACAACTGAGAAACCTGGCTACAACAGAGGGGCTGGAGCCCAAAGCAAACCGGCAGCAGTTAACAGGGCAAACAAGCCCATTACTGTCTTGCCTCTCTAGCTGAGTCAAAGGGATCTCCTGCAGGCTGCAGTCACCTCTACCAACAGCCCATTTCCACGGCACACAGAAAGATCTCCTTGGGTTTCCATGTGCTCCATGGCAGGTGGTGTGAGAGGCTTTGCTGAATTGCCCTGAGAAGGGGGAAGGGAACAGGAAGAGCTAGGGAAGCCCTGAATAGTGTCATACATAACTGCCCATGCCCAGGGGCACAGCTTTGTGTGCTGTTGCCCATATGCACAGGTTTTGCAATGCTAAGCTGCTTGTTTAGTGTGTCAGGCTTGGTGGAAAGCTGATTTGGATCCCAGAATCACTGTGTAGGTCTCTCGGCTGAGGAGAAGCTGGGAAGGGAGAAACTGGAAGGGATGACTTGGTCCAGATTAAGCTGCAGGCAGTGTGAATAATGTATTTCTCCCTTTCACATTCAATATCTTACTTCTTTGACTAGCAAGTCTTTACTTCTCTGTCTCCTGAATGGAGTAAAACTTCATTTATTACCTGTCTCTAAAAAAGTGAGGTCTGTATAGGAAACTGCTTCATGCAGGACATTCTTCCCATGGGGACAGCTAATCTGTGCAGCAGGCAGGGTGGTCCAGGAGGGGTCTGTCATCCTGCCTGGATTGCAGGTTTGAGCCATACACTCTGCATTTGCCATTGCATCATGGTATTATTCATACAAGGCAGTAATCCTCCTTAGAGTGTAATTATGCACAGTCTGCTGCGCTCCCAAAACATAATTACCTCTCTGTGTGGCTGGGTTATGTTCACAGGCTAAGCCAGGGCATGACTCTGCCTTTCAGGGCCTGGGTGCTACACACTCTCCCAAGAATTTTTTTCCCTGTTCTTTTTTGACAGGTAAATGGAAGGAGTGAAAAATAAGCATTTTCTTGACACAGGCATCAGCTGTACCAAGATGACTGTGGTGTGGAGCTGAATAATGTGATCTTCTGCCCCTTACAGGCTCAATAAACTGCAAAAAATGTTTCATGGTTTAAAACGCAGAAAAAAGATTCCTACATAGATTTCACTGGCCTCATCAAGTTGAGAAATGGGGCTTGGGCTTTTCCAGAGACCTCAGACAACTTTCATTTTCCAGGGTATGCTGTGTAAAGCACTGTCTGCAGGGCCTAAGAAAAGCCATTTGGTAAATCTCATGGGGGCAATCTAAAAGATGTCTGAAAAATAACAGGGATTCTCATCACTTGTTTTAAGTTTTTCTCTCCTGCTGCTTATCTCTGCCCCTGAACTCTGCCCATTATATTTAGCTAATAAAGGAGGGATATCTATCAAGTTTCCAAAAGGACACAGATAATTGTGAAGGTTTTTTGTCAATATCTTCTAATAAGTTGTCCCTCTATGCATACACCATTCTTGGCTATGGGCCAGGAAAACCCAGTGTGTTTCCAGGGAGATTTGAGCTCTGCTGAGCGCCGTATATTGCAGTAGGCTCAAAAAGAGTAAATTTCTATGGAACAGTTTAGATACAGGAATAGGCAAATTGCCACACTAACACATTCTCTGTCTCTGAAGGGAGGCAAAGGAAATATTCATGCAGCCTTTCATGAGCTTCCTATTCTGCACCATTGTATAAACCTTTCAGTCAAGAAAATCTTCATGTTATTGGATCTTAGCTGCTCACCTCTGCTGTTCCTCGGCAGGGAAGAGAAGGCTCTGCTGGATGCATCCAGGGCTGTCTTAAGGCCATTCTCTACAAGCAGATTAGCCAAATGTCTTATCAGTTGCTTGACTGCTTTGGAGATGCAGATTTGTGATACCATTATCCCTAGAGATGAGAGAACACCCTGGGCAGGGCTGAGCTGAGGAAGGCAGCTCCCTCTTGTACTCAGACTGATTGTTTCAGATGATGCAGAGGGCCTCACTTGCTTTAGGGGAGATGACTGTTTTGGCAATAATTGGAGCATGAGTTTTTGCCCCTCTACAAGGCTGCTATAAATCAGCATCTCATTAACACAAAATTGGACTTTTACATTTCACCTATGCTAGGAGAAAAAGGATGCCTGTAGAAGAAAACCCCCTCCTTTTTGCTCTATATTTTTGTTTCTTTTTTTCACCCCATATTACAATCTCTATGGTGAAAGATCTGTTTTGGTAGTCAAAGTATGACTTACACAACTGGACTGTGATTATTGAAGTTTTCACTGCTATTTTTAAGGGTAACAGTTAAAAGAATGGTTAATTCCATATAAAAAATAAAAATGACCCAAAGCAGAATTTGATCCTCAGGGTATTATACTCAGCTGGTAACCACACAATGCCTTAATATAAAATTAATCAACTCCTCCCTGCTATTTTAACATAGCCAATAGAGGTTTGATACACCATTACACGCTTCAGCCACAGTGTAAACTCTTGTCATCACACGTTTTATGTCTGACTCCCCCTTTCATTGGATTGATGAGGAGCTTTTTCTGCTCCCACCAGAGCTACACTAGTCCAGATCAATTAAAAATGCAGTAATAGGTCTCTGTGCTGCTCCATGTGTTCCTATGCCTCCACCTGGGTGCCAGGCAGACATCCTGCTACCATCAGAGATACTCAAGATGATTTGGAGGGATGCTCCTAGTTCCAGTACTTGAGAGGTAGTAGGATTCAGTTTTGCAAGCCCCAAACAATAAATATTGGGATTTTTATTGGGAAGCAGGAGGTATATCAAATTCTTTTGGTATTTTCCCATGTGCTTAGGTGCATGAGAAACTCATAGACTTCACCATTTTTGCTCTGGAGGAAGATTCTCCAGAAGGTGCCAAGCTCCACAGGTAATGAGCACTCCACAGATAATGCAGTGGCTGCTGGCTCTCCTGACAAAGCATTTCTGCTGTGTTATGCATGACCTGCATGTTTCCCAGTGCACAGCACACGTGACAGGTCTTCAAGGTCCCCTCTCAAAAGTCAACGTGGACGTGGTCTCCCAGCCTTGCATATTTCTCCTTCTTCAACAACCATTCCTACCTTCTCTTCCTCTGGACTACTGAGGCCAAACTGAGGGCAGGGCAACTTTCTGCTACTACATTCTGTATAAGGCTGTGTATAAAAACTGTGGTTAAAATGAAATAATACTTGAAATGGAAAATTTTCAGGTCTTGTGCTTTAAAAGTTTACAAATCTCCAGCTTTGAAGCTCAGCCAGGATTTTTTTTTTAGTTTTTCCTCCAGAAATATCTTTTGAGCAGTCCTGACAGCTTTCAGAAACAAAAGTGCCTTCCAAGAGAATTTAAAAGATTTTTTCAAAAGCACTTTTGCCTTTGTATTTGAGAGAGGCTTTGGCAGCACTGTAAAACAGCATTGCTTCTCTTCGCTCCCTCTTCTCTTTGTCAATCATCTGAATTTACACTGCATTTAGAGTTTGTCATGTAAAATACTGGAGACCTTAAAATCATTCCTTCTAAACTGGTAATTTTGTATGGAAAATCTTACAGCGAGGCTATATGAAATGGACTCAAGCAAATGAAGAAATTCCTTGAAGAATGATGAAATTCCAAATGTAAATATGTTAAAGAGCAAGCACTTTATTGTTGTTTCCACAACAGACTTTTTGTTCTTTTAATAAGAAGAATACAATTGGTAGGCATTCTGAAAGAACCTGCTGCTGGGCAATTCTACATGGTTTTTTCAAAAATGGATTTTGCTGTAAAGGATAAGATTGAAACACCCATACGAAAGCAAGAACAGAATTCCTGAATGATTTTTGTTTGGAGACAATATCAATGATAGTAACTGCACAAACTAATTTGGAATGCACAAGGGTCAACATTATGTATGTATGAGAAGGCCAAAAGAGGCAATGTGATTGTAATGTGAGTGGTGTATTAGTAATTTGCAATATATTGGTTAGAAAGCCTACCTTACACCCCAGGAAGGAAAACACACTTCTTCCAGCACCAAGTCAGTCCTTCCTTGTTTGCTTTCCTTCCTGTAAGTATGGAGCATTTCTGTACCAAATCTGTAGAAAACAGAAGTGTGGTTCAGCTAGCCAAGCACAAGTCTACTGTGGCTTCATATTTATTATAAAGCAAAGATTACCTTTCTGCCTTTATTCGTCTATACAGTCTTTATCAATCATACATTTAGCAGAACTTTAAAATCCTTTACAACATAAAATGATTAATGGAGAAATTACAGTTAACTAGGTCTA
The DNA here is from genome assembly GCA_013399835.1 of Leptocoma aspasia. NCBI lineage: Eukaryota > Metazoa > Chordata > Aves > Passeriformes > Nectariniidae > Leptocoma > Leptocoma aspasia. The sequence goes on from VXAX01008054.1 coordinate 1,450,439, forward strand.
TGAAACAGACATTCAAGATATGACATGGAAAATGTAATAACTATGAATGCACACTCTCAAACCAGCAATAGATTAATATTTCTATTTCAGTGTTTACAGATATTCCCACAATTTTGAACAGTTTTGTGTTACTGTATTTGTTTGTTGAATGCACAGTGTATCAATTATATGACCATATAATTATTGAATAAAATTATATATGCAGAATTAATAGAACACATGAAAAAAATTTCACATTCTGTTAGTGATTAGTAAGATAAAATAAGAATATTGCACCAAAAGACATGCATTTGCCAAATAAAAAGATATAAATTAGCTTGACCAGAATTTCCTCTGCTGCATGCCCACAGTAAGAAAACAGGAAATACATTGAGACAAGTGCTCTGGGGTGGGATTCATCTGATTTCATGAAGATGCTAGGAATTTATATTCTTTTGATTGTAAGTATGAAGAAATTGAAAAAAAATTATGGGATTTGATTAATCCTTTTTAAAGATAGTCATCTAAAGAATAGACATCTAAAATAGATCATATTGATTTCACCCTAGAAATGCTTGCTCTTAACAGTAGATGAAATTTGTCTCAAAAATAATATTGGTTAGGTAAGATGATTCTCACCCTTTTAAAGCTTTTGTATTGCTGAAGAATAGAAAGGAATGAAGTCCTGCCTTCTTTAAAGTCAAAGGCAAAATTCCCTTCATTTTATTAAAGAAAATATTTTACCCAAAGTTAATAAAACTACATCAATAAAACTTATTAAATAAGATTAAATAAATCACTACTATTTTTCCCCTACTACTCACCTTAACTAAAGCAAAAATATTCTTTGTAGTTTCTTTAAAGATGTTTTAGGATCAATACATGTATTTTCCTTCTCTCTCTCTCTCTCTCTCCCTCTCCCAGGAATCTACATCTTGGGTTTTTTCAGAACTTAATTCTTGAAGCCTGATGACTTTTTGCTACCATGCTTAAAGACTCACTATAACAGGATCAGCATGTTCACATTACTTGTCTTCTGGGAGGGGAGAAGGGGTAGGCAGGAATAAGATTTTCACAACCAATAAATTAATTGTGGCATCTTCACTGAAGCCCAAATTCTTGCAGTGGTTACTGCTGATTTATTGGATACCAGAAGAAAGTATTGCAATGCAGGACTAAATGCAGATTTTCTGGGACATTTCTTTTGAACCCCAGACTGAGATGTGCAGGAAAGCCTGGGTCCTCACTTCTCTAGAGCTGGCTGGCCTCAGTCAACCAGCTCACTACATAACATTCAACCCTGCATCTCCTTCACAACCTTTATTTGCCATCAAAAAATAAAAATATTACTCTTTCGGCTGATAATGTGAGGAATGCATTGCAATCCAACAGACAAGTAGGTTTTGGCATGAACCTGCTTTGAATACTCAGACATGACTGAGATGGCGAAACACAGGGGGATCAACACTGTCCCACACTTGTATTTTGGTGTGCACATGGTGAACTTTCCAAGAACCCTTTAGTGCTGTCTGGGGCAGCTTTGCTGGGTTGGAAAACACTACAGTGATTATTGGTGACCAGCTAGACTATCACAGAGCAAAGGGAAGCTCAGCCCAGCTGCCCTGTGTTTCTGCAGACCCCAGCTAGGCAAAAAGTGATGAAGGGTTTGCAGGGGGGAGGGCTACCTTTAATTAAATGGTTGGATGTATGTGTCTCAGTTTTGTCTGTTTTAAGTCACAGCATTTAAGGCTGTAAATGCCAAATTTCAGTATCATTTTTATTGCAGGAGATGCATTTTTTTCTTATGAAAATAATCTATTTTCCCAATAAACCTTACCATTTCAGACCACCACTAATCAGCAAGAGGTAAAAGCAAGTGTCATTTAGCAAGAATGCTTTTTCAAACAACCTCAGAATTGTTATTACGGTGTCAAGTGACAAATCAGAAACATTACTTGTAAGGAACCCTTGAGTACTGGGAACAGGCAGGAGTGAGCTGGTTACTGATCCTTCTGTTGCTGCTGCAGAGAATGAAATCAGCTCTTAGAGAAGCAAACTGAGTGACTTGCCAGGAGAGTGAGACACAAAAGGCATCACCAAGACCAAATAATTAGAGAGTGTCCTGATACGCAGAATTACTGCCACCATTAATCAGCACCCATTGCTTTTAATTATCACTGGGCTTAAACAGGATCCCCAAACAATGTCCCGTTAAATGATTTTTCTGATTAAGCACATCCCAATTAAGTAGAGTGCACTGTTTGGCACTTGAAAAATGGCACCATTTACGTACAAATCGAATACAGATAGAGTGCTTATCAGATCCCCATTAAGGAATCATTTGCTGACACCAAAATATTCTCCTACTGGCACTCTGCAGTGATATATGTATAAAAAAAGAGAATGATCTGACTGGAATATTAAAGATGAGACAAAGCAGACTGTGTTCTTATTTCTTTTGTCACCTGCTATGGAACAGGATAATTTGCAAGGAACTGGTATTCAGGGAGCCCTTTATGGCTCCTTCAGTTGATGAAACAGGGATTGAAAACACTAGATAATCACTCAGAGAGATGAGCATGTAGTGCAGAGCACTAGAACTTTTACTGTTGATTGTTTAGTTTTAGGTATTTAGTAACACTTTACCAGAAACTTGCAAGTAAGTTGAAGATGCTTCTTAAAATGTTTGTCATAGCTTCTTTTTCTTTTCTGACAGGCACTTTTAAAATGGCTGTAACAGCTAACCTGTTATTATTTTCATATTACATTAATAGTGGCTATAATAGGAGGTAGTAAGCTTTTCTCCTAAAGGAGGTACATTGATGCATAGTATGAGACTCTGCATGCAAAGACTGTTCAAGTTCCATATTATTTCCTAAAAGCATTCTTGGTGACACGATTCAGATTTTGCACAAAACTGTTTACAAGAGGCTACAAATTTCATGTAGTGAGTGTGAAATTTACTCACCTTTGTGAATGTAAGTAAGGTGCAACTGGTACTATACCACCTGATTTCTTTACCAAAATAGTCCCAAGTGTATGTATATACATATGTATANGGCTGTGGTCAATAGATCTGGAGAGACAGTAATACCACAGTTCTGTGCAGATGTATCAGAGGGAGCCTTTGGCACAGCGTGCATTTGGCATTTTCTAAGGGGAGAATATTTGCACATATGCAAAATCTGGAGTTTAGCAAATCCTCTGCAAGCTGCTGGTGTGTGTGTGTTTTCAAAAGCAGGAAACTGAGGGCATGACTAAATTTGGGCATGACTAAATATCACTCTCAGAGTGATATTTATATGGGGAGCAAAGAGAAGAGCCCCTTGCAGTTTTCTTTTTTTTTTTTTTTTTTCACTGAGTTATATTCTTCTTTGGCTTTTTCTAGTCAAAAGATGTAGATAAATACAGTGATATCTTTTAATCCTCCATTCAGCCATTTTTTTAGCTGCCCCATCACAGTGCAAACCCCTGCTGTCTAATCACCCTGTGCTTTAGAGGAGAAAAGCCTTGCACTGCCTAGAATGGAGTCCACCTGACACTTTTAAAATGTCAAGTAAAAACAAAAAATTGAACATCACTTCTTGGAATTTCCAAATGCAGATCAAGTTTATGTCTTTAAATCATTCCTTCCATATACCTTTGCCATGCCAGTGATTTTGGGAAGATATTTAATGGTTGAGGAAATGTGAGCAGAATGTATAAGAAGTGGAAAAATTAGGCAAATTTTGAAAATCACATTGTACCTTGAAAACTTTCCAGTCTGGTTTCATAGACTTGAAAGATTAAGACGGTTTAAGAAACAATTGGGATTTTTATCTAAATTTCCTAGTCTATCAAAACTTCTGAGTTGTAGCCATCATATCTTGAAAAGACCATAATTAGAACTCACTATCACAGGGCCTGACTCTGCCCTTGCAGCATGAAATACACAGTGCAGACAGTGAATTTGTCACTGTGTAAAACTTGAGAAATTTAAGATATTGACAGAACACTAACATAGTGCAGCTGAAGTCATATGCAAAATATCTGCTTTTTGATTTACGGTTGCTATGGTAATGTACAGTATATTCTTGGCCAGAGTCAAGTGGCATGGCATGCGATGCAGTGTGTGGTGTACCAGAAACTTGGAAAGATTTCTAAATCTAGAAACAATATGAACAAACATCGAGCCATGGTAATATCTATCACAGAATCACAGAATTTACCAGATTGGAAAAGACCTCTGAGATTGAGTTGTTGGGATGGATGAAAGTTCGACAAGAAAGTCTCACAGATATGTATGCTTGGCAGAAAGATTTTTGAATGTAGAAACTGAGAAAGGAATAGAGATGGAAGCAAGTTTTGATATAGAGGAATAACAAAGGTCTAAAGGAACTGCTGAGCCAGTTTTACTGGGTAACTAAGAAGGCAAAAGGTATGTTAGTTAAGAAAGGTTCTTGTGACTTAGAGCAAAGGATAAGCCCACCTCAAACAGAAGATGTTTTTACCAAGCAGAAAAATACAAGAAGTAAAGGGACTTCAGGCATGCCTATAGCTTCTGCTGATAGCTGTAGGCAGGGCGCTGTTACCCACGACCCGTGATCGCTGTCTGGATATAATAAACAGAATTTTAAAGAGCGTCTGGAATCCCACACCTCCTTGTAGGGTCTTACATCGAGTCCAGCCTATGACCTAACACCACCTTGTCAATTAGACCATGGTGCTGAGTGCTACATCCAGTCTTTTCTTAAATACCTCCAGGGGTGACTCCATCACCTCTCTGGGCAGCCCAATCACCCTTTCTGTGAAGAATTTCTTCCTAATGTCCAGCCTAATCCTCACCTGGCATAGTTTAAGATTATGTCCTCTTGTGCTGTTGCTAGTTGCCTGGGAGAAGAGGCCAACCACCACCTGGCTACAGCCTCCTTTCAGGTGGTTGTAGAGAGTGAGAAGGTCTCCTCTGAGCCTCCTCCTCTCCAGGCTGGACAACCCCAGCTTCCTCAGCCACTCCTCACAGGACTTGTGCTCCAGACCCTTCACCAGCCTTGTTGCCTTTATCTGGACATGTTTGAGCATGTGCAGAACCTTCTTGTACTGTCCATAACACCTCAAAAGTCATAAGAATTGCTGCAAATTAATCTGTCTGTATGAAAACATTTTACTGCTGTTGGGTTTTAATGTCACAGTTCTTATACTAAGAACTGAAAATGCATTCACAACTTTTTTCCCATTCTTTGACCTTGAACAGCCTATCAAAAATTCTAGATTTTCAATAGGAACTGTAAAAGCTCAGATATCTCTCAAATCCATGTTCCACCTGTGCAAGACCCCCTCAATATTAGTTATTACAATGCTTGAATGGTGTGAAACAGAGTTAATAGCCATTATCCAGGTTTGATTTAAATATCTTTGTAATTTGCTATGAATTCTAAAAAGAACAATTTAATACCAGCTAAAATACCCTAGGAGAGCTCCAAAAGAGAAGGAAACCACTCTGACAAAGCAATTATATTGGCCTTATTCTGACACACTGTGATTTTAAAACTAGCAATGAACCAAATCTAATTTTTTCCCCCAGAAGCTATCATTATTTATCAAACATGTTTTGTGAACCATTTCAAAGATCAGACCAATAAACAATAAAAGACTTTTCATTCTTAGGTAGCAGAGAGTAGAACAACAGATGTCATACGATTCAGCTTTTCAGCAGAAAAAATTCCAGCAAACCAATATTTCTTCTAAGTTTTGATTAGCTATTTATTCAAGAAGGCTGGGGGTTTTTTTATGCAGTTGAAAATCCACTGAGAAAGCAAGAGGATGGGAAAATGTAAAACTCTAATACTGATATATTGCCTAAAAGATATGTTCTGAGTCTTCTATTAATTATTTTACAAAATCAACATATTATGTATTATATACCTCTCTCTCTTGCACTTGTTTCTTCTCTAAGAAATAAAATCCTCTCTTTTTTATCTAAGTGATAAAAGCCATTGTTTCTCTTAGAGAATGCTATTTATTGGTATATACTGGTGTCACAGAAAAATATGGAGAGTATCAATAAAGGAAAATGCATGCAGTTCAATATAAAAGGTGGGAAGTGCCCCTTAGTTATTAAAAATAAAAATAGATCTCACAGAAAGGGGCGGGTTTTATTAACACTACATTTATAACAAAGCATATCTCAGACTTCCTGTCAAGGCTGCAAACCACCCATGATCTTGTTTAATTCCCACCCACATCAACAAAAAGAAATCCTGGTACTTTGTAGGGTAGTGTCTGGTGGTATGTCTTCTTATGTATCTGCTTTGATATCACAATCACAGAATTGCTGGGGCTGGAAGGCACTTCTGGAGATCTTCTAGTCCAATCCCCTGATGAAAGAGTCAACTATAGCCAGTTACCCAGGGTTATTTACTGTCAGGATTTGAACCTTTCCAGGGGTTGCTGCTCCTCTGGGCAGCTCCACTGCTCCAGGATCCATTGAATGAGAGACCAGAGTCCTTGTGATTTCCTCTAATGGATGAAGAGAATTCATGTATATTTTTCAATACATCTATATTAGTTTTTATGAACAATGAAAAATTGTTCCCGGAATTCTGCCTAACCTGGATGCTTCTGTGTAGGTGACCGCCTTATGGTCTCAGGGATGAGAACAAGAAAAACTCTCAGAAGATGAAACTACATTCTGTATCAGGTAAAAGTTATGAAGCTGTAGGAGGGAGTCTCAAAAATACATCTCCCAGCTTTCATTTAAAGGCTGGACTGCTGTGTGCCTGCCTATGGTAAGGGGCCCACCCTGAAGTAATATCAAGGGGGAAAACCTGTAAGAAGGCAGGTCTGCAACCATGGGAGTTAAGAGGGAACATTTACATATTAAAAAAAAAAAAATTACAGATTCCCACTCCACAGACCACCAGTGAGCACTCCAGTTGCTGTTGTCTCTATATCAGAGACATGAAATTAAACTTTTGCTTTTACTTTAGTGAGGAAGAAAATAGATAATTTTTCCTTGGGAATATAGTTTAAAGTGCATTATAACATTGCTCAGTTTCTTGGTGTCCAGTTGAAAAAAATGGGATCATTTCTAGAGACTGTAGCATAGTTCTGCACCCACATGACTTTCATGGGAATTGTGATCACCAACAGGAGCACACAGAAAGGCATTATGCACTTTTCCCTGCTCATGAGTTTCTGGGCTGTTTTAATTTGTTCTGTTCTGCTTTTATATTCTTTTAATAAATCTGAAGGCCTTTCACCACTAATACAGCACTAGACAAAACAAGTGGGAAGGATTATATGAAATTTGATCAACAGCAACAAAAAGCCAATTTAACTGGGGGGTTATTGCTCTCCTTGTGATGTTTTAACTTTTGTGAGAGGCAGAGGCTTAGTTTACACTGGGATTTCCTGCATGATTTACAAAGCAGGAGTGAAACCCCTCACATCCATTCTGATAGATCTCTCCCTTCATCCATCAGTGCTGACAGTGCTAATCTGTAAAGAATTAGTGAGCTAGAAGTTCAAGTCAGCTCTTCCCTTCATCTGGCTATAACACTATTCATGGAAACTGCATATAAAAGGTACCAATAAATGTCAGTGTGCAATGGAAACAGAAATGATTGATTGTACATTTTTGCATGAGAAAGTGTTTTATAACAAAAAGACTGATTATCAAATCATTGACATAAAAATGGTAATGGAGACAATGGAGTCTTCTGTGAAGAACTTGATTTTTGCTAGATAAATTGTTTCCGTTCTCTTTTCAAAAGGCATAATTTGATCAGAATTAAGTGGCAGCACTGACACAGCACCATAGTGTCTATTTACCAGTCAACTTCAGTTTCATGTGAGACACCTGATATCTCAGTGGACTAAAAGCATAGGTAGTGTGGGGCAGGATCATCGATGTCTAATTCATAAATGAAATGGTTTGGTGGCACAGCACAGAGGAAGTCAAACTGACTTTAAAGACCCAAAATGCCTGTGATTGGCTCCTGTCTGATTGAACCTCAGAATATCTGCTGCCTCCAGCTGACCATTTTCAAAAGCTCCTAACTATTTAAGCTATTGAAGCCATGAGCTGGAATTGATGTGCACAGTTCAAAGTGAAGACATAGAAATCTTTGGTCTTTCCATGAAGAACAGCAGCATATTTTCTCAGCAGGAAAACATATGAGGTACAGTATACTGCACTGCTACAGAAGAGATCAGAAACACAGGCTTTACTTCTTCTCCCCTCCATGGCTGCAAAATATACAGACTGAAAAAAAGAAATTTTCCAGGAAAAAGAAGGCCAGGTTCCTCACAATTTTTGTCCTCCTGCAGTCTTATTAAAAAAAAACAGTTGCAGAGTCACAACAAAATAATGACAGTGCTGACTAGACTTCACAGTCATCCAAATTTTTCCCAATAAATTAGCTGACTAATACAACTGAGAGATGAGAGGTAAAATAATCGAAGGTAGAAGTAACTAGGGAATCCAGTATGACAGTTCTCCTTTTCTCATTCTTAAAGTGCCCTTTTAGGCTTCTAAGGACCTTTATTACCATTTGCACTCTAGAGCCTATCTAAGGCAAGCCAGGCTAACCCTAGGCAGGGGCAAATAATGTGCTTGCTCTGAGGTACTGTATTTTACAGGACATTCCCTGAAATCTCTTGGCTGCATTTCAGCCAATATCTCCTTCTCTACAGGCTTATGCTTTTCCTTTCTTCTCTGTGAAAAGGGGTACCAAGCAGAATGGGTTTGACTTTTATAGGAGGTCAGTGCAGGCCTCTCCAACAGACACCTCTTCAAAACCTTGTCTTGACTGGAGATAGGAGAAATTGTTCCTGAATTGTTCCTGAATGCAGTTTAAATGCCAGTTTAAAGAGTTCAGAGCTTGACAAGGAGAAGTATTTCACAGTGTCATAGAGCTCCTGCAGTGCTGGACAGGTGGTCATGACAATTTCTTTGGGGTGGTTACAGAAAAGTACTTAAGCATGTCTATACTTAGTGTATAGTATATATCTTAGAAGTATATATCTTAGAAGATACCGAGGTGTGCTTGGGCTTGCAGGGTCTGGCAAACTCTTGTCATAGCACCAAATTTCACACATATCCCTTGGAGGAAGTGAATTGATTCAGGTTGAAAGAGTCACTTGGGACTTCTGCTGTGAATGGCTACTTTCTTGTTCCCTCCAGTGCTACCTTAAATTATGTCTTGAATTACCGTAAGATTTTGGCTGTCTGGAAGATCGTAACACTTGAGTACTCATTTTCACAGTCTCCTGCAAATGATAAAGCATTATTTCATGATGGAATAGAAAGATTGCAGAAAAATAAGTGTCAAAAGTGTGCTGAAAATGAGCTTGAGAACAGCAGATGCATTTCACATGAAGAAAGGCTGTGTGGGTTGGGGGTCCTTGAAAGACAGGAGAGAGATTTTAGATGATATTCAATAGGTTTGTCATATTTCCCTTTTGATGCAAGATACATCACAAGCCCTGCAAAGCTGTGTTTTAAAGGCAATAGGACAAGCCTTTCCCTTCCCTACAAATCCCAACTTGGAACAAGGCAAAAGATGGGAAATCATTATCTACTGAGAGAAAATGATGTGACCAGCATATCCCAAGGCAATGCTCACATACCAAAAGGAGAGAAGTTTTTAATCTGTTCATATATTGACTGCCACTGTAAGGAGAAGCTGAAAGCAGACGGTGTCAGAGAGCAGCACTTTTCTGCAATGCCTCTTGAGTGTGTGCCTAGATAGTTTAGATTGCAGGGAAAAGAGGATTGCTGCCTGCCTGGGACAATGGAAGGTAAAAAAAGGCCTCTTCTTTCTTAGAAATTAATGTACAGTTTGATTTAGACTTTATTCCTGCAATGACTTCAAAAACTATTTATATATATATGGTGGGAATTGGCGTGAGATAGCAGAAAGAAATGCAAAAGAATATATTTGTAATGCTTAACTTAAAGTTAGTCCCACAAGAATTACTGTGCTTTTTCAGCTCAGCTTGGAAAGATTATTTGTCAACATGAATATTCCAAATTTAGCAGTTAGTAGAGTTGTGTATATGCAAGCGCATACGCATACATTGAGCTGCCCAACACATTGCTCCTATTTCACAGGCCAGCAGTTTGAGATCTGCAGCAATGATTTTGTTTATCATAATTTTGAAATCAGAGCCTGAAAAATGAAATTTGCATTCTCTTAACTTGGTCCCATAGGAACAGCAAGTATTCAAACATTCTTTTAAGGATTTGTCTTTTAAGCTCTAAGCAGTTGGTAGGGGTTAGTTCTATTGGATTGTAAGGCAACTTCAAAAAGTTGGATAGAAAGGTTATATAGAAAGCATAAACACAAATCATGACAGGGAAGCTAGTCTGTCATATTTCCTTCAGTCATAGGAGCTATGAGAAAATGGGATGAAAAGACATTTTTTGCTGGAATCAAAACCTTTGGGGAAAAGGGTCCTGAAAAATGTTACTGTCTTGGAGAAATGTATAAACTACAGTTACGCTTTAAAAAACAACTAATGTCTATTCCCTCACCTCTTTGCAACTTAAATCAAAGTGCTCAAGTGACCCAACTGTATTGGCTGATAAGATGGGCATATTCTTGTCACCTAAGTATAATTTGCAGAATGTCCATACAAGATTTTCTGCTGCAATTTATTTGATTTGGTAGCAATGCACAGAATTTCCCTGCATTTACAGAGTATGACCATACCTTTTAGGTGACTATGTCACCAACAGTGTATCTGGCTTGTTTCTAATCAACACCAAAATCAGAATTTATTTATTTAAGAATAATATTATGCATAGAAAAGATCACATTTTTACTAATGTTGACAATAAAGCTATTTGAATAGTAAATGAAGGTGGTACAAACCCACAACTACTGTTCAAAGGGGCTGCCCAGTCCTTAACTGAACATATGTGAGTGAAGGTTTATGGTGAGAAACATATCTTACCCAATGTTCTATATTATTGCTGGAAACAAGAGACTGACACATCTCAGCTGTACTTCCTTCTGGGAAAGTGTTCCTAGAATTTTTGTACAACATCTAATTTATTTAATTCATGCAAATTCTCAAAGGTGGCATTGAAAATCTCAAGAAACACTGCTTACATCACCATAGTTTCTGAACAGTATGTAATTGGCAATTTTTTATTTAATGTACAGCAATGAAGCTGCCACAATGAAGTGTATGTCTTTAAAATTTATCCACTGTTCAGCACCACTTTCTAATCAGGTTGTTTCTTTTTTTTTACATATTTTTTCATTGCAACATTGACACAGGTAACCCATAAAGCAAACAAGAGAAAGCACTTCTGCTTACATAGCAAATATTCAAATGTTTTATTTGCTATTTTAACTTCTAGTCATTGGAATCCCATTTCTCTCTCTCTACATACAACAGGCATACACAAATGCAATAAGTATAAACATAAACAGAATTTTCTTTGAATTGTCATTCTCTTTCTCTCTCTCTCTCTCTATATATATATATAGGTATAGGCATGCATATGTATAACGTCATAATTTCATATATATGTTCAAGATCAGAAGCAGATTTAATTTTTTTGACAGATTCCTTGTGATCTAAGCTTAAACGCATTAATTTCTAAAAAGAGATTCCAGAGGAGTCATAATGTAATTATACAGGCTTGTAGTAGGAAACACAGCCTGAGATATATATCTATAATTTACCCTTCCACCTTAAATGGAAATTTTGAGAGAGAAAATTACCGTTTCAAGCAAAGTAACAAACTGTTGGTATTATTTCTTATGAAGGAAGATACATTTATCGAGTAGCTATACTTAAATGATGACAAGGAACAAGAGCTGGCACAATCTGTCAAGAGAACTTTAAAAATCTGAGTCAATTTAATTAGAATGAGCTATGGTATGGTGTAATAATTTTCTGGTCTTTTAGTGTGTCAGCAGATAAGTTTTGCATTGAAGCTCTCTGGTATTTTTGCAGCAAGAAAATCATCCTGGAATATAGTGTTTATGTCTACACAAGCTTAAGTAAAATTCCCAGGAGAACAATTGAACAGTTGCAACTGTGTCATTCATAACAGGACTGGCTTGTTTTCTTTTATTGTACAATAAATTAAGAGCCACTGGAGAGTGGATTCTCTGGCTTGCTCAGTTTGGAGGTTTTCATGACCTCTTGATTAGATGAGTTCCTTTAGATCCCAAGCCAACAGAGGAATCTTATACTACACCCTGGAGCAGTCAACTGCTTTGGACACAAATAAGGAGCAATGTGATGTGTTTGCAAACTGTCCTGTAACAGTTTTTCCAAGAGTCACATTTGAACATTTTGAAATATAGTTGAAGCAAGAACTCTTGTTTGGCACTAGAATGTTCTTTCTCCAGGCTACTTGTGCACTTAACTTTGAATGAGAATCCAGAATACAGTGGTCTGTAGACAATGATTGGCAGGAGATATGTTGCCAGTGAGAAACCTGGATGCTACTCGTGTTTACAGAGTTAAAAAAAATTGTAGATTTATAGACAAAACAGGTATTATTTACATGGATAACTTAAACAGTATGATTGCTTTGGTTGCTGTAAAGTTTAAGGTCTTCTGCAACAGTGGTAGACTACAAGGGAAAGATTAGACCTACAAAAATTCCCTCCATGAAAGTGGAACAGACCTTTCCATATTTTTATTTGATTCATTCATTTACAATTTCAGCTATAGATTCGACTCTACAGAAGTTTGTGGAACCTTTAATTTTGATTTTGCTGGGCTCTTCACTGGACAAGAATCACTGAAAGTCATTGCTCTGAAGGAGAAGAGGAAATGGAAATATAAGTACTTCCCAGCCAAGTCTGAGACTTTTAAAATTTGCTTTTGAGGAGTAATTAATATACCCCTATTACTTTGAAACTAGAAATTCTTGTATTGCAGACCTGAAAAATACTGATGTGACACCCTTTCTACATCTGAGAAAGAATTTATTCCTTCAGAAAGCTTAGTCCTTCCTCTGTGTTAGGTCTACAATGCTAGGGAGGTAGTTACTATTTATCATTAAGAAATATGCCCAGAAGTTGTAACTTATTTGTCATTCAAACCAAAGAAGTGAGAAAGTCTAGACATCAGGTTTCTTGACAGTTGAAATATTGCACTATTAGCAACATCTAAATAAATAATACATGCTGTGGAAATGATATTTGCAAGGGACTATTAAAAATATTTCAAACTGAGGTAGTTGGAGAAGAAATGAAAACATTACAGAAATGATAAAAAAGGAAAAGCAATAGCTCAGGGGGAAGTACTGAAAGTAAATACAGAGCCTTCACATACCCAAGGCAACCCTCTATGTGCTCAAAGCATCCTCACTTATGGAAAGGACCATACATTTAAATATTTCTTGATTTTACCAGATGGGCAACAGGAGCAAGGAGAAGGTTTTCATGAGCTTTCATTTCAGATGTATGTGTATATGTAAATTCTGTGTCAATGTCAAAATTTAACAATTTGAAATCTATTTTCTGGCAAGCCTATTATCCACAATTAATTGCACTGGTTAATAGTCAATTCCACATACTCCTGATAAATTTCACTGTCACTCCATAACTACTCCTCTCATTGTAAATGACATGATATTTCACTGTGCAACTGTGAATTTTAGGGAGGCTTGTCTTCCCATTTTCTTGAACTCTTATTTTCACGCTTAATAGTGCCCTAGGTGAATAATACAGACAGTTGCTCCTTCAGTCCAGCCTGCAGACAAAAGCAAAACAACAATCCCCCTGCAGACAGTGCTTAGACTAACATCATGAGATGAATGAGGATCCCATTTGGCAAAGAAACCAAATTATAGCTCATCCTGGGAACTAAGGTGGAGGTTGCCAGTGGGGCAAAGTGATTACTGTGACATAATTACAATAGTGAAGGATAAATTGATCTATTTCATTTCAAGTGATGAGAAGACCTTACTTTTTGTATCTACAAACAAATATACACAAAATTCAGTCAGAGGCAGGAGTGGAAAAAGAGAATATATTGTTAGAAGGCAATCGCATTGATAAATGTTTCACAGAGAGGGTCTAATTAAGTGACTCAGGGAAATTTTTGTCACAGCTTTGCAAATTTGACCAGGAAATGTCCTACTTTGGACGTAAGCCTGTATTCAGCCGTAACAATGCATTTACTGTGAAATGAATTTCATTAAAAAACCCCAAACCTCTCTGTTTAAGTAGGAAGGGATAAATGTCATAGGAGACCATACTCTCTAAGGCAGTGTTTGCTTATCAATAGGAAAAATTACTCTCACTGAAGCATCTTAAGTCAATCTTGAAAAAGGGGGAGAAAGCACACTAATTATGCCTTCACTAATATTTCTGCAACTGTTTGCTTGCTCAAATCAATGCTATCCTAAAACCTAATGAAGTAATTTGACATGTTTAGAAAAAATCAATCAGGAAAGACCTTAATATGGCATATTTTTCTTTAATGTTAATGACAGGAGGACATCCTTCAAGTTTAAATAGCCACATTTTTGGCTTATTACACCAGTCATCACCATGACCCAGTGAAGTGGGCACTATGAGAAACAGGGTGGCAAAAGAAAATTCAAAACATGCTTCACTCTAGAACTAAAAGTGACTGTCATTCATTATTAGTAGCCAACCACTGGAAAAGCAGCTCCCTGATGTCCATTCCCAGAAAGTACTTTTCTGTATAGGTAAATATTGATGTGCTGTGCTGGTGGGATGTGTCTCTCTGTTTCTCTGCCGTTCCCAGCACACAAAAGCATGGTGACCCTGGAGAATCCATGTGAGAGCCTGAAGAGCAACAGGTCAAGCACCAGTTTCCCCTCATATTGTGACAGTCATAGCCAGACAAAAATTGTGAAAAGAGAATTTAAGGGAGAAAGGAAATTGGAAAAAGCAGGAGGGAGAGATACATCTAAGAACGAAAACAGAGAGAGTTCAGGGTATGGGAACTTGGGCAAGGACCGTGCAACAAACAAGGGGAAGAGAACATTGAAACATGGGAAAGGAGAGGAAAAAAATAACTTATAGATGTAAAAAGAATAGTGGGAAAAGAGTGTGAGAGGTCTAATTTGAAATAACAAAAATTTTGCTGGATTTATCTTGAAAAAATATTAAGTATTAGTTTACCTAACAACTACAAAATGCAAACAAAAGGGTAAAAGTCAGAGGGACCACAAGGAAATGAACACTACTTCACACTACAGTAACTTATGGGAGGAAGAAAGAGGAAGAAAAAAATATCTCGAGGACTGTTATCTTGGTTTGGAAATAGACAGGAGAGATTCCTACAGGCAGGAAAGGCTCCTTTTAGCTTTAGATGAGATCCACACTGACCACATACCATAATTCACTACTCCTCATAAATCAAGCTAAGACAAATTTCTCTTTAGTACCTGAAGACAGCATTGCCTTCAAGGCTCAACATTGTTTAGTTGCCCATCTGCTGATGAAACAAGCCTTGACACCTTGTACACAGAGTACCTTCAATGTCAGTTGCATCTCAAACGCCTGTCAGAATTTTTAAAGGGCTGGCTAAAACATAAATCTGCCTACACACAGTTATACCTCATGTTCAGAGCAGTTTTCCTGTTGCTAACTCTGAAAATGAAAAGTAGGGTCTGTCATACATGTATGTATAACCAGAACTAGAGCTCTTACCCTCACAGGGTTTTTTTTCCCCTTGCCATTCTAGAAAACCTGTTTTTGCAGTTACTGGTATCTGTCCTTGTTTCCTTCAATCTGTTTAATCATTCCATTACCATTCTGGGTATTTGACACCTTGTGAATTTTTCAGCATAATACACTGGTCCGTTAACTTTAAATTGACCATGAGAAACATGCAGAAAAAAACAATTTACCTGTACTTGAAATAACCAATTATGTTAGTATCACAATCATAATATAGTTTTAGTATTGCTCTTTGTCTCCACAACTCACCAACCATGGAACCAAATCTAGGCAATCCTAAAACCTCAGAAAATTTTTGCATTGTAATTGGTATTTCCACTCCAATGAGGACATCAAATATTTTAAAAAGGTGAGAAGACCCTTCACCACTCACAGAAGTGGACCCGGAACCACATCTGAATGCTGGTCAAAATAGGCTATTTAACAATTTAATTACAAGTTTTTCAGCTTCTTTAGGAACTGCATTCCAGCTTTCTTATACCAAGTCTTATCCTTAAAGTGTAGATTCTACATTTGTAAAAAACATCTATTTGCTTGATGAGGTTGTATTAAGGGAAAGTCTTACTCCAAAGTCAAGTTATTGTAGAAAGAGCCAAACAGGTTATCAATAGTTGCATGTGTAGGGTGGACATGTAGGCATATGGATTAATATAAATCTTGTTGGGAAACACAAGTGTCAAAGTGATTTGGGAATAATGTATTTAGGATGTTAAATCTCTTATGGATTTAGGTCTAAAAATTCTGTCAATATCAGCAAGAGTCTGGACGACTCCTTATTTTGCTGTAGCCTGTATCTGCGAGATGCTGAGGGCTGCTTATCCTGACTTTAGTAAGGGCTGTGTATTCTGGGCATGCCCCAGGACCAGACCTGCAATAATTTGACTCTAACTGCACAATAGATTCTGTACTCACAGCTGTCTGGTCCCTCTAATATGTCCATTCCTTTCTCTGTTCCCAGGGAAAGTCTGCAAGAAAATTAGAGATACAGATAATGGCAAAGCAATTGAAGTGAAAAGAGCAAAAGTGTAAGGACCTTTTCCCCAGATGAACAGGGCTCAAGTGAGACAGCTACTGTCTTTCATTGGCTTGTGTGTACTCTCAGCCTTCCCATTCTTTACCTCATTCATGGGAACATATCTCAAAGCACAGCCGGTATGCCACGGCATTTAAGAAATAGCCTGTTTACCCAAAATGTCAGTGCCTGAATGGAATCCTGTGCCCATTCTTAAAGGCCCAGCAGACACAGGGGCACCTGCCAGCATGAGGCAACTTAAAGAATTGGCATTTTAACTTTATGTCTTGCAAGGGTTTGCAAAAGGCCATCACTCACTGGAATGGGCCTACTGACCCCTCTGCACCACTCACCTCAACAATGAGTTAAGTCTGCATGTCTTTTAGAAAAACCCAACAGCCCTGAACTTTGCATACTCTTTTAATCATGTTTTACTGGGAAAGAGTAAAAACTTTCAGAATAACTAGATATATCTCTACTCGCTCCCCATCCCTATTTTATCTCATTTTTCTTTATAAAGGCAGAGTATTTCATTTCCTTGAAATTGTTGTCTTTAGAACTGTAGCCCATTTCTTGGGAAATAAAAAAAATAGGGTTAGCTAAAGGAATAGCAATTTGTCTGTGGCGTTTCAGCAAATGTGGCAGTTTTCTCCTGTGCCACTGGTTTATTTCAGTTATGGGAATACAACCAACCAATACGCTTCTGAAGCATGAGTGAAAAAAAAGCCCATAAAACAAAATCCATCTGTAAGCACAGAATCAATCAGCGTTGCTGTAGTCAAAAAGAAAGATTTTTCTCATAGTTAAAAAAAGTGTGTCAGAATATTACAGACACAGAAGTTAAGTGTGCTAAAGGCAAAATCCAAGATCAATGGAAATATTTCGATGGAAATTTAACATACTGTGAAAAAAGCTTTGTATTAGAAGGATTAACACTAGATGAAACACAGATACATGCATGACACTCTCACGTTGATGAATGAGACAGATCCTTTCCTTTCAGCTGGTGTTGTGCTGAAGGGTGATGATAGCTGAGTGAGCTACCACCTCTTGTGAACAACCACAAATCATGTTGTGGTTTCATAGGCCATCTAGACCCATCCTGACTCTGGACAGAGACATACCCCTCATGTGCTTAGATGGTATGAGGCTGATGATGGGTAGCCACTAAATGTCTCTGCCGTTAACCTGGGAAGTGATTTCATTGTAAAAAGATATTTGCCTTAATTAATGTACTTTTCTTGAGTCTACAACACTGAAAGTGTGAGATTCAGGTGCCTAAACAAAGGTTTCTTCCACCATGTGAGGCGCTCTGCTGTGTGATCTGGGATTTTCCCTACAGGTGACTGACCTTTCTCCTCCCATTTCATCCTTCTTACATGCATTGTCCTCTATAGGAGTGGCCCCAAGCCCTCTTTCAAAAAACATAATACAGGTGACACCTAAGTGATATTAATAAATACCCAAGAAAAATTGCTGTAGGCACAGTAAACATGGTTTAGCTACTGGGTTTTTTTGGTTCCCTCTTCCATCTCTAAGTTGTCTAATTAATCTGCAATTTGTCACTACTGTAAACATATTATTATGATGATAATTACTATCAATTGTGTGCTGGCCCTTTGTTGAGACATAATGTCTCAGTGACCTGAATTAGTTAAAACGTCTCAAAAAGGAAAGGTATTTTTATTGTGTAACTTCAGTAGAGCTATTGAAGGTGAAAACAACTTCCCTTGGTTTTTCTGACCTTACTCTAATCTCCTTCTGAGGCCCTTAGGAATAAACAAAAAAGGACAAACTATTGACTTCATTGGGAAATGTCACCATTAACATTCAACCAGAATTTTTGTAAGTAAGGACTAGGCTTTTCTCATGTCCTGCAATGCAATGATGATTTCCAAGACTGAGTACCTGGAAGTAGGGTGTCAAAAGGATGGAGCCAGGCTCTTCTTGGCAGTGTCAAACAATAAGGCAAGGGGCAATGGACAGAAACTGATGCACAGGAAGTTCCATCTGAACATGAGACAAAACTTCTTTACTACTCAAGTGATTGAGCACTGGGAGAGGTTGAGCACCCAGAGGCTATGAAGTCTCCCTCACTGCAGGTATTCAAGAAGAGTCTGGACACAATTCCTGTGCAATGTGCTCTAGGATGTGCTTGAGCAGGGAGGCTGGGCCAGATGACAACTGTGGCCCATTCAGACCTTGCCCATTCTGTAGTTCTGTGACCAAACATTTGGAGTGTGCTGTTGGTGGGCCAGCCTTCGTATCTGGACAACAAAGGACAGAATGTCATGAGCCCTACCTCTGTTTCCTCACAGGTTATGAACAGGTCTGGATGTCTCCCATAGCAAGCTAATTATCCCACTGTTCAGGAAACCAGATTTTTCCTCTGAAAGAACTCATCTCACACCGTTTTAGACAAATGTTTCCAAGTAATACCTTGATGTTCCACAAAAGGTTAAATAAATGGCAATCCCTAAAATTACACCATGATGTAATAGCCAGAGCCATATCCTTGATCAGCTTTTTCACTTGGAAATTGACATCGTGTTCAAGCTGGGTGCAAATTGCTAAACAGAGTGTTGATGCTTATGTTGAGTGCCAGGTAGCAAGGAATCTAGTCCAGTCTGCTTTAGGTAAAAGACACATGATAATAAAACTGAAAATGGCTCTACGTGTCTTGAAATCAAACAATTTTTGTTATATAATCAACAGTGCACTGAAGATAGCATTGCAATCAATCATGGTAGCTGATATTCCTAAAGTTTTGTTCACATGGATAATTCTCCAACATTTCCACTGTTCTGTTAAAACTGATGGGATGGTCTAGCTGAGCAAAAGCTGGCAGGAACATGCCTCTGGTTTTCATTTGGATTTTCTCCTGGGATAAAAATACAAGCAAAAAAAACCAACCAAACAAAAAAACCTCATTGAAAAAACATTAATTCTTTTGGGTTTACACTTAGTACTGCTTAAAATGCCTTGCACTGGCTTGGTGAACAGCTTGATGCTTTCACAACTGTATAATAACTTAACAAGTAAGTGCATCTAAAACTGATGTGTTACACACATAAAGATGAAATCATTAATAGCTGTTAGGTTTTGCTTTTTTTGTTCCTCATTTCTTCAAAATCTTTTTATCTGCTTTCTTTTGAAGCACATTAAATTACTTCATTGGGCAATAAACACTGGAGAAATACAGTCAAGATGCATTTTGTGTTGAGAAAATTGCTTTTGTAAATAGAGAATCTAGTGAAGACTTACTAAATTCAAGATAAAATAATTTTGTAACACTGGATTTTGGTCTCTTTAAACAGGTGATTAGAGAGTAACACATTGTACCATCTGATAAATAATACTTGATCTCATGACCAAGTTAATGTTTCGACCCACCAAGATCTGTTACGAAGTGGTTACAGCGGTTGTACCAACAACTTCTCTCTGACTCCAAAGTATAAAGATTAATCATAGGAAAACCTCATGGTCATTGTCAACAGTAGACTACTCTTTTCCTTGCAGGGAATAGATGAAAAGTTTGGTCAGTGATGGCAGAACTGTACATCTCAGTTTAGAGGTGTCTTGATACAGTTGTCCTTTGAGAGCTGCCTCCCCTTGGGCTGAGTCACCCAATTCTACACTCTTCTTTCCAGCAAGACCTCCACACATTAGCCACTGCTGACATTAGAGCAGCATACATGTTGTTTGGTCTGGGTGCCCTTCAAAATTCTCCATCAGCATCAAGACTCATTTTGGCTGATCTCTATAGGGAAAATGTGGAAATGCCACAGGCTTAAGAGGCCAACTTCCTACATGGACACTTTCCATACTACTGCACTGAATCCTAATTTGCTAAGCTTTTAGTTTCCTAGGTTTCCCATAACTTGTTCACTGCTTTTTCATTTCCTATGGCAGTTTTTTCCTTCCCCCTTCACATTCCTGGGCACAGACTGGGTTTTGATTACTTCTCCAGCTAAATGAAATTCTGCAGCATGCGAGTTCCCTGCTCTAGGCCAGCATAGTCCTTTCTCATTGCCATCTTCAAGTTCAATGTTACCTTCAACTCCTGAGCAAGCCCAGAACCTTTGAGTACATCTTTAGGGGCGCTTAAAATATGGAGTCAATAACACACATGCACATACACAGCCAGTAGCATGGAAAAATGAATTTGCTGGTAATGCTGTTTAAAGCCAGGTAGTCTTCCCAGGCTTCAGACAGCCTGATAACTTGTCTGGCTCAAATTATGAAGGCTACCTCTCTTTTCTTGGTGATCACACAGCCAGCAGAGGAGTTCAACCCCTGCTGCAGTAACCTTCTCAAAGCAACAACTTCTACATGTCAGCCAGAATTCAAAAATTGCATGGAGTTGGATTCCTGCAGTCATATTTCATGCCCCTTTAGGCTGGTGTTCTGAAGGAAGATGCACATGGATACCAACCTTCCGTGTCATGTCTGCTGCAGCAGATTCTGTGCTCCGCCACAGGTTTTGGCCAGAGCACACTTGTGCAGTACAAAAGGCAGTATAAACATATCCAGACCATGTAGGCTGCTGCAGGCAGGCATTTCCCCCTTTCCTGTGTGGTTCCTTATCCTGAAGCAAAATCCTGCCCTGTCTTTCCTCAGTGGGCTCACTGTGGAAAATGTTAAGCAGAAGATTTAGACTCTGGAATTTGAATTTGGCTTTCTGAAATCTTTATTTTAAGTCTTGTTGCACTTCTGTAGATGCTGAGCACCCACAAGATCCAGCCATATTCTTTCCTATGCCCACCTAGTAGCAAAGTGTACTATTACTTCTTTGGTACTGTGGGCTTATATAGAGAAGGAGGAAAGTCTCAAGTATAAATTATATTTTAAAATTACAACACATTCAATTATGTTTCTGAGGATTTATCATTGTTTTCTAAATGTTCTTATTATCCGGTATTTCTATGCCTTTTGTTCCTCTGTGGACTCATGTCTGGCAAAAAACAAAAACCCTACATGTGAATTCTTTGAGCTAAAATATAAACTCCTAGTTAAGTGCATAGAAACATGGTGAATTTAAACCAAATCTTTGCAAAAATTCCTAGAGCATGCACAGGCAATGTTGGGGGAATTAACTGAAAACAAAAGGAGCAAAATGATTCAGCAGTATGTTGTTTCTCTGTTACACTTGCCTCAAGTTCATAGATGGTCTACTGGTGTAAACTGCATTAATTCCATTTTTATTATTTTTAGCTAAAGATCTGCTCCAAATATTTTGGCTGCAGTGTATGGTCTCTTCATATAAGGTGCAACTTTGCACTATTTTACCTAGGACAGAGTAAGAAATAAAAGAGGGCATTTCCTACAATGCCATATTTGTGTAGTTAGGATCATCTCAAGTCTTCTTAGGCTTTCAATGTTTTTCAGACCCCAAGTAGATTAGATTTGTACATATTCAGAAATCAAAACCCCCTCAAGTACTAATGGCTTAATTTATATTTCATAGAATAAGAAGTGTTAGAGTAGGATTTTCTGAGCTGAGTAAACCTTTATCAGCTGTTCTTATGCTTTTGGCATTCTTTGTTCTCATCTCTCTCCCTCAGGGATACAATAAAAATAGCTAATGTTAATTTTCTTCCCCAGCTTTTGCATCCACTGTTTCTGCTCTACTTTTATCTGACAATCCAGCTTCCATGGTAGCCAGCACAGGATTTTGATTCCTGCTACCTCTTTTTCTCGAGGTTGCTGATCATACTTTCTCCCTTGCTGTAGGTGTCATCAGATGGCCTTGTGCCACCAGTGGTTGTGTCCTGGCTAACAATACAGGGCTTGGTTCAAAGGCAAAGGCTTCTCTTCCATTGGGACAAATATTTACCAAGGCATGGCAAGGTGCAAGTACCACTCTAGTGGTACTGAGACAGAGCCTGACTCCCCCAACTACCCCTCACCTCCTCCTAATATTCCCTCCCCGAGGCTCCTTGCAGTGTGTCAGGGGGCAGAGGCAATGCAGCTAAGTAGTTATGACCCAGAAAAGTATTTTATGCCTGAGGAGGAAGTGAGGGGTCACAGGAAATTAGCATACAGCAGCTTGGACTTAAGTCCTGCAAGAAAGTCAGCCTAGGATGTCAGATTAATTATAGGAAATTTATTTGTACTTTGCTTAAAAAGAATAGTTGTCGTTTGATGTGACCCTGATCTTGTCTATGTTGGCTCATGTTTTCAACCATCATTTCCTCAGCTAGATTACATTCATGTTGGATGTACGTCCCTTTGTGTCTGGGAGCATGACTGTGTTTCTGGGCACAGGGACAAATCCAGGCAACATCAGGGCAGGACTCTTCTTCCTCCATGCTCTACTTTCTGCCCAAAGGTGGGGATCTGGACAGAAGCTGCAGCATGGCTTAAGTGGTTAATTAATCTGCTTCCAAGCACAACCACTGCATGAACACACCAATTAACCTTCCAATTCCCACATTGCACGTGCTCTGCTCTCCTAGGTTTAATCACCTCCACCTGGATGGTATGGTGGGCAATGCTCTGTGCATAATTCAGGTCTTCGTGTCATTTTCATGTGAGTTTAGGCTCAGACTGAAGTGAGAACATCTGTCCATTTTCCTTCTCATGTTATCTTTTCCCCTTCTTCATGCTGTTAACCCCATTATCTTTGACAAGACCTGGGTTAATCAGTAGGTCTTCACATAAAAGGGCCGACAGTGAAATCCTGTTTTTCCTTTCTCTAGGAAATAAAAAAAAATAGCAATTAAAACGTTGTCAATATTTTATTTTCTCTCTAAAAATCGGAAGGCATAGCCCTGGGATGTTTCAAATCTGGTTTCTTGTAGAGGTGCTTAATTTTCTGATCGTGCACTACATTGTTCCTTGCTGATAAAACCTGCATAGGACAATGTTTAATGTAAAACCAATCTTAAAGGAATCTGTGACTGCGGAGAGTTGCAATGCAATGCACTACCTCAGAGGTATGCTCCTGTATGATTTTAAGATAGGCTGTGCTCTCTATTGCTGAAAAGGAAATCTGACACCTTCTGCTCCTCCCTCACACAGTCCTGTGCTGTCACTCTGTTTTACTTGGAGTAAACCCATTCTGATCACTACCACAGAGACCTATCACCTACTTTTATATGCTGGGTGAATTTTCTGCCTTTTAAATGTGTGGAACCTCTTGTTGTGCACTCAGATGAGAACTGGCTCTGGCTCAAGATATGCCACAAAAATCACAGCTGAGATGAAGAGCTGGGAGGGGATAATAAGACTGTCCCTTTTTACAGAAGCAAGCTGATAATTAATCTCATGTTGTGTCATGAAACCATGCACTATTAGGCACATCCCAGACACTTTAGTGGTTGCCCCACAGTTATGGCACTCAGGTCTGGAAGACATCAGCACAATGACACATTTCAGCTCTTTCAAAGCAAATGGTACAATCCATTTGGTTTTGCAGGCTTCTTTTCCTTTCATGCTTATGTGATTCTTCTTCATCAAGCACAGCAGCAGCACACACACGTGCTTGTTAGCCACCATCACAGCCAGCCAGAGTCAGGAGAAGGAAACAAGCTCCTTTAGATCACTTAGGGGTTACTGGAAGAGCACCTTGATGGGGATGGAGAGGGAACCTAAACAGACCTTCAGTCAGATCAGTTAACTAGAGTGCCAGTACAAATGCTCTGATGGCCAGGACTGAAATTTTCCAACACGTTCAAAATGCAGAGAGTGATAAAGAAAGCCAGGCTCCATGATGACTCCCTGCTAGATCAAAGTATGAGAAGTTAAAAACTTGCTGGAAAAACACTGGACTCAGCAGTGACCACTTTTACACCCACCTCACTTGTTTGTGCTGCTGTTTCTGCATGTTTCAGAGATGTTCTGCTAGCTGTCACCTTCCCAGGACAAGTCTGCCCCTGGTATTTGTTTCCTAAAGTCCTTCTTTGCTACTTCTCAGGTGTTTTACTATGCCACACAATGGCAATTACTATGCAAACTGCTTTTTTGTTTCCTCAGATTCAATAGGTGGTGACAGTAATTAAAACTCCTCAAATGTAAATAAAAGCATGGAAATGCTGTTTAAGGTTATTTTAAGTTACTGACGAGCTACCAGTTGGGTTGCCCTAACTCAGCTTTGTGTCTTTGTAGCAAACGCCAGCAGTTTTGCATATGATGAGGGCTTATCCAGTGTTGATACTTCATCTCTTTCAATCTGCAGGGGTAGAAAATGTAGGGATAGAAGCCCACCACTACAGGACAGTGAGTGAGACTGAGCTTCTGCATGGATTTGCCTAGAACCTGGCTTACTATGAACACCCCAAAAAACCCCTCAATAGAATATAAATTCAACTCAATAGCTCAGGTTTTATTGAAGTACATAAAAATTAATTTGTTTTCTTTTAAAAAGAGAAAAAAAATCACAAAGGTTTTATAAAGAGTTTTCTCCCCAGCTCATCCTGGATTACAAAACATTATGCTATCCTAATTAGTTAATAAACATTACTGTGAATTACCTTTCTCTTCAGCTGACACAAGCAATGCATTATTGCTGATACACAGTTCCAAAGAATTGTCACTCACTGTCAACCTCTTCCATTTAAGCAGAAACAGCCTCCTCAGAATAATGAATTCAAAATTTCAGTGGCCTAGAAACCTTGAGGGTTTTACAGTTGACCTTGAGGTTTGGGTTCTGTAATGACATTGAAGAAGTTCCTGCTGATTCTATGTAACTTTATAAAAGACACACATCAATATTCACAGGTGCAAAATCTCTATGTCAGATTGAATCTCTGTGTCAGATAGAATTTGTGAGTTTTTTACATGCTATACTAGATTTAGCAACACTACCTTGATTAATACTGTGTTGCAGATCACAGTTAGTATTGATGCAAACATCGAAATTAGGTTTACCTGGATGTAAATGAGAACAGAATATAAGCTTTATCACAGAAATTTCACTCCTCCCTTTCATGAATTTTCCATGAATCAAGGAATTGATTCCTTTAATCAATGAGGTAAAATCTTGCACCTGTGACATTAAGATGTACATGCTTAATTCCAGCAATCCAGCACATCTAAAAATCACTGTCTGAAAGACAGGCTGTGTCTGTATCTTTGCACTGTAAAATGACTAGCGTTTTGTGAGAAAGGAATGAAAGGGGATAGTTATGTCTTCAGAAATCAGTTTAATCTAAGCTAGTGTGGTGTCACTCACGAGGCAGAGGTTGCATGCATGCATGATTTATGTGCTTCCATATATCAGATAATCCAGATTTCTTTTCATTGTAAAACTGATATTGATTCTCCTGTATTAGTAATACTGACACTGGGATAATTCTGACATCATTATAAAGCATGCACTAATACCTCCTTCCTCAGCGAAACCCTTCTGCTCAATAAATCACGGAAAGAGTTAGAAGAAGAAGAGACAGAGGAAAAAAACTTTATTAGGACTTGCTAGAACTGGTCAGTGCCCAGTCCACATTGACTGCCAAAAGATACCATATGCTGTATTAGGTAAGTCTATTATTTTCAGACACTAAGCAAAATACCAGTGTGTAAAACTTGTAGTTGATACTGAGAGCATCCCCTCTCAGTATCTCAACATGGAGAGCAGAATCCACGCAAGAAATAAAACAAACCCTTGTATCACCTTCATCCTACAGTATATTAAATGCACATTTTAGCCCAGAGGTGTATTTCAAGCAAAATGTTGCACATCTCAGAGAAAATGAGAGGTATTCCTTTAAGAACCTGCTTCTCCTGGAGGTCAATGGCTTTAGTATTACTCATTAAAAATTAAGGATATTTATTGACAATCAAACCACAGAAATTGGTTTATGTCAAAGAAGAATGGCAAATAGATATATGTATCAGAGAAAGAGCCCTGGAGGAAGCACTCTTTGCACAATAAAATTAGATTCACAGGTCACAGATGATTTGTTAATTCTTTTCAAGTTGTAGAGCTATAATTTATGGAAGAGTTCTCCCAGATTCCTTACTTGCACTGCAAAAAAGGAACTTTTTTACTAAAGTGTAAGTTGCATGTACTCACTAGTGACAACCCACAGATCTGATTGAATTAATTTAATCCCCTAAGAACAGAGCCCTCCTATCCTGACGGTAAGAGGTGTTCTTTGTTTCCATTCTCTGTGAAGCTTCTTTTTAGCAAGCCCAGATGGAGGAACAGCTAAAGGGCTGGATAGATTGTTTTTAATGCAGAAAGATCCCAGATGCCAGCTATTTGGGTTGCCCTTACCAAGTAAATATGTTGCCACTGCCCACTTGTAGTTTCTAGAAGCAAGCTTTTCAAAACCTGCAACTTCAGCTAGTACAGCCAACAAGGATACCTGCAGCTCTTGCCCAAGCCATGCTCTATCCTGCTGCTGGATGCCAGCTGTGGCAGGGTAGTGAGGGTGGCTCAGACCCTCAAGGTCCTGCAGTAAGGGTGTTTGTGATGGGAGACAGGGTACTGACAGGAATCCCCAGTAGTACTGGCAAAACCTCTCTGGCCTCAGGAGTTCTTTGGCATTTTGAGCATCACAGCTTGCTAATCTCCTGACTAACCTCTCCAGAGGATGAATAGAGAGATTAAGAATTTATTTTGTGAGGCTGAACTTCCACAGCAAATGAGCAACCAGTGGGATTTTGCAATGTATGGGCTATAGGCCACCAACAGTCCCTGCTTTTTATACCAAGAAAAAAAGGCCTTGAAAGTAATGGCTGCCTCTGTCTATGCCACCAGTGACTCCTCATGGGTTTGTGGCCACCTGCACTGGGGCTCCTTTAGGACCAAGAGGTGGCAGGCAGTGTTAGTCTGCAGTTTAAACACAAGGTTGTTTTTGTCACCTACTGCCTAATCCACTCTGAGCAGGAGGGAGGCAGGAGCAACAAATTGCCATCTTTTCATCTTCTGCTTCTACTGAGACAAGCCAAAGCCTTGGAAGAAGCTTCTCTCTGCACTGAGAGAAGCTGCATAAAGGAGCTGCTCACTCACTGCATAAAACTTCATGTTTTATGGTTTCCTAATAAACTTACTGGGCCCTAAAATTGGTTGTCTTTGATTAAAAGTAAGTATTAAGTACATGTTTTGGATAGTAACAAACAGGCAGCTGTGTTTGAAAACATCCCCGGCAAAATGTTAGCAGTCTGAACAAGGCTTTCATGGAACGTTGCAGAGCACTAACATGTTTTAGATAGAACTACCAATAAGGCAACTCTCAGTTGTGACTGATTTATTTTTTCAATAGGCTTCTCTCAATTATTTTCTCTTCTTTTCTTCCCATTTCCATCCTTGTTACAAGGTCCCCTCATGCCTCTGGGTGGTGATACCAACTAACAGTCCTTAAAGTTATTGTCACACTGGGGTTCTGCCAAGCTGGCTCCCTGGTGCTCCTTGTGTTGCTCATGGGGGCAAAGTCAGATTCATACATCCTGCTTATTTTTTTTTTCACCTTTTTTTTCATCTGCTTTATGGATGATCCTGTGGTTATTGGAGTTGTACAAAGATCTGGACAAAGCCACTGCTTTCTGGGGAATGAGGCTTCTCGTAGATTGAAGGAAATGTGTGATTGTTACATGTGCTATTGTGTTGTGCATTTGTGTAATTGACTGTATGGGTGATCATGTGGGAGAAAGAGAGATGGATTGATGGTGAGAAATATTCCAGAACACTTCCCTCTTTTACTTAGAAAGAGGATATATTTTATCTCATTTTTATCAAAGGTGACATCAGAGGTAATGACAGGATAAATAATTTTAAGGCTTCAAAGAATAAGGATTCTAAAGAACTTTAAATAAAGGATCTGTCATGGAGATTAAGCTTTTTAAATCCTTCAGATCCCTTTGCCAAATGCAATAATATTCCATTAGAAATTCTTCTATGAATTTACATGTAGTATTGCAGTTTTCCTTTAATGGTGTATGCAGGTACAAAAAGGCAGTGATGTGTATTTACTAAACTGTTACCTTTTCAGTTAGTGAATCGCTTAGCCTGGATGCTTTCTTTCATAAATACAGTCATTAAATGCATGAAATTATTGATCTAAACTGCTTTCCTGGGAGACTGTTCCGTATAAAGAGCAAAGTAAGGTCTCTTTTTGACTGCAAACTAGGCTAGATTTCATAATAAAACTTTCATCATGAAAAAAAGAAAAAAATAGAACTCTGATCAACAATAACCTCTCTATGATACATCAATGACTAAATCTCTGAGAGAGCTGGCTTTAATTTTTGGAAGAGAGTAGGAAGGATGCAATTTTTTTGTAAGGGACTCCTTTTTAAAGGCATCATGCTGAAAAGGCTGCTGAAGGGATCTCTTGCTGCTACAATTTGTAGAAAGGAGCTCTCATAATTACAGGCAGGGTTTATTGTGCCTCTCCCTGTCTCCCCCGCTTCCCACTCCCCCCACCCCCACCCTCTCGCCCCGTGTGTGTGTGTGTGTGTGTGTGTGTGTGTATGCAGAGAGCTAGAGAAAGCTGGCAGCACTACCTGAACAGCTACTGAAAGAGTGAGACTTCTCAGCTCCTGCTTCATTACTGGGTAGCAGCTACTCCAGTGCGTGCGAGCTCCTAACTGCTTCCTCCCATCGAAAAGCCCTTGGTAAGTCCCCTTAGCCGGCAGAGCTGCGGATTAACTCAGCAAAAGGCAGGAGCGGGGGTGGCAGGGAGCCCTGGGGACACTCAGAACCCGTGTGCCGCTTAAGATCTATTAGATTTCAAGGGTTTTGTGTAATAAATGTGTAAAATCTTCTGTGGATTGCTGGGATGCGAAGGCAATCACGAGGAATGTTTTGCGTGCTCAAGAGCAATGCTAAGTACATTCAGGGATGCCTGAAACAGAGCAGAATTTTTCTATGGAAGATAAGATTAGTAAATGCTTCTCAGAACTGCAAGAAAAGTGTTGCTTTTTGTTTACCCCTACCATTTTTCTCTTGTTGTCCTTTCCCCCCCATCTCATCTTTATTGTGTTGAATGTGTTAATAGGCTCAGAAAGAAGGAACTGTATCCTCCTGCAGACTGATGGCATTTGAAATGTAGAACTTTTATCAGAAGAGGGATGAGAGCTGAAGCTAAAGAGGAGATAATGTGTGCTTTTTATTTGCATTTATATTCTTGTGCATGTTTCTGGTGTTGATTTTATAGACTTGCTATGCTCACAAAAAGTTCAAAAAGCTGGGAGATGCACATTTACTGCTCAAGATGCTGATGTTTGCACTTGTATCACATGTTTTATTAGTCATCCACATGAAAAGGAGCACTCTTCAGGTAGGTCTTTTCAGTACATGTAGCAAACAGCATTCCCAGACACTCTTCTTCTTTGCCTTGATCCTATGAGTCAAGTTCATTGAACTCCACAGAAAATTATAGAGGCCACTAGAGAGGTCAGGTCACAACTCTCCTTGCCCCAGTTGAGCAGTGGCATTTGAAACAAGAGGCTGAAATAGTGCTGTTATCTGAGAGTCCCAGTACCTTGGACCTGGCTGTGTTTTGATTTGAAAAGTAGGAGTTAACCAGGGACAGGCTGAGGTTTTTGCCTGGCAGTACAGAGCATTAACAGAATGACTGCCTCTGAACTGAACCCACAGCTACTCACTCCCCTGATGGGTAAATCCAGTCTCCAAGAGATGACAGCCTGACTAGCCGGGCATGGGACCACTGGCTCATTTGTTACTGTCTGTCCAGTCCACACCTCTGTTGGCTACAGCTGTCTGTCGGATCACACACAGGTGACACAGCTGTGTTTATAACTGTGGGGGTTACCTGCTCCTTGTATTTGGAAAACGTATACCCATGATGTGAAACTAACCCTCAGTGTCCCCAGACATCATTTCCTTTGCTACTGAACAAACATGATAGCTCAAAGGATTAGATTTTAGGTCTGCAGTGGTGTCTTTCCAGTTTATATGAGTAAATTTACATCTTTTCTACAGGTCAAAAGAGTGATATTGACATATTGACATATTTTTCCCTTTCTGAAAGATTTCAATGTTTATTAAGAGACAACTTTCAAGCAAATATTAAAATAGAGATTAGCCAAGCACAGAATAAATATTGCTTCCTGAAACTCAGTCATTTTATGTTATGGTGGCAGAGGAATCATGGTAAGGGGAGTGGAGGACTAGGGGATTGATAAGTGAGTTTATGTAACATGTAGCAGTGGAAATTGCAAGTAGGAGTATGCCTCACATTCTAGGTTGTCAGAGTCAACATTAGTTCATCAATAAATTAAAATGTTGTCAAAATGGCATCATTACCTGGGCTTCTTAGTACATTAAGTATAATAGTGGAATGCAATATAGAGAATAATAATTTCCAGGGGCGGGGGAAAGTGATAAGCAAAAAAAAGATAAGCAAAGATCTCATAACTCGAGGCTGTTGTTTGGGTTCTTTTGTATTTTCATCCATTAACTATGTAAGTCTTTGCTGGAATACTCTTGAGTACAACTGTGCTGTCTTTTCTAAGTTTGTTTTGCTTTCAACATCTGCTTGGATGTATGAAAGAAGAGAAACAGCTCAATGAGAAGAATTCCAGTCTGAAGAGGAGCAGGAACAAGTAGCTCTTCAGCTCAGTGACACACCCTTGTATCAAATTCAGCCCTGACCATGTTTGTTTTAGTAAGTGAACTTTGCTGTCATCTGTTTGCTACCAGTGTGGCAGGATGTTCTCAAAACATTTTAATATCAGGTCAGGACGGTAGAGAAATGTTGGGGATTTTTCACCAGGGGCCAGATGTCATGACCTTTCTGCCTGTTGGAAGTTTGCTTTGTGAGGATGATGCAACTCAGCACAAGACAAAAATACTAAGAAAGCATCTTTACTGATAGGCAAAATCTGTGTTTATCATGGGCAGTGTGTGTTCTGCAGAGCCTCACCCATGTCACAAGAAATCTGCCTCCCCTCCCTTTTCACAGAAATGTGGGACGGCAGGAACTATTTGTGTTTTCCTGTAGAAGGGACTGCCTGTCTCACAGACAAGACCACCCTACGTGTGGCTGTGTACCCACACATCCATATAGGAGCAGATATCTGGTAAGTGGTGGGCAGGAGAGGTTGCCTGTGCTTGGGCTGATCTGGCTGTGACAGCCTGCAGTCAGCATGTGTCACCTGGCAGTGGCTTACTCCATCCTCCCTAGCAGCCCCAGGGAAGTTGTTTCTAGAGGATGACCAGGCATGGTCCTAAGATCTTGCTGATAAAAAAATCTTTAGACCCTGACAGTATGATCAGGGAGATCTAAACGTACCTTCAAGCCAGCCTGAGTTTTCATCAGAAATTCTCTCTGTTACTTCTCTGAGTGGAAATGAGCTCTCCTCCCTGCCCCCCATCAAAGATTACAATTCATGAAGCAGAAAATGCCAGACACTCAAGCACTTGCAGAGTTCTTTTAAATTATATTTCTAGTTTATCATCCTTTTTATATGTCAAAATTTTCTATTTCACCTATCTATTTTTATATATAGCAAAATGTATCAATCCAGGCATTTCAATGTCCATCACTAAAGCATAAAGATCTATATATCCATGTCGACTGAACAAACAGGGATTTTCAAAGAGTATTCCCTGTGCCAGCACTGGCTTTTGTTTGCATTACTTGCCTACAATTCTGTTTATAAGAATTGCAAAACCAAATCAAGAAAGCAGAGACTGGTGTCATCCATGGTTTATCACCCTAAAAGCCCTCACTGTTGTACTCAGACATCTTCCATATTTCCCCTTTTCCTGGGAAATCTCCATGGCTGTGATTTAGACCAAAGCTCTTTGAAACAGATATCACACCTCCAGTCATTGCACACCTTTATGTCTATCAGGCTACATGGAAATATGAAATACTAAGCACAGCTATAGTATTTAGTGTGTGTAAAAGCCTAGTGCAATCTCCTGATCATAACTGTTCATTTTTGCATAACCCCTTGCACTCTGGCAGCGTCAAAAAGGAGAGAAAACTTTTCAAAATTCTGTCATTGCCTTTTAGCTCCTGGGTCCAGAGAAACAACTCAAAATCCAAACAACTGCTACCTCCTTCTACTGCAGGGCAGTGGGAAGGGTGAAAGGACCTTGAAAAGATGTAATCTTGCAGTTATGAGGGGAATTATGTGTGGCATTCTTGTGATTAGAATGAATTACCAATTGTTTTTGTCATTGCTAGGAGAAGAGTAGAAGTGACATTTAGTAGTATATGAATTCCCCAGTAATTGGTGCCCTGTGATATAAATTAGATTAGAGGCAGTTTACCAAGTCCCAGTACAGCAAGTTTTCCTTTTACTATTCTCTCAAAGGAAGATAATCTATAATATATATTTTAGAAGCCAACTGCAGCAAAGGAAAGCTACCATCCTAAAGGGAAAAAAAAATTACCTTAACAGGACTTTGCAGTCAAAATTCCTTGCTGGTTTAAAGGACTGTATCCAGAAGTAATACTGAGCTTGAGTGTTTCCTTTACTGCATTTCTATGTTAACTCTGCTAAATAATTAAAGAAAGGAAGAAGAGCAGAACAGATAACTAGGTAATAGCAGGCATAATCACATCCCATTCCTTTAAACCTGGATCTGAGTTCTTTGACTTGCAATTGATTGTTTTTTTCACTGAGAATCTGTGGCAGGATACGTTGCTAGCACTATAACAAATGCTATTAAAGCAGCTTCTTTTCATTATGAAAACAAAGCTGAAGCACTATAACATATGTTGTGTTGATTCATGTCTCAGAAAATATAATTCCATGGAGATATATTTTATAAATGCAATAAGAAAGCAGCTGATTCTTTGGAAAAATGCATTTGACTGCAGCATTAGCCACTTGCATTTTGTACTTGACAAGCACTCAAATGCACTGTGTTTTAATACATTGCCACAAGACCTAAGAATTTTCATTCAAATGCAACACTATTCCTTTCTCTTCATGAATGTCTTAAATGATGCTACTGGAAAATGGAAAACATTGGTAAACAATTCCTTTTTTGGGAATCTGACCCTGATGTTCAGTTGCTAGTGTTCAGACTTTCAGCTTGGATGTCTCCTCATCTGCAAAAAAGAGAAAATATTTCTGCCTCCCCTTCCACCTATGCACCCTTCATCTGTCTTTTGTGCTTCTGCAGCATACTGGGGAGAAAGGTATTGTGCCTATATGCACAATACCTACACAGGCAGCACCTACACAACTCTTGCCTGCAGCCTTTAGGTGCTCCTGTGAAAGAATTCTCCCCACATGCCTCTAGCTGATATTCTTAGTATCAGCCTCAGACACCTGGCCAGTGCCAGTGGTACTGGGGAGCATTTTCCTTGGAGTACAGAGCATAGAAGCACCTGCAGGCTCCAGACGCTTTCCAGGACTGGTGCAGCGCTCTCAGAAAACTTCTGTCCCCCCATCTACAGCTGATCCTCCCAATAAATACTATAATCTCTTCATCCAAGTGTCTGAAGAAAAGACTCAACATACCATTTCTGGAATCAGTGTCTGGGAATTTATGTGGCAATTATATCAGGAATACTGAG
Source organism: Leptocoma aspasia (assembly GCA_013399835.1). Classification (NCBI taxonomy): domain Eukaryota; kingdom Metazoa; phylum Chordata; class Aves; order Passeriformes; family Nectariniidae; genus Leptocoma; species Leptocoma aspasia. The sequence continues at coordinate 1,484,551 of VXAX01008054.1, forward strand.
AAATACCAATTTCTTCAGCAGTTCTATCAGCTGCACACAACTGACTGCAGTAAGTGTTTGTTTCTGACAGTTGACTCAATAAGGTGAATCTGTGGTGAGCTGACAAGTGCCCTAACAAAGTATATTCTTGCAGAATTTTCTTTCTGTCCAGAAACCCACTCACACCTCTGACAGCTGGCACCTTCAGCATAAAACAATCAATACAAGAGTCCACAATACTGCAGTGCTTGGGTCCCAAACCAAAGTTGGTGCATTTGGCTGGAACAGGCTGTGTGAAACAGGAACAGATTTTGGTGTACCACATGCTCTTCCTGTTTAGTATATTTTATATTAAAATATACTGCAACCAAATTTAAAGGGTGTACTGTGCCCCTTTAAAGAGCCAGAAATCATCTCTCAGATGAAGTAAGAACATTCAGTGAACAGATCTATGATTAATTTCATCCACCCTAGGGGCATTAAACCTGGTTGTAGGGACAGAACAGAGCTAACAAGGGCTGTTTCAGGGGGCAGGGAGACTGTACAGGACAGCTGTTCTACATCGTTGCTTCTCTCGTTCTCCACTGGGAGCACTGAGGGGAGAATACAAGTTACAATCGTCCCAACACAGGACAGGGAGAAGAGTCAAAATATTAGTCTGAAAAAGCAAGACAGAAACTTTACTGAAAATTATTTTTTATGCTGAGAAAGACAGAATAAAATTGACCACCTCTCTAGCTCAACTAAAAGCCTCATTTATGATGGCAGTCTTAAAAAGAAAACTAATTGTTCAATGCACAAAGGTCTCCTTCAGTTAGTTCTAATGGAATTGTTGTAAAATGCCTCAAGATAAATCCAGATCCCCCATCTCATAACTCCTGTTGTCTTTTAGATGCGTTCAATCAGAGGTCAATAAGGTAACTCAAGCCAAAGCTCAGCACAGAACAAAACTCCCAAGAAGTTTTTTCCAAGCTGCTGTCTTCTTGCTAGAGATTCCAACAGCTCCCCAGAGCTTACTATTAGAGCAAGCACCCTGATTCTGGCACGTTACAAAACACTCATGTCTTTTCCCTGTGTACAGGAAATCTGGCAGTCCCATTTGCTGAAATTGCTGCTTCAGTCCTTTTTGGGGGCATGTCTGGTGTCAAGTTGCTTCCTGTTCCAGAGTCCAAATGTCCCTGTTGAGTGCTTCTGAGATCAGATCCCAGGAGGCAGCAGCTCTTACCTCTAAGGTTATCCACAAACCCACTGATGAAGCTCCAGTGAAATAGTTTTAATCTGTCATTCTCCTTTCCCTATGCTTTGAGACAGGAAATTTCCTTTTCTCTTGAGTGACACAGTATAGCTGGCCACTTTCACAGCATTTCACAAAGTCATTTGATGGTGAAAATGCTTGGCAACAGAAGAGAACTTATTTATTGATTAAACTCCCCACAGACATTACTTGGTGTTGCTGAAACTTATAGGATCAGTATTTTTCTGCTAGCAAATTGAAGAACATAGCTTTAGAAATTGTAAGTAGATGCAACGTTATATTTTAAAATGACAATTTTATTTCTTTATGAGAAGGTGTGCAAAGCAGGCAAACATTTGTTCTGCTATGCTCATTGGGAAGTGCCACTGAAATATGCTTTCCAAGGCACTATAGATGCAACACAGATACAATGTACTGCCTTATTTTCACCAAAGATCCCCTTTGAATTTCCTGAGCATATTTTTCTAGCTCAATAGCCCTCTGCCAGGTGTGTTTGAGGAAAAAATTAAGGACCATCATATTTCCAGATAATGTATCTTAAGAGCTGATCTCATAATGCAAAGGTCAGATGAAATCAAAATACTGTTTACAGCAGCGCTCTTTCTGTTCAGCTCAGAAGTTATTAAAGGCATTTAGACTGAATTAATTAAAAAAAAAAAAGAAGGAAACTGTTCTTGACTAGCTTAAGGAGTAACATGTGGCATGTAATTTGGATTGCTGAGTGATTTAGACAAGTAAGCTGCATTACTCATCCATCTCATTTAAGATATGTAGATTTTGTAATCTTCCATCTGGATTTTCAGACAAACTTTGAGTTGCTTCTTGGTGGTTTGAAGAAGGCTGGAGAAGATGGCTCATCTTAGAATGAACAAAGAAGGGTGAAAGCTGTCCAACTGGAAAAAGAGCATATGACAGAAAGCAAAGCTGGTTACAGCAATATATTTTCAATGTATTTTGAATATATTTTCAAATTATTTTCAGTGACAGAATGATTCTTTTACTTTGTTTTCCACAGCAAACAATCCCTCTGTATTTAGTGCAGGATCCATTTAGAACCAGAGTGGCACACTGGTATCCAGCACTCACAAACTTTGTCTACTCCCACTGTTCCAGCTACAATATCATCATATGAACATATCCAAGATCATGGACGAGATCCATTAGCAAGCAAATCCGAGCCTTCTGCTCTTGGGGTGGGGGGAAGGAGGGAAGAGGGAAAGTGTTTTTAAGGGAATTTAAGAGCAAAAACAATACTACCTTTAACTCATCATCCTGCAGTGCCAGCACCATTCATTTAAATATGGAAGACAGATAATGCCCTGTTGCTTACAAAACTAATGGTGCTAGTAGTTCAAATCCCTGTGTTTCCATTCATTAACTAGTGCATGGAGACTGTTTCCAGGCACCCACTATCCATTATACAATGGAGGCCAATCTGTCTAACCAACCAATCAACCAAGGAAACATTAGATCTGCCTATCTCAGTAGAGGTGAGAAAAAAACTCCTATGATAAGGCTGAAGCTAACAAGGTTTGAAAAATTATCAAATGAAATGAAATGAAATGAAATGATGAAATGAGGAACTGAAAAAAAACCAACCCAAACCCAAACAAAACCAAAGAACCAAACATTCTTCAAAAAGATATTTACAAACTCCAGGAGCAAATACATCTAAGGCATTTGAGCCATGCTTATGTGAAATTTATTAGAGGGAAAGGACCAAAGTCTAATTTGTTAATTTCATCTTTGGAAAACAGCTGCAAGTAATCCTTAGCCAAAACAATCTCAGGAAATAGATGCTCCACAGAGATAAAGAGAAGTGCCACAAACACCATTTATCTCCCCCTGCCTCAAATGAAAGAACAGTAAATAAGAGTGACAGCTTCTTGAAGATCATTTTTTCACTTGACAAATTTCTCTGGCAGCAGAAGCCCAGAAAGGTTCATTGAAGCATCCTGATAGACCTCATAGGAAGGCTAGGAATACCTGCTACTTGAAGATGGAACTTGGTGTGGGATAATCTGGACAGATTATCATGAAGGGTACCTAGAAGGTACCTCCATGGTAGGTGTGGTTCCATAAAGCTCCACTATTGCTTTATAATTCAAAGGATCAAGGGGACAAGCTTGAGCATTAAAACTAAATAAAAATAATGAGGTACTTTTGGTTCTAATTGCTCATTTGGAAGACTGGTTCACAGTGAGGTGAGACGAGCTTTGTTTAGTTGAACCATGAGCCTAATGTCTTGCCAAGTGCTGGGTACTGTTTTAAAGATATCAGAGCCAGGGTCAGTGCCTCACTGAGGCTCCAGTGACTTCACAGGGGAACAGGACTGTCCCAGACAGCAGTGATGCTAACACATGCTATGCTGCTTTGGGCCAGAAGACCTTGGTTGTGTGGCACAGTGAGACACTTATCTGAGCCATGGGAATGAAGGCAACATCAAACTACAGCTCTTTGCCTTGGTTTTAGTTTTTCCATTTTTCTTATTGCCCTAAGGAGGGTCTGAAGTGCTGTGTGTTCCCCATGGGTGGTGGTGGGGTCCCACCCCATATTCAGGCTCCCTTTTGCAGCAGCAGAATCTGGGACTTCCATGGAGCTGAGAGCACCCTGGAGTGCAAAGCAAGCGGTGATGGTTCTCTCTGTCTCCCACCTTCCCCACTGGGCCGTGGCATGGGGGTGAAACAAGGCACTGCTTTTCACAGGCTGGGGTTTGCATTGTAAGGTAAGATCTGTGGCATTAGCTGACGTGACAGACATGCCTCCAGAGGTGTGGTATCACCAAGATGTTTGATACCAGTGAGAGTACCAGGCCTGCTGAAGCACACAGAAATTTGCACCGGAGGGGGTGCGAAATGAGGATGATGGAGGTGATTTTGCTTGCCATTCCTCCCTTGAGCCATCAGGCTGCAATAGAAATCAAGACATACAGTGCTTTGGGCCAGGCAACTAGGGGTAGCTCTGAACTAAAGGAGATAGAATTTTTGTAGAAAGCATGAAAACTGTATACATGAAAAAGTGGTAGGGTGAAGTTAGACACTTCTAAAAGTGGTAGGGTGAAGTTGACAAAGAAAGAGCCAAACAGAAACCATTTTTTCTTGTGGTATTCCTGGTGGCATTTTGGTGTGCAGTGCCTAGAGTCCAGGCAGCAGCAAGGCAGGGCCAGAAGCAGGAAGAGGGACTTTACTCACAGCACAGATTCTCAAGCCAAGTGGTTCAGAAATTAGTGGCCCTGTTCATGAAATAAACTCTAACATATCAGAACAAATTGAAAGCTCTTATTTCGCAGATACAGAGCAAACAAACAAACAAAAAATGAGTTACCAGTGTGAACACCGGGTAATTTGTGTTTGGCTTAGCTCCAAAATCATGCTGTGAGTTTCTTAACCTGACAGCATCAGCTGTGATATTTTATTGAGAAGAGTTACGAAAGTGAGGATCTGTCAATTAACAGGAACAAGATTGTTGACCATGCTGCATTGTTAAGACATTGTAGAAAATTATGTACACACCATGTGAAAAAAAAATTATGCTGCTAGTGGCAAGCGGGCACTCAGACAATGTCACCATTAACTTTGTACAAGCACAGAAGAATGAGATGCAGCAAGCAGAAGTGTGAAGCAGCTCCATGCATAAGAATTTAGACAACATTTCACTTTGACTTTAATTTATTACAGTTGCCTTGTGTTTTTGTAGAGTACACTCCCCCCCTTTTATATAGGATGTAATCTGTTTGAAAACACTGAGTTCCATGATGCCTTGCATATTTAGAGGAGTAAATCTACTTTAGCATATTTAGATAGGATAGTTTGGCTAGTATTCAATTTTTGGTGTAAAACTTTGTAGGCAAGGTTTTCAAAAACAGGAATCAAACACAGGCTTCTGACACATCTATATCAGGTCTATATAAGTAAAAGTACTAAATTCTAAATGTGGCTTTCTAGGTTTAGCAATAAGGTGCAATATTGTGTTGCTGAAATTAACATAGCTGCACTAGGAGGGTATGTTCACATCGATGGGGACTTTCTGAACAGCACCATGCTGCTTCCAGGGTCAACACTAGCCTGGGTAACCTCACAAAGCAGTGTGTTATGTCACACAAATGTATCCAAAAAGAACTCTGCTTGAAAATGTGACATTGGAGTTAGCAGATCATGTTCGGTTTTACTATTTGTGTTTCAGGACAGTCACATTTCTTATTGTCCTGATTTTGGCTGGGACAGAGTTACTTTAATCTGTAGTAGCTGGTACAGTGCTGTGTTTTGGATTCAGTATGAAGATAATGCTGATAACACACTGATGTTTTGACAGTTGTTAAGTAGTGCTTACCCTTAATCAAGGATTTTTCAGCGTCTCATGCTCTGTCAATGAAGAGCTGCACAAAAAGCCAGGAGAGAGCATAGTTTTTACTGCTCACCCAAACTGGCCAAAGGAGCATTTCATATCATAGAACATCATGTCCAGTACCTAAACTGGGGGAATTACCCAGAAGGAGCCAATCTCTGCAGGGATGGGATGGGTATTAGTCAGTGGATGGTGACCAATTGTATTGTGCATCGCTTTTGTCTCTTAGGTCCTGTTATTCTTTCTCCCTCTCCTTAAAATTACAATTATTAATATTATTAGCATGTTTATACTTATAATTATAGTTTGTTTCAATTATTAAGTTATTTTTATCTCATCCCATGAGGTTTACCTTTCTGTTCCAGTTCTCCTCTCCCCTGGGGGCAGGGAGGAGGCTGTGTAGGAGAGCAGTAATGTGGTGCTTTGTTGCCGGCTGGGATAAAACCACAACACTTACCGTCACTATAGTGGAAATTTAGGACACATGAGTGTTTTGTTCTTCAAGGCTTGGCTCATATGACTACTTTTTGACAAGCTGTGACACGGTAATGCCCATGGAAGTGCTTACACTACGAGTAACAGCTAGTAGGAATAGTGTGGATAATAGTTAACTGCAGAAGCAGCACCCTCTTTATTTAGTCCCTTGTCTGGGCTATTTTTGAACAACTGCTGTTTATTGTCATTATTGGGTTCAAAAATGGACTTTCTTTGTTCTCTTTCCAAAAAACAGAGCAAGTCAGGTCTGACATTTGAAGCAGTGTATATACAGCAGCACAGATCATGTGTTTCTGGAGCATGGCTGCAACGAAAAACAGAGAACAGCAAAAGATCTGGTTGTGTTTGTCACCCAGGGGAAGGTTTTGAAATGGAATATTAAACCAGGTTGCTCTTCTTTCGGATCTAGGCCTAAGGAATTTCACATGGAGGTATTAGTAGCTGAATATTGCATCCACATTGGACGTGTTTTGTCCCTGCCTCCCAAGGAAGGGAGGAAGCACCAGTTGTCACTGCTTCATTAATTGTTCAATTTCTCCCAGTGGTAAAGGGACAAAATTCTAAATTCCAGCTGGCAGAGTTTGCAGGGGTGTATAATTTATGAGCCGTGAGAAACTGGAAAGATAACTACAATCAGTATGAGCACAAGGAAAACATCCAGCTTGCAATCTCTGCCACACAGCATAGCTGCCCATGCTTGGTTATCACACTGCACATATATTTTACTTTCCCAAAACCTAATTCTCAAGGTTTTGTTGTTTTGTTTGTGTTTTGTTTTTTTTAAGGACTACTTTTTTTTTTAAGCTGGAAGGCTTCTCGAGGGAAAGAGGGACAGTTTGGAGAAAACAAAATTGAAAAGGTATAAAACAAAAATTATATCTTGTCAAAACCATATCAATACTATTGAATATTGTGGAGGGGGGTGGATACGTAAAAGCAGAAGTAGGATTCTCACACTAGGCAGCTCCTTACTGGAAATGGAAAAGATCTGAAGAAAGGCAGGCAAGGCAGGCAGCCTTTCACAAACAAGAGAGGAAAGGAAAGCAGAAATGTAGGGATTGTGGGTACACAGAACTATTGTTATTAATTTTCAACTTTTCTAACCAAGCTATCTGCTTTACTGGCAGTATCACCAGAACACAAGCCAGGAGTCTGCAGATTTGCATAGGTCTACATATGTTTAGTGATATCTCAACATTTGTGCAAGAGCAGATTTGATAATATACAAAGGGCAAATAGAAATACATAAATACTTCAGGATTTAAAATAATTTCTTATCCATATGTATCCTCCTTCCTTCTGCCTGTCAGTTCTGCTTCCTCCCTTCCAGCAGGAGACTTTCACTCTAGTGTCACACCACCCTGAAAAGGTTTTACTTGATAAACAACCTCACAGCCACATCTCCTCCCCTAAGTTAACTCTAGTCCTCCAACTTCACTTACTATCTCCTTCAGAAAATCAGGAATTCCAGCCCACTCCTAAAGCAAACCAGCCTTGAGTTCTGTACAGCTTGGCCAGATATGAACACAGATAACATTAATTTCTTAGTTATGTTATATGTTTCCAATAACTTTCTTAAATAAGAAGCATCTGGCCTAAACAGTGCAAAGCACCGGTGCCAGCATTGCTAGGAGGGCTTTGGCAGAAACCATGGTCTCTGTTCTTGGAGGTGTCGTGGGCTGCAGACGAGAATTTACATTGTCATGTAAAGAGCTCTAGCCTGGCACACAGATTGTTTGTGCAATTCTCTGTTACATACTTGTGGTGGGTTTATTTATGCAGAACCTTTTTTCTGGGGTTGGAGAACTGAGCAAAAGATGAAGCAGACTTCAGCTCAGCATCTCCAGTGTGTGTAGACAATTGAGAGGTGATACCTTAACCTATGCAGCTGCATGTCCTCTGAGCTAACTTCACCCAAAACAATCCCCTTCCCGAATCAATGTGGGCTGGTTGGAAGAAAATGCTGTTGAAGGGGCCAGAGATCCAGAGTTTAGGGTAGACCTCACTCACCATCATCAGAGCACTCTCACAGACAATGAAGATTTGATTTAATCTCCAACACCTCTTGTGGAATAATAGGAAAATTTGTTTAGCTTGACTTAATGCATTTTTTATGTGTGTCTGAATTTCACCCTTAAATAAGAACAATGTTCATGAGTCTTTCCTGTTAAAACTACATATCTCTAGAACACAAAATATGCACTCAGAAAGGAGTCTGATGCTAGATTTGTTAGACTGGAACAAATCAGTCCTGCTGGAACTATTTCTAATTGGTGTGGCAGGCTTAGGTTTCTTGACTGTAGTCCATGCATTATTCCTCTGTACTGTGCTGGAGTAGCAGGAAGGGTGGTAGCACACAGAATGTTTTATCAGAATGAATATAATCAAGTCTTGAAGTGAAAAGTGCAAGAAAGGAAAATAAATATCCAATGGAGCAATATGGACTAGTTGTTTACTGAAAAGGTATGAGAAGTTACATACAAAAAAGCATGAAAGAAAAAATGATCTTTTCTCAGCGCAAGTAATAGTTTTAGCTGATCTGCTGTCAGAAAATGTTTCCTAAACTAGTTTTATTTAAAGTGCCTCTGAAATGGTAAGCTGTCTAGCAATCAAGGAATTTCATTAGTTGATTTACCTTGGTTAGCATGGTACTTTTCAAAAAGTGGTAAAAAATTTTAACTTCTAGTAAACTGGAAACACCACATAGATTGCTAGTACAGTCTTAAATTGCTGATCAGTTCTAAAAATCTAAACCAGTGTGGATTTTTATACTATTCTCTTTCAGTCATTGTCTGGAATGTCTTTCTTGACCTTGAACTGTGAGAGAAGAATTTCTGTGTAAAATAGGGGAAAATATGCCACACTTCAGGATTGCAATTTTTAGTTAAAATATGAGTATGTCAGAGATACGAAGAGCAAAAATGCTTTTAGTAAGTAAGGTACTCATAAGGTGACTTTTTTCCATCCAAAGGGCATTTTTACATGTTAGGATACAATGTTCTTTAAGTATACAGTGGTTCTTTAAGCATAACTGGGTACGTTACAGTAATAGGTTTACTGAAAAGTTGCAGCCAAAAAAAAATTCTTGCTCTGCAATCCTCATGTTTTGTAAGCTTAGAAATATCCAGAAAACCCCGTGAAATAATTGATAGTACAACAACATATGAGTTTTCTATGCACCTCTTTCGTTTTCCATGTTGTCACAAATAATCTGATCATAGGTCTTTAGGAGTATAACTCTGCCTGGAAATGATGAATTTGCAAATGTTAAAGGATAGACACTTCTTAGCAACCAAATCTAGCCATTAGCCATCTGGAGCTTCTTCCACTTAGACATATATTAGAAGAATAGAGAGACCTTCTGTAAAGGAGAAAAGTCCCACTCTTAAATTCATTGATGCATTCTATATTGTATTCTGTACTATACCTACACATACTTTTTTTTCTCTGTTTGTTTCTAAAAGAAACCTATAAAACAAGCTAGCAGAAGGCAGACCACAGATACTGATTTGGCAAAAAAAAAAAATATCCTTTATACTGGAAAGAAAATGTCACAAGACAGACAAAGTTCTGTGACAAAATGGCAAACAGTCTGGTGCAATGTGCAACAAGTAGCAGAACAGTGCTGGCTTCCCCCAAAACGCATTGGTGCATGACAAAATCTTCTGATTTATGAAGCAGCAAGTTAAATAGGGCAGCCAGTGGCTGGACAGTTGTGCCAAATCTTCCCCAGATGGCACCCAGTAAGGAATAGACTGTGTTAAAACTGCTCATAGTTATATAGATGCCTACACTGGTATATATGTTTTCCTGTTCTTCCAAGACTGTCCATGGAAAAATTCAGAATATCCTTTTTAGGCTATATCACTTCTTTTTCAGGAGCAACCCTCATTTGACTGCTTGTAGAGCCCAGAAAGTCACCTCCAGATGGGAGCTTTTACTTATGTGATGTGCAGACTTCTCCCCTGAATGGTCCAGTGTTGTTTGAGCACCATTTGGATTCCTGCTTGGATCTGTCTTGGCTTGTGGCCCTGTATGCCAGTGCTGCACATTTGGGGCCTGTGGAGCATTTCCCAGATATTCCCAGTGCTCCCAGCTGTGGTGTCCCAGTAAAGCAAGTTCAACTTCATTCCCTCAGACACTGGTTCATATGTAACCTACCTGACATGAATTAACCCAGGGCCTATGGCCTGCCTTTCTCTTGGTTCTGCTGTTTCTACATGCACACGTGATTTTCCCAATATTCTCACTCAACAAAGAAATTCCTAATCGTTTCTGTTTGGCTGGCCAGGGAGAGCCTGAGCTGTCTGCCACTGTGCCACTTCTCTTTACTGGAGACATAAACAGCCTAAGAAAATGCAAACTGAAAAGCTTTCTTCTGATGCTATTTTTGTTCTCTTTTCCTTCCAGTCATGTGTTATTTTCCTTCCACAATCTGGATCCTCAGGTTGAGCTCCATTGTAGCTTGGACAGCAGAAGGCATAAGAACTTGTGGATCCTTCACATTCATCAAAACACAAAAGAAATTTTGTGCCTTTCATTTGTTAGAAGCAATGTGATTTTCAACTTCCCAGACATTGATAAAGGCTGAGAAAATGTAGTTTAGAAGACAATGTGTTTATATCCCAGAACAATCATCATTAGGAGAACTCAGTTGTTTGCCAGTAACTGGTATAGCAGATGTGCAAAAAATCTTGGCAATTTGAAATATCAAAATGCTGTTAGTAAACATTTGATGCTCAGAAAGTGAAAGTAAACATGCTAATAGGTTTTCCTGCAAAGGATGATGCACTCCTATCAGACAAATGTCAGGGCTCATTGATGCTTCAGGACCTGAAAGAACAATAATGAAGGCAACCGCACAGTCTCAGTGGTGACCCTAATGGCTCAAAATGCTATAGCAGGATGTTCCATCTGGTGAGAAAAATTAGGTGGAATCAGGCTGGTCTTTGACGTGAACCCATGTATTTCGCTCACAAAGTCTGGTTTCCTTCAGAAGAGCAGAGGTAGAACACACAGAAACGTGACCAAATTCCCAAGATTTTCTCATCTACCATTCAGTCCAAAGTGCCTCCTCCTCGTGCCTGTCCCTTAGGCTGTGCTCTCAGGGCCTGCCCTGGCTGTGTCCCGTGCATCATTCCAACTTCTCAGTGCCTCCCACCATTAACATGCAAAACTGTCACCAGCCAAAATCAGCCCCATGGGCCTTGTACATCCCTTCATTTTGGATAGCTGTTAAATGCCTACATAGAGAGTGAAGGTCACCTTTCTTCAGAAAAGACAGTACCTGGGTTTGATTCCCTTAGCTTAAGACAAAGGCATCAACTTCCTCATCTCATTCCATTTCAGTGGGTAGGTGGGATTCATCTTGCTTCTATCTCAGCTCAGAACACTTTTAGGCTGCAAATCATCTGAGTATTCAGATGTCTAAATTGGGATGAGATTATTTATAGGCTAAAGTTTTTACCATGGGAACCTTGAGTGACCTGCTTAGACATAAACAGCTGTGCTGTAAGGGTCTGAATTTGGCCAGAATAACTCATTTAGTGACAGTGTGAGGAGACTGCCTCAGACTGAGGTGAAACACAGAGGTAACACAGGGTAACCCAGGCTATAGGCAGGCCATCAGCTCTAAGGAAATATTGAACTTTGAAGATATATCATTACTGTTATGCCAAGCAATTGGAGGCTTGAAGAGATGCCCTGAAAGCTGATAAATGGGGGTTCTGTCAGGAAACGGATGTGTGGAGAAATGCATGCCTGGAACAAGCACTGATTCCTGAAATGCTCTGCTCTGCTCATGGACAGTGATTATGAGACTCAGTGCATTCACTTCTCTCCACAGCATGATGAAAATTACATCCAACGATGTAAAATTAAATCCAAGTTAATCATCATTAGGCTATTGGTCATAGCAGCAAAATACAAGCATTGTGTGTATTTGAAAGATGGAATAGAGGAAAAGAAAATAGAAGTGAGAAATTAAACTGAACTGAGGAAGGTTGAAAAAGGAGACAATTTACAGAAGACTGAATGGGAGAGGAGGAGACAGGAGTTCAAAGAAATGGACAGTAAAGTAGCAAGAAGGCACAACCAATATAAAAATTGTCATATCTGATCTGTGCCACTGCCTTGGACACTTAGCATCCTGTTCCTGCTAGAAACTAGGATTAGGTGTGTCAGAGGATGGTGCATGAAACCTGCCTATTGAAAACCTGCAATGTAATCAGCCTATCAAGGAGGTCTCCTCTTAAAAGAGATTATTTGAGGTCTTGAAGCATGAAAGATGGGTGAAAACTGAGGTGAAAATAAAAATATAAGATGAAGATAATTGAGGGAGTGAGGAAAAGAGCAAACTGGGATATAAAAGGAGCCCAAAAGATCATAATTTATTTTCCCCTAGTGCTGTGCTCAAGAGATGACCCAGTTCAAAGTATTTATGCTCAGCTCCTGTACAATATGCAGAAGAGCACATTACCTTTTATGAGAATATTTTATATAGTTTTATGTGGTGCTTGTCAATGTTATAGGATTTCCAAGTTGCTAGGTTTGGTCCTCCTTGTAATTCAATTTTTTTAAACAAATCTAGGTCTTTTTGAACCTAAATGACTCTATGATTCCCTCCTTAATCCTCAAAAGATTTTTTGAAAAATTGTCCCTGTCCTGTCCTTATATCTCCTCTGCTTATTAAAACTAATCTGAAATACATTGACTTGACTATACTGGAGTTTCTCATTGCCCTTTAAAGCTCTTATTTCCAATCTGTAATTTGCACAATTTATATTACATACTTACTCTGGTATCTGCTGTCAGGGCAGGGAACTTTCTCAACAGATATGCACTCTGTATAGACAGCTGTCAAGCAACCCCACCATGAGCAGCACTTGCCCCAAGGCAGTTCCAGGAGGAGTCTCAGCTCAGGCAGCCCCAAGCTTCCCTAACACTTTTGCATAGAGAGGAAGCCTTTTCAGGCTACACCTCTCCAGAGAGCAAAGCAGATGCTGCACTTCATGCTTACTTAGCCAGGACTGCTCATGGTACCAGAAATAAGATATACAGAGCTCAGAGAGACCACAGGGACAGCGTTATCCAAGTATTTTTACCTTAGCAATTCAAAACAATGCAAAACACAGCAGCCCCTGAAGAGTAATTTCTTCCAGATGAGTTCCTCTCATGATGGCCCTAGCACCAGGATATAAGAAGTGACAACCAGACCAGGCCTTATGCACCTCTGCATGCCAGATATTTGTTGAGGAGGAGGGGGACTGGGGAAGAGAAGCTGCTGCCTAACAGCATCCAGCTTGTGCAGAGAGAAGGGAACATATTTGAATGGTTTAGTACAAATACATCAGCTCCTGGCAGGATATTGAAACTGATCAGTGGGCCCTGTGATCAGCATATCAGAGCTGACTGATGTGCTAGTAGTGTCAGCCGGTTGTCAGGGATAATTTTTTTTTGTTTATGGTTGTCACTTCAGCTGGAGATTAGATATCAGACCTACTAAATTTGCAGCATTGTTATCTTGCTGTGGACATAAGCTTTGAAACATACCTTGGACAGAAAATATTATTACGCTTGAAGAAATAGTTTCTATATACATCTTATATGGCCCAGATTTCTTCAGTTTCTACACGTAATTTGTTTATCCTTTAGTACAAAATTTACTTTCAAGGAAGTAACTGGAATACCATCATATCAAGGAATCCTATTCAAGAAAGCATGCAATTTCCTCGTATTCAGAGAAACAAAACCCTTTAAAGACAAAGCGAAAAAGAGAGCTAGAAAAGTTTCCATGTTACCATAGCAGACTGCCCCTTTACATTGTTGATTTAAATGGCATTCCTCTTTTCATATTGTGTTAGTGTTTAAATTTCTGCCCTTCCTTGAGTTTAGCTTCTGGGATTTTGCCATTTATAATCCAGTGTTCTGCTTCTCCGTTCCTAGTCTCATGTTGCTTACTTTGCCCAAGCCTGTAAAACCATATGTCCATCTTGCCATGACAAATTTGCTCAGGGTCAGCAGGATAAAAAGTCTGAGAGAAGAATCATAAAGAAAAACAAATACACAAAGACATGAACATAGTTTCTCCTCAAGCACAACTAAGTCAGGTCTAGGATCAGTCTATGTTTAAGGCATAGCTACCACTGTGCTTTGGAGAGAAAAGTAAAGTAGTACTGGAGGAATTTAAATATGCTGTACAGAAAACACACTTGTTTGTCATGCACCTGATAGATCACCTCATCACATGAATTTCTGAAAGCAACAGATTGCTTTTTCTCTGAAATTCAGATTAGAAATTCTTGGTAAATTAAATAATGACTGTTTTCTAAAAATAGTAAATGTTTTTTTCTGTGACAAAGTTATGTGGACCCAAATTAACAGAAATATGTTTCATATTTTTAGTTCTTACTGCTATGTGTATCTCATCAATTGATACCTTTATTCATAGGACACAAAAAATTAAAGTGCAAGAGTAGCATTTTTCAGAGGATAAAAAAAGAGGATGGCGTTTCTAGAAAACAAGTTTGTCCTTTGTACAAAGAAGTGGAAAAGCTGGGGGACAGAATGAAGGATGCTGTGAACCAAATCTCTTCCTCCTAAAGTGAGTTGTGAACATTTGTGGCTGGTTTAAGACAGATTCTCATGAACTGGAGAAGAAAGGTGCTTTTGTGGAACAGGTGGTAAGCCGGGACAAAATCCCCCCCAGTCAGTCCCTGACAGGTTTCCTGTGTGATGCTGAACCTGTCGTTTTGAGACTCATCCCAGCTGCCTTCAGCCTCACAAACTTAGTCTCCCTTAAACTACTTAGCAGGAGAGATATGGGCATGTCCAGTAAGTAATTAATTCCACTGATCTGAGAAACCTCCTAAAGTCAGGATGATCTGCCCAGCAGACAATTTGGCAGCTGCAGCCTGGCGTCCGGCCACCCCCTCTGTGCTCTGTCTGCTCCGGCGGGCAGCTGTCCAGAGCTCTGTCCTGCCTGGGACAGGGAGATCTGCACAGCCTGGCAGCTCCTCAGGACAGGCTCTGGCTCATGCAGCCTGCTCACAGAGTGTCGGGTGTGACAGTGCCCTGGGTGTGCTGTGAGACTGCCTAGCAACTCTGCAGTAATAAGTGAATAATAGCACCAGAGTGTTGCTTCAGGCTTAGTAAAATTCAGGTTTTATAGCAGGAGGCATCTCAGTGCAGAGAGCTACAGTGTGAACAGCCATTTTAACATCCTCTGTTGTTTCGTGTCTCAGCTTCTGACATTTACAAATCCAGTGACAACAAAACAAGGAAAATTGGCCCTACCAAGTGAAATATGCATTGCCCTCTGTATTTTTTACATTCCGTGGTTGGAAGCTCAGTGTAATGAATCTGACAAGGTAAAGCTTTCCAGATTGCTGTTATGCTGGTTTCTCTGGTAATCCTGATAGCATCCATGAAAGTGCACCAGGAGTGCCATGTGACTGAGCACACCCAGAGGGCTTTCATGGTTTGTTCAATCACACTGAAAAGTCCCACAGGAGTGGTTCAATTAATCAGAAATGTATCTTTTCCTTTAGTCACTTCTGCTCCCCACAGGCACTTTACCCCTACTGCTGAACTTCGTGGGTATTCAAGCCAGGAAAAGTTGGTTTGAGACAAGAGGTGTGCTCCCAGGAGTGTGGCTAACCCACAGCACTTCACCTGAGGGACAATGGTCAGTGGAGGCTGCCACGTGTCATCTGTACTCTTGTACTCTTAACCACACACGCATTCCCAGCTTGTCACAGGAGCACAGAAAAACCTGCTGGCAGTGAACACCATGGTGGTGGCTTCAGCCAACGTCACTCAGTAGCTGGGCTGAGAGAGGAGCACTGGCATGGCAGTGGGTGGTAAAGGCTCAGCTGGCAAGTGGAGTGGACAGACCACTCCTGCCCGAGAGAACATCTCCAAGGACACCAGGGGGATGCTCAGAACACAGCCTTAGCCTCGGCCTGTCTTCCTGTGTGTCCTTAGATAAGTTCACTCCATATCCCCACCTGCAAATGAGTATGACATAATTTTCTTTCTTCCTTTCCTGCCTCTGTTCTCTGTTTGCACCAGTGGCCCATCCTCCTGTCATGGTGCAGTGCAGCATTGGTGGGGCACCGCTGAAATGGAGAGAATTATGGTTTGTCACAGCCCTTGTGATTTAACCTGGTGGGTTCCCTACTTCCAGGGGCTGGAATCACCAAAACCCTATTCCCATCTCTGCTACAGGCTGATGTGGAACAAGTGCAGCTCTCTTTCTGATCTGACACAGATTACAAACCAGGTGGCTCTGACAGGCTCAGCCTAATCCCTCATGGGATCTCCCCTCAGGAAAGTCACAACAGCACACAGTTTGGCTCTACCTGTACTAATGGTACTCGACACTTAGAAAACCCAAGGCACCAGAGCAGCAGTAGGTTTTCAGATCAGGCTACTCCAGTGGCATACTGAGGAGAAATTCTCTCTGCTTCTCTATGCCTAATTCTTGTTAGCACTGCCTCTTTTCACAGGCAAAACTGAGACACACAAACTGGGCTGAGAAATAGTGTTTGCCACTATAACAGAGGAGGATTTCTGATCCAAATCATTGTTCTTGAGCTGGCCTTGAAATTTTGAAACCCTTCTCATGTAAGTTGACATTCACTCCATTTATTTCCTGCCTCCATTCTTAAAGAAATTAAATTTTACAGAAATAAAAGAAGCACATTGAGAATTGATGCACGTTTCATTTACTCTAATTATGCACAGTGAAAAGTTTCCATTTCAACAAACCTCATTGGTATTCTGCTGTGAACTTGACTGCGAGGAAAAAAAAGCACTAAAGGAGATTTTACTAGTCAATTAACTTTAACTAAAAAAAAACCCTTTTGTGGATTTAAGAATATTTCATTTTTCACTTTAATTTCCTTCCCCTCTTCCTATGACTGCTGTAATGATAAAACATCTCCCTGGATCACCCTGAGATTCTGCAGGGGTTGTGGTACCTAATACTCTGATACAGGAGTTGGTGTTATTTTATGGATTAATTCCAAATAGCAGGATATCGTGTGTCAATATTGCACTGGGCTTTGTGTTATATGTGAACAGGCCACCTCTTAGGCCTTTGGGAGAAATACTTACTTCTCTCACATATGTGGTTAAATCTTTCAATATTTCATGACCTCTGTCACTAATGCACTTAGACTCTACATGATCTTTACAAACAGTGTTCACAAAACTTACATATTGGGGGATTTAATAGATCTGAGAGCAAGCACAAGAATCATAATGCGAAACAATGAATAATTTATTAGAAAATACAGAAAACCTCAACAAGAAAGTGAGACAAGAGTATTTTTTACTCACAAACAGTATGAACATTGTTCTCTTAGAAGTAGAAACTTAAATTCTGCTAAGATTTTCTTTATCACTATCAGTAATGCATAAATTCAAAATAATAAAAGTATATTTTTGCAAGTGTTAGTATCCTCACTTCCTTCTCAAACAAGGAAGAAAACAGTCTGAACTAAGCCTACTGTAGTAATTGTGCCATGACAAATACAGTGTGGTCATCACTTTCTGCTTTCCCAAATATGAAAAATTCTTGATTTAAAGTTTTTAATTTGTATTAGTGGCTTAAAGAGGATAAACATTAATAGTATTTTATTGCTTAAGAGCTTAAACGTTAGAACTACAAAACTAACATGACACAAGAAAACATGGTAATCACTGTAAAATAGAATAATGCAATGATTTGAACTTGGTCCCTGTACATATAATCATCATCCTCTGAATTTTTTTATCTGCAGTCCTGATTAAGAAACTGGACAAAATTTCCCTCAAAATTTATGACAAAGACATATCCTTGAATTCTACAAATCTGAGATGAGTTTGGGAAACTTGTCTATAATATGAGTAGATATTAATCTTGGTTCTTTTGAGCCACAGTGTGCTCTAAGACCCCTCTTTCTGTTCAGCACAGGCTCAAGACATCCTCCACAGTATGCTCTGAGCCTGCAATGAGCTCACATTATTCTCCTCTGTTCTGCAGCAAGCAGAACTCCATGGTGTGCTCCATGCTGAATTTGAATACCTTCATCTGCATTTCTGTCTGTTGTCACAATGTTAATTTTTTTACAAGTTGCATTGACTAAGAATCTCTTTTTTTTTTTAGTGTCTTCTTTTTCCTTCTATTTCTGATATAGGGAAACAACTGATCCCTTCTAACCTTGGTATCCCAATATTAGATAAGATGATCTAGTACACAAGCCAAGGCTTCCCCTGACAGCCAGCTTTAGACGTGGGTTGCTTTATGTCTATTCCTTTCTTGCAGGTATACAAGTTGCCCAAATCCCCACAGCACCAGCTCCTCCTTCATCAGGCCACTGACCCCAAGGAGGCATCTAGACAGATTTTGCTGCAGATTTCAGAGATCAATATTGCAATATTAAAAGCACGAGCCTTGCAAACTCAGAAAAGACATGTTTGCATGCTTTATGTGCTTTCCAAATGGGGCATCTTTATCTAGTCTTGCCCTGAATCCAGACTTGTTTCTCAGCCATCTCCTTTTTCTGATAGTATTAGCAAAATAGAGCCAATAAATTTAAACAGATTTATGAACTTGAAGTTATTGGAAGTGTTTAAGGGAAAATTTGAAATTGTATCTTGTATCATATTGATATAGCTTTAGGGTTTTTTTTTTGGTTTTTTTTTGTCGGTTTTTTTTTTGGTGCTGGAATGCAATAGTACAGTACTGTAAATTACCACTAATAGTTGCTGATGCAGCTACTAAAATATTCCACACTGAATTCCATATGAATTATGTTTCCCCTCACATCCAACAAAGAATGGAGATAGTCCTTGACCCTCCTTTTGTTACTGATGTGTTTGTTAATGAATGAGAAAAAGTGTTAAGAAACAGGTGTGGCAGAGTTTAAATAAACAACAAAATAAGTACTATAAGATCAACTGATGGAAAACTTTAAGTGAAATAGGGAAAGCCATTATGGCCAGGGGTAGGAAAGGAGACAGCTTTTTTATTTCTTTGTGCCAAACTAGGAACTACCCTGCTATTCTGGGTGTTGCATAAAAAAGTGTGGCATTTGAAGCAAGAGGAAAAGTTTCATATGGTAAAGCTGTGTGACATTTGTCAGTTAAAATTTTTTGAGGGACAGAAATGCAGATTTGTTTTTTCTGAAAGTTTTAATCAATTCTTTTTTTTTTTTCATTGAAATGCTCTTTTCCACTGAAAGAAAACAAGAGGACAAAAATATATGTTCTGTTGTGACATTTTCCTAGTGAAATTATTCAATTTTTCAATCAAGATTTTAAATTTGAATTTGCCTTTCTCTTTGCTCTTTTTGGCTGGAGGAGGAGAAGTGCATATATTTCAAAATTATTGCAGCTGAAAAGAGATGTTTCAAGTTGAATATATTAATTTAATTATTGAAAAAATAAATGAGAAACTGTTATTCAACTCAGCACACTTTTTTTTTAACACAAATTTGGTTTTGATTTTTTCTGAGTTTATTTTTTATTTCTCTCTGGAACTGCCAACAACACTGTCAAGAAGACTGTATATTATTAATGTACTACAAAATCTGCTTGGAACAGAACTCCAGAGATTGTGTGAACTTTCTGCAAATGGTAAACAAGAGTGAACAAAAACATTGACAATGACAATGCCCCAAATTATTTTGATTCCACAGTCACTGTAAACTGATAACATGTTTAGGATTAAAGAAAACATCCAGTTTTGCTGCGCCTCATGAATAGCAGCACAGACCACTGGCTGCCATGCAACTAAGTATTTTTCCTTGTGTTCCATTCCTGCAAAAGGGACAAATGAACCCCTGGACTTCATGAGATTTTTTTCTGTCTCAGATGAGAAATACAATTTTATGATTGTGACCATGTTGTGTTCAAAGTGAAAGCTTGCCAGCCTTGTTACGTGAGAGCAGTCACCCCACGAGTATCTCAAGTCCTGAATATGAGCAAAGAATAAATATAGCAACATGTTGTTGCTGCAACAGTAAGGGTGTGTCAGAATTTCAGTGTAAAACCTGTGGACCAAATCCTCGTGACATCACTGAGGAGCTCGATGCTTCTCTCCTCAATGAAATGCTGTCTCTGAATTGTATGCCTTTGACTTCCTTGATCAGAAATTAAGGAATGATTTTCAGATTCAGACTTTTGTGCTTATTACTCATTCTGAACTTCAGTCTTCAGTTAAGAATTTGTTTTGAAGTATCTTCAGAAGCAGAGTATATTGCTCTCTAGCCACACATCACTCCCACTGAAGAAAAAATGATTTTGGATTCACACAGGTTTCCTTGGCCTTATTAGACAGGCACTTCCAGGAAAGAAGTGCCAGCAGGATTTATTCTGTAATTTAAAACACTAATTTATTTGTAGCACATGCTAGTAGCTCTAAGGTAAGTGTAAGAATTAAAAACCAAAACAAATAAAAAAACAACAACACCTGTCAAAAAAAGAAACAAACAAAAAAGTGTAGATGTGGCTGAAGTGAAAAGAGAAGAGAGGTGAGAGGACTTGAAGGGAGGGGAGTGGAAAGAACTAGCAACAAATTAACAAAAATAATTGTAATATACTTTTTAAATACAGAAGATGAAGTTAATTGCACCTCAGTGTCCTGCCTCTGAGTATGTCTGGAGCCCAGCACATGAAGAAGAGGAGCAGTTGGCACAAGCACTCCCTCCACTCCCAAACACTTGAGGCTGTAGGACTTCTGGAGTGAGTCACACTTTCTGTTTGACCATATCCCTCAATGGATTTCTGGGTACATTTTCCCCTTGAAACTGTGCAAACTCTTGGAGTCTGAAAAAAACTCTTTCAAGAAGAGTCCCAGATTAACCACCCCTATTTAAAGAACTTTTTCTTCTTTTGAGCTCTTTTCCCATTGACTTCATCATTGAATGCCCCTAATACAAGAGTGTAAGGAGTTGGAAGCAATAGGTGACAATCCCTCTTTACTTGTGTCATGTTATTTCATGCCATCAGACACTGGAACTCAGATTTTAGTTTTCAAGTATATAGGTGTTTATTTTGAATTTAGTACTTTTTAATATACCGATGGTTTGCAAAGCTGGTGAGGTCTTGCAGCACCTATGGACTTCTTTGGAGCATGAGTACTCTGCATGTTGGAAAAATTTGGCTTGTGGTAGCATGTGAAGATGCCTGATCCATAATGCCAAGAATTTTTTACAAGACCATTACAGGGATAGATTTTGGATGAATTCTACAGAACAATGTGAAAATCATGGTGTGTCTAAATAGATTCACCAATAACATGTTGTAGAATCAATGTTAACCATAATCCTATATAATAACAATGGGTTTTATATGATTTTAAGCACAACAGAAAACCTAAAGGAGTGAGATCTGAAAGATCAAGAACATAACACACCCCAAGGAAGTAAAATAATAAAGGATTTTATTTCTATCCACATAAATTGGGAAAATGCAGAGTTAAACCTGCATTTCTTTTCTTAAGTCATCCCATTTATCTTCAGAATTTCAGAAGTTTTTCAAAGTTCATAGCTTAGCTTGCAATTACTGCCTTATACTTCATTCAGCCAGGTAAGGTAATACAGCACCATACAGAGGTTTACTTGTGTGTAGGGATCAAGTCAGACCTTTGGCAGCACTGTAACCCAAGTTTCCAGGGGTTTTTGACATGGAAGCAATTAGCCTGTGCAGGCAGATGACAGTAGAGCCATGTAAATCAGCATTCCTAGAGAATGGCAGGGTCAAAGTGAAGAGTTGTCTTTTGATTTGATACAATTGTTCTCAATATTGAGAGATCATGAACTGAAGGTTTAAGCCCTATCAAATCCTCATTTCCAAAGGCCAGTTTCAACTGAACATGGCCTTAGTAGCCTCGACTAGCACAACTAAATCACTAATAAGGCATTGGCAAATTAATTCTACTGTGTGCAAATGCTTCAGTTTCTAACAGAAAACTTTCCTGCATTCTCTATTGAGTTCTGACCTACTCTGGAAAAAAAAAGTACTCATAAAATGTCGGGGAAAATACAATTACTGGATGAGGGGCCTACTGGGGAGTGTACCTCTGCTAAGTGAATTCATGCACAAGACAAAATTAGCTGAATCTTACAAGGTGGAGATTTAAATATTTTACAGATCATTCTCTGTGCCTCTTTCTTTTTTATTTTTTTTTCTCCCATACCCAGAGAGGAGAGACTGCCAATTATTGTCTAAACTCAAGCTTTTCCACTGAAAGCTATTGACCTCTCCTTAGAATCTCACCCAAGGTCGTACTGCAGGTTTTAACTTGTAGAGATCTCTTGTCTGATAGGATTTTTGCTGGCCAGAATTTAAGGGGGACATTCAGAGAGAACATAATTATATTAAAAGAATTTTCACTGAAAAATGTTCCTGGCAAACATATTGACCAAAAGGACTGTGTTGTGTTTTCAGGCTTTAAAAGGATGCCTAAATGAGTTCAGTAGAATAAATCATATCTCTATAGATAATGGAAGACCATCCTTGAGATGCCACTGGGACTGCTCTTGGAGACGAAGCATGTATTGGTTTTGGTTGCTTTGGCTATAAGCAAATTTTGTACTCCCAGAGCCCAGTAAAATCAGAGGAGATCAGTACTTCCAGAAAAGGATGTAAAAGGGAAAATACATGATTATAATAATATGAAAAAGGGGATTAAAAAAGAGTTCAGAGAAGAAAATAGCAAGTATTTGGTGGTAGAGTGAAGAGAAAGAGCTATGGGGCTACGTGAGGTATGAGCAGGAAAGAAGGAGGGCAGATGAAACTAGAAATTGTGGCTCAGGGAGAAAAAAGCCATGGAGGAGAGAACAGGAAATTATTCAAAATAGCATGTGGGAAAGTAAAAGTAACTTGAGTATAAGAGAAGTACTTATATAAGGTAAGCTTTCTTGAGAAGCGCTGATAAACAATAGAAATCTTGTGAGACTGGAAACATGTAATTACCAAGACTTTCAAAAGGTAGGTACTTTACATCTTTGCATAAATAAAAAATGCTTTGATGTTGAAACCTCTGATATAAATTACGCCTTTTTGTTTCACTCCTTTTTTTAAGATTTCATTTTGAAAGTACAAGATATTATCTATTAAACCATATATTTTCTTAGCTGTCAGAACAAAATACAAGCACAAGACTACACAGACCAAGAAATGCAGTACAGATAAATCCAGTGTTCCATAGCAGGTTTTGTGGGTAATTACTTTTATTTACCTAGGCGAGATTAGCTGCCTGTGAAAATGTTTATCTTCATTAAAATGCAGATATATTCACCACTACAGTTAGTATAGAAGTAGCCCATAAACATATATTCATGCAGCCATGCATAAACTTTACATATTCACTGGCAAATATTTGCTGGAGCTGTCATATGACTGTTCAAACCTGTTACTTTTGCCATCTCCATAACTAAGTTTTGGAACACTCAGGTATCTGCCTGCTTGATGACAATGGATTAATTACCTCCTCAGAGAGTCAAAACAAACAAACAAACAAACAAAAAAAAGTAAGAAAGCAGGAAAAAAAGGAAAGAGAAAGAAAAGGAAAGAAAAGGAAAGAAAGAAAATGAAAGAAAAGGAAAGAAAGAAAGAAAGGAAGAAAGAAAGAAAGAAAGAAAGAAAGAAAGAAAGAAAGAAAGAAAGAAAGAAAGAAAGAAAGAAAGAAAGAAAGAAAGAAAGAAAGAAAGAAAGAAAGAAACCTGAATAAATATTGCACACTCCTGATGTGAAAACACACTTAAATTTTTATTTTGTCCTAATTTAGCATACTTTTTCATCTCCATATTAGGTGCGACAGTTTTAATCACTATAAGTCTTAGAAAAACATGGTAGACTATTCGTAATAATCACTAGAATAAACCAATAATGGGTTTTGTTTACCTACAGTAATAAGGACACCCTTGATCTGGATTTATGATTTGATACATGGAATCCTTAACCACCACTTTCCCTGTCCTAAAGACAATGATGACAAGATGCATCTTCTGGGGGTTTTTTTATCTGTAGCAGCAATTAGTTAGAGTCTGAGGCAGGGATTTAATTTTGTTTGTGTTGGTGTTGTTATTAAAACAGCAGGATTACTTATGAAATGCTAAAGTACATTAAACAATTGCTAGGGAGCACTATTTTAGGAGACTGAGAAATTAGGAGGTGACATTTAAAAAAGCATTTCTCAATGTCACTCTTAGTCGGATGTCAAGAATTAAAAAGAAGCTTGCCATTATTTCCTTGATACGTGACTAGTGACAAGTAGAGAAGCTGGTTTTTGTTTACAAATGTGTATTTGCACACAGCAGCTTTGCTAAAAACATTTTGTGATTCGGAATTATGATGACAGTTGAAGCACTAAGGTAGAATCCAGGTCTCTTTCAAAGACTAAACATTTACTTGGAGGTTTCCACAAAGATATGGAGAGAGCTAAGTCTTTGAAGTACTGTTCTAAATCTTCATGGTCTTACCATGGCTATCTACGTCCCCACTGAGATTAAATTCCCCAGTAGAACTGCAGGAGTTTTTGTGAGAAGCCACAAGAGAAGTCACTCTGCTCCCTTTGGATTGTCTTTACTTCTACTGTCACTGTAAGAGTCTGCAGTTCTTTTTTTATCTTGAGATGCTTCTAGGTCTCCATTCCATGCCAACACTTAGAATGCTAAGCACTGCTGATATTATAAAGATCAACACTTTATTCTAGTGGTGACTCAACACTTAGAGAAGTGGGAGTTGGAGAATTATTTCAGATGCTTTATATCTGGCTTGAAGCATAATGTTAGCTTCCATTTGGAAGAGTGGCTTTTCCATTTCTTACATATGTTTATGGATGGGTAAATGAGTGGACTCCACTCCTAAATGAAGATAAATACCCGCCACTTATATCCCTTGAGTGGCATAGCTGCCTGTTAGTGGGATCTTAGTAGAAACTTGAGACACTGCAGAAGCTTTTTTTTTTTTTTTTAATTTTCCCCAGGGAATGGGTAAAATTACAGTGCAAGATATCTTGAATGGAATTAATTTAAACAACATATTTAACCCAAGGTGAGATCAAAAATTAAGAAAAATATTACTCCCTGAGAGACCTCTTTCCTGGAAAAGTGTACTCATTTGTCAAATATGTTCCCTGAATCTGAGGACCAACCTGGAGAGAGATAATAAGCCTGCACACTCATATCTGTTCAGGTGGAATTGAGAACAGGGCCTTCTTTGTACTAACATGCAAGTACCAAGACCTCATTTGGGATTTTGAACAAAAAAATACAGTACATGCTGCTTTACGCACAAATCAGCTGTCAAGATCTGAAATTTTGGCTCCAAGTATCCCTTGACATTGCAATAAAGAATGATCCTTATGAAGACAGCTTGATGAACAATATTATTCTGTAAAACTTGATAATAAGAAGTAAAAAGAAATTATCCTCATTGGCACTGAATTGAACAAATTAGTTCTCTTGTAGGTCTTAATACTGCAAATAATGGAAATTATAAGCCTTGATCTCTATTGTGATATGGGTCAGATTGTGTTGTCGTCTTAAAATCTATTATCACATAATTTCAGTAATTTCAAATAAATAAACAGGAGAAATAAATGACTCTCTTAACTGCCGATCTAAGCATGAGTCTGATTTTTCTTTCACTTCAATGCACAGAGATCGGATGTAGCTCTGCATGCTCATTACCAAGAGAGAGCATGAGGACTGATAAGACTGATGCAGTGAAAAGGAAGGATTGATGGGACCTAGAGGAACAGCAATATGCAGTCTATGTAGATTTTCTGTAACATGACTAGAGAAGGAAAAACATTCAGATTTATATATTTAGAGATTCATTAAGTTTCAGAACAGGCAATCCCTTCAGTGTACTTAGAGAGGCAATGTGACCTTTCCATTCTTGATTAATATTCTTCTGTTTACACATGGAAGAACAGCATTAATCCTTTCAGCTCTCTTCTTTCTGTGTTTAACGTGTTTTACATGAGCTACTTCCTTAGCAGGGTGTTCAGGTCATCAAACTACCAAAAAATCATATTCTTCTGGTTAGATTTAGATAATCTGAAAGTTTTTATAGCACTTCTGCTTTCCAGAACTGACCAGCTGTTTTTCTTTATCTATCTGTCTTTTATACATATATCTATATCACTACTTGGAAATACATCAAAGTATTCACCAATTTAACCAATCATTTTAATTTTTCAATTCCTCCTATCTTCTTGTTGAACAGAAACTTTCTCCAGCAATGATTCTGGTTTTTTTTCTAGGTTTGTTGGTATGAGTCGTACTGGAATCAACCTACACTTGGCTACTTCAGAGCCATTCTCATCTGTCATTGCACTCAGATGTTAATGAACTCATCTGTTTTAAGCCTCTTACCACGGCCCACATCAAGTTTGCATTTGAGGGGCTGCCTTCAATCCACTCAACCAATTTATCTATATATGCCTTTACTTGTGCCAAGGTTTTTTCCTACTGCCTGACTAATGTATGACTGGGAAGATGTTTGAAGCCAAAGGATGGTCTTGGCAGGTGACAGAAACAAAAAGACTGAATGAGCTCAGGCCCACAGTGAGAGTCAGCACCCTGGAGAGAGAAGCTGAGAAGCCTGGCTGATGCTGAACAGCCAAAATAGGTATCTGGGCCTCAGCAGTAACCTGGTGGTGAGAGGAAAGGCTCCAATAGGTGCTGGGGAAGGACAAAAGGTTATGGGAAGATGCCAGTGCATAAAGCATCATGGTACGAGTAAGAGACATCAGACTGTGATTAAATGGAGGGCCACAAGAGGAAGATTTTTGGAATATATTAGAGAAATAAAATAATATTTTGATCATTGGGGGTTGACCTGGTTGACCCAAGTGCTCACTAAAGCTGCTTTGTCCCTCCCTTCCTCAGCCGGACAAGGGAAAGAAAACACAACAAAAGGCTTTTGGGTCAGGATAGGGGCAGGGAGAGATCACTCAACAGTTACCATAGTGGAAAACAGACTGGATTTGTGGAATCTAGTTTAATTAATTACCAGTCATATCAGACTAATATAATGAGAAGTAAAGTCAGATCTTAAAAACACCATCCCCTCACCCCTCCCTTCTTTCCAGGCTTAATTTTATTCCAAATTCTCTACCTCCTCCTGCCAATAGGTACAGGGGGACAGGGAACTGGGGCTGCAGTCACTTAACCCTGTTATCTCTGCCACTCCTTCCTTCCCAGAGGGAGGACTCTTCACACTCTCCTACTCCAGTGTGAGGTCCATTCCATGGGAGGCAGTCCTCCAACGTGAGCCCTTCCCAGCAGCTGCAGTTCTTCACAAACTGCTCCAGTGTGAGTCCCCCACAGAGACTGCAGCGTGAGCTCCTCTCTCCAGGGGTCCACAGGTCCTGCCAGAAGCCTTCACCCATGTGAGCTTCCCACAGGGTCCACAGCCTCCTTCAGGCAACCACCAGCTCCAGCACAGGGCTCTCCATGGGCTGCATGTGGATCTCTGCTCCACCATGGACCTCCATGGGCTGCAGGGGAATCTCTGCTCTGGTGCCTGGATCACCTCCTCCCCTTCCTTCCTCACTGACCCTGGTGTCTGCACGGCTGCTGCTTTCACATATTTCCACTCCTCTCTTTGGCTGCTGTTGCTTCTGCACAGCAACTTTCCCACTTGTTAAATTTGTTGTCCCAGAGGTGCCAACACTGTCATTGATGAGCTTGGCCTTGGCCAGCGATGGATCCATCTGTAAGCCAGCTGGCATTTGCTCTGTCGGACATGAAAGAAGCTTCTGGCAGCTTCTCACAGAAGCCACCCCTACAGTTCCCCCTGTTGCCAAAACGTGGCCGTGTATGATATGGTTGAATCTTTTTGTTTTAGCAATTTAATGTATTGACAAGACAAAGTTCTAATCATTCATTCAGGTACTGAGACAAGAAAAAATATACAGAGCACAGACACTTAAAGCACGTCTCATTCCACCTCCTCAAATTCCACTATTTTCACCACAGGTTGTACTCACTTTGTCTCAGCTCTGCCTGTGAGGCACAGGAGATTTGTGGTTATGTGCATGATGATTTCTGTCTGTTACTGCGTGTGCTTTGGGGGTCTTTTGTCTGCTGATATCTGCTTCTTGCTGATTTTCCTCTGCTGCTCTTTGTTTCGGGGTATCCCAGCTGCAGCATGGTCACCCCTGGCTGTAGTGTCTTTGCTGGTGTCCCTGCTCTGGCATTGTCAGTCCTGGGGCTTCTCCCACAATGGCACACCTCCAGCCCCCACTGTGCCCAGCTCAGACTCGAGGGTCACCCTGAGCCAGTCCTTGGGCACAGCCTGGGGGGATGCAGCCTGCAGATCCTGGCTGTCTCCCAGCAAGCTCAGTCGGAGGCGTTGCACTGTACCAGAGCTGCCTCCTTGCCTCTGCACTGCTCTCCTCTGAGCCATGCAAGCATGCCCAGGCTTGTAAAAGTCTGTCAGAATAACCCTCTTAATCCTCAGAGGAAGGGTTTAATTAAGTTATTCTACTCTGGCATACATGCTGAATGTTGGACTGCGTGTTGGATGACCTCATCGATGGCTTATGAGTGTCAGTGTTTTACTGAAGCATATTAACATTTCATTGAGAAAACCACATTAAACATAGCACCAGGCACAAATACAAAATCAGTTGGCTGAATGGTAAGAAGGTTTATCAATGTAATTATAAATAGTTCCTCCTACTGCTGCCAGCTCTGTAGAACTGTATAGATTAGGAGCAACCATATCTGGAGATGAGCTTGTGGTGAAGTGTTGAGGTGACATCTATTACTGAATAACATGGAATGCTGCCAAGATAAACTGACACACCATTGTTCTTAAAAAAAAAAGATAAAAGAAAAGGAAAAAAAAGAAAGCAAAGAAATAAGAAAATGTTTTGCTATGCAGCTCAGATATTTGCTGGTCCACAGAACAATCAGACATAACAATATCCCCTGTAGATCCTTTAAAATCCTTCCATATAAGTTTTTTTTTTTAATGCAGGTAAATATGTTGACAGGATTTATTTACAATTTCACATTATTTTCCTGACACAGATCTGTATAAAAATAAAAGGGTTAAAGGCCACTAAGTCATCAACTGGAGCATTGAGGTCATAAAATTTGTGACGGCTTTTCCCTAAACCTTAATTAAAACACTTGCAAAATATAATTATACCTAATCCATTTTCTGGTAACATACATGGTGTAATGGTATTTTTTTTCCCACACAAGGAAGAAAATAATTTAAAAGTGTTTTTTGAGTCCTGCATCCTGAGAATGTGCAGGCTGTGGTCCATTTGGTAATGTG
This sequence comes from Leptocoma aspasia, assembly GCA_013399835.1. Taxonomy (NCBI): domain Eukaryota; kingdom Metazoa; phylum Chordata; class Aves; order Passeriformes; family Nectariniidae; genus Leptocoma; species Leptocoma aspasia. Next base: position 1,513,919 of record VXAX01008054.1, read on the forward strand.
GCAATGGCTAGACCCCCTCATGCTCCAGCACTGAGATAGAGTGGGTACTCTGCTTTTTGCTTGGTCCATGTCATGTCCTGATAATTTCTTTGCCTCATATAAAGCACAGTGGCAACAAGCAGAGCTCTGTAGGTTTTGAAAAGCCTTCATGAGCACGTTTTAGAGGGTAAAACAAACAACCTCCCAATAACACCACTTCTAAATCTTTAACTTTTGCAATCTTTTGTGTGGATGTCAGCCCTAAGCCTACAAAACATGAATAAATGCCTCATTTGCAGGAAAGAAAAGCAATGCCTGCATTTTATCAGCTCAGGTGAAAGTAGCACAGCCTACAGACATATGCTAAATTCCATTACCTGTAAAGAGAGCATTGATTTAAATTTTCCTGTTTTGAAAACTGTGACATGAGAAATGATAGGTTTCCTTTTTATTTTTATTAATTGTATACACACAAGGAAGCTGATAGGGTAAGATTGACTTTAATTGAGCCATAAATTTAGCATTGAGAAATGACATCCATTTAGCTGGACAGTTCTGTGATGAAATACATTTCTAAAGCAAGGATTGCTGGCAGAGTGACTGAGATAACAAATGATAAATGCTTTATACCTATAGCTACAAAGAGACAGTCCTCAATAAAAAGTGGGTAACTTCTCAAAGAGCTATCATAAGTTATTTTCCCTTGATTTTGCACCACAAGAAATTTTTTCATTAAATTTCTGTTGAATACATTACTCCTTTTATTTGATAAAAACTTGTAGAAGATACATTCTGAAATCTAAAATACTGGGTATCCTATCCCTGCTTGATGTGTCACTAACCCTCTGCTCCACAGGAAAATCCTTTCACATTAATCTGATTAAATCAAACTCTTCATATCTGTACACACATGGAAAGGTAAGCTCATGGATACTCACATATATGTCTTGAGCTATTGTAGGCTACTGTGCTGCTATCAAAGTCAATAGAGCTTGAACCATTTACACCAGACAAGGATCTGCTTCAAAGTGTGTATAAACCTATCTGGAAGCAAATCTCAACACGAGTTATAACATGTCTTGAAGGTCACTATGAAAAGCATAATTATCCCCCATGTATTTCTGTTATTTTCCCCTGTACTGAGTTTCATGAGGAAAACATCCTACCATCCTGATTCCAAGATCTCTTTGAGCAGCTATAAGAGGATGATTTCTATATCAGAAAGATAAAAGTTGTCCTGTGGGGATAAATGTGGATTTTTAATTTTCAGCCATATAATCAAAATCTTATTCCTGGATAAATCCTTTTTTTACTAACTACTTAAATCAACCTCATCAGTCCTGAGTGTCTTTTTAAGTCAAATAGTTCTGTTTCCCTTTGGAAAGGAGATGATTTGGCTTTGGGATGGAGAAATGTAAATGGTCTTGTGAGAATGAATGTCAGAAAATAGAATGGACATAATTAAATGTGAAAACAGTGTAATGGCTGGTCTGGCTTCAGCTGTCATGGATCTATGAGTGCCTTTGCCTTCTACAAACATAATTATTTTTCTTGTTCATCACTGGTACATTTTTGTTCATACAATAAAGGTCTTAGAGGCGATGATAGCAAGTAAACATGGTAGTTAACCAGATAGAGAGCTCCTAATCAGTGGTGAGTTTTCTCGTGTGGAATGATGCACATAACAGAAATATTTTAATGCATCTCCATGAAGCATGACAGAGATATTTAAAGTTCTGTCTCCCTACTTCCTTTGAAGACATTCACTTACCATGTGGGTCAGCAGACAGAAACAGCAGTGCTGAAACAGGATCACCTGGATCCTCCCTCCAGTTCCCACCCGCTGTTACAGCCTCAGTAATGGAGACATATAGGGCTGCTATTTCTAGTGATTCCTGATATTCCAGCTAGCAGGAAAACAACAGACTCTTCTACATATATATAAATATATATATATATATATATATATATTTATATATATTTATATTAACAACTTGTAGGAGAATATAAACAATAATTTATTTGCAGAGTAACCATTCATAACATATCTGAAAGAAAAAGAATACAGTGTTTTGAGCAGGAGTCAAGTATATGGTTCAATCAGTATTTTAGGTCTTAATGTCTAAGTGTTTATTTTGAGTCCATAACAATAATTTATTTTTTTATCAACACTTTATTTGAAGCCCATTAAAAAAAAAAAGTTGTCTGAAGCAACAAAGCAGCTTTATCCCTATGAAAACAGAAAAGAATGGTTTATGGTTTAGGTGACAGAGGGCTAGAACAGAACCAAGGAGTTTCACTGCTAAAGTGATACCACCTCATGTGGTAATAAGTGATCTTCATTCCAGAAAAACTGTCCAAAAACTGACCACTGATTTTTCTTTCTTTAGGGAAAATAACTCTTAGAGGTGTTAGAAACTTTTGTCATTATTATGATAACTTTCTTGGAAGATACTTAGGTTTACATTTAGAAAGAAACCAAGAAACAGAGCTCCCAAAATAAAAGGTATAGTGTGTTGGAGATTTTGATGGAAACAAAACAAATAATTAATTTTTATTCTTTAAAAAAATGTAACAGAGGTATATTAAGTACATGTCCACCAAAGCTCACTCTCTCTGGAGTCAAGCTCTCTCTCTCTGGAGTTAAATACCAAAAAAGCAACAAAACCCCTCAACAACAAACAAGCAAACAAAAAAACTACAAAAAAGGCCCAAACAAACCAAACAAAAAACTGCAAAAAAAAAACCATCCACCAACCAAGCCCATAAAATCTGTGTCTTGGATTCAACTAAAATACAAATACCATTGAAGAATTTATCTTATTCATTATCCATCCTGAGCAACATGGTTTAGGAGCTGGATTTGTGGAGATGCAAGGAGGTGCTTACCAGCACAAACATTCTGCTCACATAGGATGCATACAGACCAAGCATTGTGGTTTACTCCTGACACCTAGAATAATAGCTCACATCTTCTGCCAGAGATGAATGACTGCAAATGAGTGTTTAAGACACTCAACTTCATCATTGATTCCACAAGTTTTTTTTTTACCACTCAGTCTCCTCCACCAAACTCAAACTGCTCTCAAATTTCTGCCCCTTTCCATTTTGTTTTGCATACATCATCCAGTGTATGCTTTTGAATTTATAAAATACACAATAGATAGCAGGGTTTTCAGCACTGGCATAACTCTGAGGAGTTCTGAAACACTATTTCTGCAGTAGTACAACATGCTGTGGATTTGGAAATGCTACCTTTTTATTTTCTTTCCTAATCATAATATTGATCAAAATCAGCAACACATTAATGTAGGCAATTATAAGAGTGATTAAATAGAGGAATCTAGGAGATGGATAGCAAGATGTGACCTCCTGGTAACAAGAAGCACATTCTGCTTGTCATTTGGCAATAGTCCATAACCATTATGAAGTCTTAGACTCCAATGGTGTTTAGATTTCCCAAAACTTTCCCCCTTCATCTCAGCAGCATGTACTTCTGGTTTTTTCACCAGTTGCACTGGGAGCACATTTAGGGATGTGTGTGTTTGCTGTCCAGATGACAAAATGGTGTGTGTTACATTTCTCAGCACACAAGTGGTGTCAGCAATCTAAGGAAAAGAGATCTCCTGTCCTCCTATGACTCCTTTGGTGTCTCTCCTGTAGCACTGACAGGCAGGTGTGAATGTGACACATGGCTCTAGTGCAGGTGGGATAGCTTTGACTTTGGCAGGTGGCCAGTAATTTTACTTCTTCATGCCTTTATGGAAGAGTTTGGCCTTCTTCTCTAATTTACTTCATCTGTTTCTGCCTCTGAGTTGGTGGCAGTGTGAAGTGCAGGAGTTTTGCTATTTTTCTACTTATTACATGCTTTTTCTGCTTGTGGAACCAACATAGAAACCAGAGTGCTTGTAGACTCCTTGTAAATCACATTTCCACACCCTTTTACTTATTGCAAGCTCAGTCATTGCTTCACTGGCCACACAAATAAGTCTAAAAGCTAATTTACAGTGCTAAGGTAGGGACACCTCTGTTTTAAAACATCTTATCTGAAGAATCCCCTATGAACAGATAAAGTTTATGAAGCTGTGTATAGAAAGGAGAACTGTGATGATCATAGATGTGTAAGCTCTTTTCTTACTCCTCAATTCAGTATTCTACCTGGCCATGTTTCTCTTCAGCAACTGTTCCTTTACACTTTCTATTTTTGTTTCATAGTTCATAAGTTCATCCTTTTCTTCTTGGGCCTCAGAGCATCCTGTTACATCCCCTTGTTCTGGTGTGCTGCAGAAAAGAACTCAATATGAATGAGAATCAGGCAGCTGTCACTCAGAAAGTGGGGGCAGAGAAGAGCTGGATCCAGAAAAATTATTATAAATAAGTCTTAGAAATTATTATTACCAACTGTTTTAATAATTTGTCCTGTTGCTACTTGCTAAGAAGAATGAAAATGGTGGAAGTTCACAGGTATTTTGACAGAACAGGACACTGAGTTTGTAAGAATACACATACTTCTGAAAATTTGCAAAGCATGACATATTGAATTCTTTCCCAATTTTGTCAACACTTCCCTGACTGCACCAAGGCCAGGCTTCTACCCTAAATACCAGCATTCTGCTTTGGAATTATGTGCACTGGACCATCCCTTAGCAATCTCTATAAATTCTGGGCACAGAGTTCTTAGAGGTACCACTTGTAATGAATAGGGTATGCACTTGTTTTCACTCAAGATGCAATCCTCAAAAGAAAGGTTTTTGGTATTATTATATTCTTTTTCTAGTTTTAGATGAGTGCTTTTTAAATTATTTTTCTAGTTTTTACATTGATGTGTACAGCCTGTTTAACAGAACATTTACAGGATCCATTTCTGGAGGTAGAATTCCAGGTTGTTGGACTTGAGTTTGCTCAGACTTATGGGAGGATTTTTTCTGATTGCTGCATATTGAAGATTTGAAACTTGGAATCCAAAGCCTGTCATTTTCTTTATGAATATTAATTCATAATTAGTTCCCAGTCTCTGCTATTTACAAAAGATGGTTTTGGTTTATTTTACTCCTTAAGCCTTTTTCCCCTCCAGCTGGAAAAAACCCAAACTGGCTTAATAACTAATTTTCAACAAGATTTTATTTTACTTTTTATTATAAGAAGAAGATAAATGGTCAGCTATGTTGCTTGGGCATTCTCTGGTCTTACACAAGCTTTCGCTCTACAGATTCTAGAAAAGGCCTGCAATGGAATGATTAAAGCAAATTCCAGATGGCGACTGTACACACGACAAATATACTTATATGTCTTTATTTCAGCCATTATCCCAAACAGCACAAGGGATAGCAAATCTCTGCACTAATGGGCAACTTTCAAAGCCTCCCACAGCAGGATTGTCTTGGCAGGGGAAAGGTCACGGTAATGGGTTTTGACAAAGAGTTCCTGAGAGTCTCTCTTTTCTTCCAAAAGTCTGGATTTTCCTTTAATCTTGTATCACTGTTCAAATACACTAATGATCATTGCTGTTCTGAAAAAAATCCTGAATAGGAGATGTGTCCAAATGGAGTAGTTATCATTCATTCAAGCTCATGACACAGCAAGTTCCGTAAACCAGAGGAGCTGATAAATTCATTGTGCACAGCTAGCCAGGAACCGAAATTGCTGTCTCCTTGCAAATGATGACAATTCCATGAGGAAAATGAGATTCATAATAAAAAAAAAGACACTAAAAATATGACTTCTGCTCTAAAGTGAAAATAGTCTGAAAGCATACTTACGGAATCAAAATATTTTTATTTGGTAGAGTTCAGAAGTTTTTATTTGAATTAAATATTTCTAGATGTTTCAGTTCCTTATTTCATGAAAACTTTAAATGTGAACAAAAACATGAACACATGAATGGTATTGAAATGAAAATCTAAACATATACAACACATACAAAATAAATTGGATAGACATATAAATACATAGTTATATAGACTGCCAGTCATTGTGCTTTCTGAAATGCTGTCTTTAAACTGTCCCATGCCACTGTATTTTTAATATTACCATAGAACTGTAAAATCATAGAAGGGTTTTGGTTGGAAGGGACCTTAAAGATCATCTAGTTTCAGCTCTGTTGCATAGCCAGACATGTCCCTCTGGACCAGGTTCCTCATAGGCTCATCCAACATGTCCTTGAAAAACTCCAAGGGTGGGGAAGCCACAACTTCCCTGAGCAACCTGTTCCAGTGCCTCACCACCCTCACAATACAGAATTTGCTCCTTATATTTAATCTAAATCTATCCTCTTTCAATTTAAAATTGTTGTCCTTGTAAAAATGTCCTTTCCCTTTTTTCTTGTAGGTCCCCTTTATGTACTGGAAGGTGCTCTAAAGTCTCCCTGAAACCTTCTTTTCTCCAGGCAAAACAACCCCAGCTTATTCAGCCTGTCTTCATAGGACAGGTGCTCCATCCTTCTAATCATCTCCGTCTTCATGGCCCTCATCTGGACAGGTCCATGTCTCTTCTGTGTTGAGGGCCCCAGAGAGGGACACGGTATTCCAGGCAGGGAGAGAGGATCACAGAATCACAGAATGGGTAAGATTGGAAGGGATCATAGTGGATCATCTGGTCCAGCCCTCTTGTTCAAGCAGTGTCATCCCAGAGCACATTACACAGAATTGCATCCAGATGGTTCTTGACTATTTCTAGTGAGGGAGACTCTTCAGTCTCTCTGAGTAGTCTCTCTCTTCCAGTGCAGTTACCTGCACACCAAAGTTCTTCTTCATGTTCAGTGGAACTTCCTGTGCATCAGTTTGTACCTGTTGTCTTTTGTCCCATTCCTTGTCACCACTGAGAAGAGCCTGGTTCCATCCTCTTGACACCCTTCCTTCAGGTATTTATTGACATTGATGAAGTCCCCTCTCAGTTGTCAATTCTTAAGTCAAGTCTAAACAGTCTTGGTTCCCTCAGCCTTGCCTCCTAAGAGAGATGCTTTCATTCCCTCATCATTTTAGTCACCCTCTGCCAGACCTGCTCCAGGAGCTCCATCTCTCTCTTGCACTAAGGAGCCCACAACTGGGCACAGCACTCCAGATGTGACCTCCAGGGGCTGAGCAGAGGGGCAGGATCACCTCCCTTGACTTGGTGGCAATGCTCTTCCTAATGCTCCCCAGGACACCATTGGCCTTCTTGGCCCCCAGGGCAAACCGCTGGCTCATGGACAGCTTTTTGTCCACCAGGACCCCCATGTCCTTCTCCCCAGAGCTACTTCTAAGCAGGTCAGTCTCCAGCCTATATGTGGGGTTAATCCTCTCTAGGTGCAGGACCCTCCACTTGCATTTGTTGAATTTCAGACAGTTCTCTGCCCATCTCTCCAACCTGT
>VXAX01008054.1:1521334-1569936 GCA_013399835.1 Leptocoma aspasia
GCTCTACAGATTCTAGAAAAGGCCTGCAATGGAATGATTAAAGCAAATTCCAGATGGCGACTGTACACACGACAAATATACTTATATGTCTTTATTTCAGCCATTATCCCAAACAGCACAAGGGATAGCAAATCTCTGCACTAATGGGCAACTTTCAAAGCCTCCCACAGCAGGATTGTCTTGGCAGGGGAAAGGTCACGGTAATGGGTTTTGACAAAGAGTTCCTGAGAGTCTCTCTTTTCTTCCAAAAGTCTGGATTTTCCTTTAATCTTGTATCACTGTTCAAATACACTAATGATCATTGCTGTTCTGAAAAAAATCCTGAATAGGAGATGTGTCCAAATGGAGTAGTTATCATTCATTCAAGCTCATGACACAGCAAGTTCCGTAAACCAGAGGAGCTGATAAATTCATTGTGCACAGCTAGCCAGGAACCGAAATTGCTGTCTCCTTGCAAATGATGACAATTCCATGAGGAAAATGAGATTCATAATAAAAAAAAAGACACTAAAAATATGACTTCTGCTCTAAAGTGAAAATAGTCTGAAAGCATACTTACGGAATCAAAATATTTTTATTTGGTAGAGTTCAGAAGTTTTTATTTGAATTAAATATTTCTAGATGTTTCAGTTCCTTATTTCATGAAAACTTTAAATGTGAACAAAAACATGAACACATGAATGGTATTGAAATGAAAATCTAAACATATACAACACATACAAAATAAATTGGATAGACATATAAATACATAGTTATATAGACTGCCAGTCATTGTGCTTTCTGAAATGCTGTCTTTAAACTGTCCCATGCCACTGTATTTTTAATATTACCATAGAACTGTAAAATCATAGAAGGGTTTTGGTTGGAAGGGACCTTAAAGATCATCTAGTTTCAGCTCTGTTGCATAGCCAGACATGTCCCTCTGGACCAGTTTCCTCATAGGCTCATCCAACATGTCCTTGAAAAACTCCAAGGGTGGGGAAGCCACAACTTCCCTGAGCAACCTGTTCCAGTGCCTCACCACCCTCACAATACAGAATTTGCTCCTTATATTTAATCTAAATCTATCCTCTTTCAATTTAAAATTGTTGTCCTTGTAAAAATGTCCTTTCCCTTTTTTCTTGTAGGTCCCCTTTATGTACTGGAAGGTGCTCTAAAGTCTCCCTGAAACCTTCTTTTCTCCAGGCAAAACAACCCCAGCTTATTCAGCCTGTCTTCATAGGACAGGTGCTCCATCCTTCTAATCATCTCCGTCTTCATGGCCCTCATCTGGACAGGTCCATGTCTCTTCTGTGTTGAGGGCCCCAGAGAGGGACACGGTATTCCAGGCAGGGAGAGAGGATCACAGAATCACAGAATGGGTAAGATTGGAAGGGATCATAGTGGATCATCTGGTCCAGCCCTCTTGTTCAAGCAGTGTCATCCCAGAGCACATTACACAGAATTGCATCCAGATGGTTCTTGACTATTTCTAGTGAGGGAGACTCTTCAGTCTCTCTGAGTAGTCTCTCTCTTCCAGTGCAGTTACCTGCACACCAAAGTTCTTCTTCATGTTCAGTGGAACTTCCTGTGCATCAGTTTGTACCTGTTGTCTTTTGTCCCATTCCTTGTCACCACTGAGAAGAGCCTGGTTCCATCCTCTTGACACCCTTCCTTCAGGTATTTATTGACATTGATGAAGTCCCCTCTCAGTTGTCAATTCTTAAGTCAAGTCTAAACAGTCTTGGTTCCCTCAGCCTTGCCTCCTAAGAGAGATGCTTTCATTCCCTCATCATTTTAGTCACCCTCTGCCAGACCTGCTCCAGGAGCTCCATCTCTCTCTTGCACTAAGGAGCCCACAACTGGGCACAGCACTCCAGATGTGACCTCCAGGGGCTGAGCAGAGGCGCAGGATCACCTCCCTTGACTTGGTGGCAATGCTCTTCCTAATGCTCCCCAGGACACCATTGGCCTTCTTGGCCCCCAGGGCAAACCGCTGGCTCATGGACAGCTTTTTGTCCACCAGGACCCCCATGTCCTTCTCCCCAGAGCTACTTCTAAGCAGGTCAGTCTCCAGCCTATATGTGGGGTTAATCCTCTCTAGGTGCAGGACCCTCCACTTGCATTTGTTGAATTTCAGACAGTTCTCTGCCCATCTCTCCAACCTGTTGAGGTCCTTCTGAAGGGCAACACAGCACTCTGGTGGCCCAGCCACTCCTCCCAGCTTTGTGTTGTCGAATCAATTCCCTTGACCTTCTGGCCATGCTTCATTTGATGTGGCCTGGGATGCAGTTGCCTTTCTGGGCTGTAAGAGTACATTGCTGGGCCATATTCAGTTTTTTATCCACCAGTATACTTAAATCCTTGTCTCCAGTGGCATGCCACTGGATATGAATAAATGAGCTGGAAACTGATGAAAGTATTTTGGACTCTGAGACTAAATGGTGTAGCATAACTCGGAGGCATTGCAATCACTGCTCTTTCCCTTCCATAACTGGGAAACCACATGCAAACATAAAGCCTTTGGCTTCCAACCATATTTTCTGAACCAGCCCAAAACAATTCCTAAGGCTTTACCAAACATCCAACAGCATGGACAGTCAAGTGACAGTACTTTGTCCTATGCTTACATTCTTTTCAGCTTGCTCATGCAAATGTGGTCTCCTGCTATTCCAGGAGAGAAAGGACCAAGTCTCCTTCCTGAGGATTTAATTTCGGAAAGAACAAATATATCTTGCAGCAGAAAAGCTGAGGAAAAAATAGATGAAATCCCTCTAGAAGAGACATGTGGAAGGCCAGTGAAGCCTCAAGGCCTGATGTGAGCTTATCCACATGACTCAGGAAAAATAATAATGAAATTCTCTGGATTGATTTGACATTAAAGAAGTGTGAGATAGCCACAGACAGCACCCAGACAGGGATACAGAATGAGATTCCCAGTCAAAACACCGGAAGGAAAAAAGTAGCCTTCAGACTACCTGAATATTCATCAATCTTTTAGACTTTAAGTCAACTTCTGTAAAATTTACTCCTTCAGCAATGTTTAATCATGGAGCAGTCTTATTTTTTTCAGACCATAAGGGTATGCATTAAAGCTACATGATCAGACTTTTAGCTACATTGTAATAATATACACATCAATTTTTAACATACCCATTATCACACGTGTACAGCACTCAACCAGTGGTGATATATGCCTCCCACTGTTGCTGTCAATCAGTTATGACAAGTGTCCTTGCTTTACTCTTCAGGTTTATAGCATAGCAACCTTGCTGAAAATTCCTGTTAATGATGGTAAGGAAGAATGCATCAGCTGTATCTGATGGAAACTTGTACTAGCAATGCTGCCCTGACATTATCAAAACCTCTGTAATTTTTCAAAGCAGCAGCCCTTTTTTTACTTCTTAAACCAGAGCAGAACTGATTCAAGCATAGACACTGCTGAAGTCCCAAATGTATGTAGAGATGTTAGCAGTGTAGATTTTCTTTTAAAAAAATCCTACAGCAGCCCAAATAATCTAAATGTACTTTTAGGGTTGGTTTATACAGTAGAGCTCATAAGGTATTCAGTGACAGATCAGATTTACCCTTACAAGAGTTTGTATGGAAATCAACATATGATTAATGATCATTAAGTGCAAAACTTCTATTAACACAGCATTGTGACTGAAAGAGCATGGGTAGAAATATCACTCTTCATTTCTACATCATCTTTTCTTTCACTTGCATTCACAGCTGGGTTTCCTCCTCACTTTTAGCAGCATGTCTCTGGGTTTGGTCCAGGGATGCAATTGTCCAAAATGCATATACAATAGTGATAGATATCCTTGTCACATTTTTTGCCAGGTAGTTAATTGCTGACATCAGAGTATTTGTCCATATGTAGAAACTGTTGTGGAAAGTGAAGCTTGCCCAGCTGACAAAGAGGGCAGATAAGAGTGGGGATTTTGACAGAATATGAAAATATTGCTGGCACATGTTTATCTCGTGAAAGATATTTCTTACATGGCACAGAAGGCAGATGTGGATCAAGTAGCTGGTGTAAATAAAAGGATAGAATTAAAAGAAAAAGGAGAAAAGAGAAAGATGAAGAGAACAGAAATTAGAAAGGCTAAGAAATGGGTCTGGGGTCATACTTTATATCCTCTTAAATGAGCGTTATTATGAAATACTAACATTCAAATTCTTTTCTTTTCCTTTCCTCATTTAAGACCTTTAAGATCCAAAGTTGAGAGCATAGTTACTTTCAATTCTGTGTACAGCCATAGGTACTTTAGCCTAGTACCGTTCAACAAGATGACCTTTCCTGTCTCTCTCACAACTATATGGATTAGTTAGTGCTTAAAGTTTCAGGTGGGCTGAACCTGACCAATGGGTTTAAAACAGACTCCTGCGTATCACTCCGAGCCTGGAGAACATATGCTGTGCAGCATTTTGCTTTTTTATTTTGAAGTAGAGGACATTCATCACCTTAGGGAAGAAGCTACTTTGAAAACACAGCAGTAGGTCACATATATTTTATACTCATCCACACCAATGTTGTTTAGAGTTCTTCCTCACCTTCCCCTGTGTGTTTAGTAAGGTGTAACTATACTTCTGATAATTATGTTTCTTTGATATTTATCGTCCTTTCAAAAATAGTTTTTAAATAGAGGTTAATATAGTGGTTTGATTTTTGTGTCAATTGTTATTGCAATGTAACCCTGCTGAAATAGAAAGCTGCTCCAGTGGAGTCAGAGAATTGAATGTGACCTGCTGGAAAAGCATTGCTTCCTGTTCCTAAACCCTAGGTTTAGAGAAGATCCAGGCTGGTGGTGCATGCATAAAACCACACAAGTGTCTGCACAGGACTAATGCACCAGACACAGGGAATTTCTAGCACAGAGCAGTAGTAAAGACATTTTTGAAATGTGGAGAAATGGAGAATGTAGCTGAGAGATAAAGTGACCTCCCCAGCAGTGTAGTAGCAATCAGAGACATGTTGAGAACTCTACAGAAGAAACATACCTCCCACAGGTTCAGTTTATAATCAATAGCTTAGGCAGAAACATTGATGGGGTAGAAGAGAGTATTTGCCAGACATTTGCAACCATCAGGCTTGATCTTGAAGAAAGAATTGTTCAAAGAATCTTCTTCTGGTTTAGCCTGAACCTATATTCCTGGGGGTGGGGGAGGCTAGGGAGAAAGGGAAAGAAAAAACCTGTCTTGATTTTAGAATCTTGGGTCTTTGTCAACAATTGCTCAGTTGTCTCAAAGACTATTCATCATCACAATATGAAATGTGGACCCTGCTTGTGTTCTGAGTTTGTTGAACTTCAGCTTCCAGCCTTTGGCTCCTGTTACTCCACCTTCTGCTAGGTTGCAATCAAGCCTTCTTAAAGCTTCTTTTTTGAGAAATGAGATAGATTTTTTCCTGTCATGTTTCACTCCACAGGACAATTTCCAATTATTTGATCATGCTGGCTGTCTTCTCTAACAACTACTGCTTCTGCCTTTGAACTCCAAGTCTTGCAACCACCTGCAATGTGCTACAAACCATTTCCCCACTATAGTTCAAAACAGCAGTAATAAAGCCTCTCTGCTTCCACTTCACATCCCTCAGTTTATACAGACTTCAGCCTAAATCACCTCTGCTTCCTGTGTTGTTCTAAGATCTCAACCTGACTGCCAAGCAAATCTTTTCTAGAGTCCCTATTCCCAGAAGCAAACCTGTATTCACTCTTTGAAAGGTATTTAATTTAATGTTTTGTCTTATATGTACCAGTTCCACTTCTGCTGTGATTTAGAGAGATCCTGTTACATTTTCCCATTATAGCTGGAGACATTTATTCTACTTCAATAAGCAGCAGTTCTTATGAGCCATGACAAATTAATTTTCTGGGCTCTCTAGGATCTTTTGGGGAAAAAAGAAGGTCATGGAGGCAGCCAGACCTCCCACAAAAGTCAAGAGTGGAGCACTTTAATCACACAATTATTTCAACTTTTCAAGTATATATGCTAAAGAGAAGCATTCTTCTGAAAAGGTTTGGGAAAGTGACTGCAAATTTCTTATCTCCTTCCTCATCTCCCTCCTCCCCCATCACCCAGATACTCTTTTAAAGTCACCAGACTCAGAGCTCTGGTCTGTTCCACTAAAGCTGAGACTGCTTAAGCTGTATTCCATAGTCTTTCAGTAGCAAAGGACTTCCAAACTTCCTTAAAAAAAAAAAAAAGAACAGAAAGCTGATTACACTTTGAATATTAATCATTTCCTCCCCCATTCTGTATGTTTCTTTCTCTGAAAGCAAAGAAATCTGTGAGTGTATGTGTGTGTGTGATGTAATGATTTCTTATTAAATGCCATTATCTGGCAGATCAACTCCATCTCTCACACAGCCAACGGGTGTGTTAGCAGCAGCTGATGAGCAACAGGGTCATAGGCCACAATCACTCCTTCAGCTCTCCAGGGATTCTGTAAACCCTCTCTCTCTGGAAGCAGATTTTGGCCCTATTGTATTCCTTGACAGAGTATGGAAGACATAACAAAATTTGAAAGGGTATATTTAAGTCATGCTGAGAAACACTGAACCGAAACATTTAAAGTGTGCTATTTTCACATCCACCCAGGGCTTTTTTTTCTCCTCTTAGTCCAGGAAGTCACGTGCTCCTTACTGAAGCAAACACAGGGCTATAGCTCAGTAAGAGAGCAGCAAAATGGCATTAACAGCAGCTAACTACCTTGATTTAGCCCATCTGTAGATTTCATCCATTATGACAGGTTTGAGTATTTCCATTTCACTGGGAGTGGGTGTATGTTTGTATTGGGGCACATGGGGCACCATCCATTAAGGTGTATAGATGTGTACAGGTGTGTGTGTCCATGCTAACATCCCAAAAGTAAGTAGGGTAAAATATGTTACAATCATAAGAGGATAACTGAACTAGCTAAGTAGATTTCCATCAAACTTATGTCCCAAATTATATATGAGCAAAAACCACAAGTACTAAAACTGTCAGCACAAAGGTAATTTAGACAAGAAGAAGTTATAACCTACTGCAAATTAGATCATTGAAGGAGAGTAGCTCTTCTGTGAGAGAAGTTCAATTTCACCTGGTTTTGGCATCGAATTTTTCAGAGAGAAATTATCCTTAGAACTGACTTCAAATATTAAGAAAAGAAAAAGAAGTGCACAAGTGCTGATAATAATTGAAATTATTTATTGAAAATTGAAATAATTTAGATTCTAATCATTTCAAATATAGAATCTGTCAAGGAAACATCTGGGAAGAATGTTAACTAGAAGCCACATTTACAAGGATGGCCTTTAATCATGAATCACACTGAATTAATTAGTGTTATATTTAACTACATATTTGTAAATCCAGAGGCAATTTTGGTTCATGGATTGCACCCCATGAATAAGATGCCTTCATGTTTATTTTTTATTTTTGAAATACAGCAGAACTATCACATGTGTCATGAGGTCTGATGCTTTTTCTTACTGTACCAGCTTATGAATACAATTATTTTTTAAAAAACTTCACTGAATATTAATGCTATGTTTAATTATAATCTATTAATTGTAAGCAGTACTGATGCTTCTTCATAAAAAATGGCTATAAAGGAAAATTGTTTGATCATTTTCTGTTTATCTTATTTATGTTTTGTCACTCCTACTATTGCCAAAACACAGTTTTGTTATTTTTATTTTGACAATGAATGTGTGTTAAAATGGTTTTCATAAAACATTTCATAAAACATGTCCCCTTGAACACCAAAAAGAAAACCTCTTTGCATCAGGTTCCAGACATTCTCTCAACATAACCTTCTCCATGATCTACCCACACCTCCAAGATGAATGTTAGTTTTAGATAGCATTACTCAACTGCACATCACTGATCTTTATCAACAAACTGCATAATTTACAGCCAAGTCTCTTTTGTGTTTATTGGGCTAGTAAACAACCTATCAGTCCTGGAGCTTCTACTTTTCCCCTTGCCTTTCCATTTTCTCATTGCCTTTCCATTTTAAACTTTTAATTAATTTCAGAATAGTCCAGGCATGGTGACAAATCTGGGGATACTGGAGCAGACAGAGTAGATAGCAACTGTTAGACACCACTTCTGGAGTTTGGCTTATCAGTAGGTGAATCAGTGAGATTTTATGAATATCACGTTTGAGAAAGCATCAACAAATACCATACAGGAAAACTAGTTGAGGTTTTGTGCACACTTGAGTTAAGCAGAAATGAAATATCTGAGCCCACAGGGGCACTAATGATTAGAAGAGCTAGGAAGACATAGTATAAAAATTCAAATGCTAAGTACATATTTGCCATAATAAATAAACATTCTCATTTCCCAATGGTTTGGAAAGATGCCTTTTGCAGGTCATTTACCTTTATATTAACATCCTTCAGATTTGCTATAGTCATTGTTTGTTTTAAGTTTTCCCTGAATGTTTTAGGCATGTTGATATCTCAGTTAAAATGTTAGTCAGTACTTAATGCTAAGCAGAATATAGTATTTCTTGAATAAAACCCATTGAAAATAGCTTTTATAAAGCATTGGAGTTAATAGGCTCTTCTGATTAATATGAAATTACAAGAACAATTAATGAGGGCTTCTCTGCAAAGCAAAACCATGCAATGCCAAATTCACAGCATCTGCCCAAGGCTTCCTCAAATTATATTGGCTTTTCAACCTTCTGTGCCTTTTGTGTTCCTAGTTCCAGTCTGAACTCCTTAGCACATGCTTCTTCATAAATCCCTTTTGAGAGTGGTCCCACAAAATAAAGCTGTAAAAATCACGCAAAGGAGACATGTTTTCTGGGGAAAAATATCTGCTATCTTAGATATTTGGCTTTCCCTCTTCCTATTTCATCCTGCCAAGGACTCCTAAAAAGGTCAAGAGGACACAGTGAGCATTTCTGCAAGGTCCATGAGTACCCCTTTGTGTGACTAATTTCTGTCTTGTACTCAGGCAATTGAGAGAACAGATACCTGCTCATTTCCTTTTTTTTTTTTTTTTTTTTTTTTTGGTATATCTATCTGGCCACAGCTCTGTATGTTCTGTAATCTTCCAAAATCAAGGAAAGAGCAGGTTTCAGGAAGCAGCTGAAATTCATAGTCCAGTGCAATATGAAAAGGACATTATATTTCAGGGGTAATGATAAAAATTTATCTGTTTCTTCTGTTGAGGATGGCAAGACAAATGTAAAGTTGAAATAAAACTGGAACTACCCAGTTGAAATGCATCCATTCATGCCAATTTATTTCTGTTTTATTTGTTCAACCAGTAAGTCATGTGAGGGAGAATTGTCTTCTCAAAAGTTGACACGGGCCAGAAGGTTCCCTTTTGTCTGCACATCATGTTGCTTTCAGACCCTTGGTGTCTATATTTAACTGCTCTTTGCAGCAGGCCTGGTGTATGAGGAAAATGAAAATGGAGAAAGCAGGGCTTTAGAAGTTTTATACACTAGCTCCAGTCTGGAATAGCTTCTCTGACATCGTTGAAAGAATGTTTTTCAAGCAGTAGAGACCAGAGGTTCCCTTGATGACCCATTTTCTGTGCTTACCAATGTATAAATGCACTAGAAATCCTTCTCTGTGGCTTATGTATGTCTATATGGGAGGAAGATTAGGGGAAGGACAAATGAGGACATATTTGCACACGTCTGTGTAAAACAAAATAGCTTTTTTTGTAGCCTTGAATTTACTATTTTATGTTCTATGTTTATATTTCCATATTTTACTATTTTACTTTCTATAAGGCAGTGCTGTGTACTTGTGGTAGAAAAGATCTCATGTTCTAGAAGGCAAATAGCACTGTTTAGGCTTATTTGTTAAAATGAGTCAATTCCTGTCTGAGACAAGCCTTTTTTCCTGTGCTCAAACTTGTTAGCATTTAGCGGGGAAGGGGAAAATGTCAGCTAGACACTAATAGCCTTCATTAGCAATTAATTATAAGTAATAGTTATGAATCTAAATCAGCATCAGAAACTAATGAATTCATCCGTGTCACGAATGAAAATGACTAATGAATATGGTCTGTCCATAGCTAAACAATGCAAAGTAACTACAACTTACCAAGTAAAAGAATGGATACTGTGAGATCCTGGGTCTGACTCTGCTCCCACTGAAGTTAATCAAGAGGCTCCTAATTCCCTTCAGGAAGATGAAGTGTGGCAGTGTCTTTTGTCACTGAAGAAAGAGACATTTTTTATAGCTTCGAGACAGTTTTTTGTGGCAGATAAAAGACAAAGAGAGGGGTATTTATTGAGGGAATGCTGCCAAAGAACTGAGATTAGACTATCAAAAATGTCTAAGAAGTTTAGATGCTGGACTCTAGGCACTTCACTTTAGATACCATTAAGGGAGCATACACAGACAAAGAGTGAAACATCCACCTAATCAATAAGCTCTCAATGCTTAGGGTACCAGTTAAGGGATACCTGTAAAAGAATGATGCCCACTACTTGGGAAAACAAGCACTAGTTGTTTACATGGGTCCTTCTATAGCTGTATTAATTTCAATTTATTGTTTCTAACTGACAGGTTTTTAAAGAGATAGTATAACAGCACATTCAGTTTCTAATGTTTTGGTACTGTGGCACATCTCAGGATATAGAATCAGAAAGAACAAATTCTCTCCTTCTAACATTGTAGCAATTAGCAAATTTGGAATTATCTTATTCCTGAAGGGATTCTGAGGGAAGAGGTGTGGCCTAGGAATTAACATTCTCTCTCTACTTCTGAGGGGGTGAAAATGTCTTTTCTTTCATGTTTCTTTCATTTGCCATTTTATGCAGTGCACGTGCAGTTTGTAGGCATGCAAAGACGAGTGGCAAATCCCAGCCGTGACTTAGCATCATATGCCTGGTCTGTTGTTGTGAAGATACCATATGAGGGATCAGGCCTTCTAGGGAACAAATGTACAGCTATCCTCAGTGCTGTCTAACTGCTATGTTTTCACAGGATCACTCTTAGAGACTTTCTTAAAGTTTTATCAGGGAGCTGGAAGATAACACAATGGGAAAAGTGACATTTGGTGGCATGTTTAAAGTAGTATTATTCATCTGTCCTCCTCTCATTGAATTGCAAAAGCGCTACCAGAACTCTGCTGTACCTTGCGCCAGGACCAACAGGAGCAAATCAGATTAAGTCTTACATTCACTGATCAATAATGATTTGCACTGGCCCCAGAATAGAGCCTAAACAGCCCATGTTTTTAGCTGAAAACACAGAAGAAGCACAGCACTAACTACAGGTTGAAATAGAGGTGAGAATGGCAGGTGCTGAGGCAGTTTCATACTTATTCCATCCTTTTGCTCTGAGATAAATAGCTTTTTTTTTGGACATAATCACTTTTGACTGACATTACATTTTCAATTCTATTTGAACTTCAGAAGCACTCACTCTGAGTTGGTGGAATTCTAGTCAGGTTCAGCTTCATTCCCGTTTTTCCTTTCCTGTGGCAGGAATCCCAACCTTGGAAGTTTTTTCTTCTGCAGAGGCAAAAAGGGTCTTCCAGGCATGCAGACTTCAGTCTAACTCCTCTCCCTGTTCTGCTCCTGGATTACTGGGGTGCTGTCCCTAGCCCTGATTTTCATGGGAAATAAAATGGCCCTGAGATATCTCTATACCAAGGTCAGTCAAAGATTAAGGGAAACAAAAAAAAAAAGAATGTGGATTTGGTTTTAAGTAAAAACCCACTGCTGCAAAGAGGCTATAAATGAGAAACGGTGGAAGCTTTGCAGACAAACTCAGAAAGTTTGTACTGCTGACAAGAATGACATGAAAGAAAACATAGCAGTGATAATGCACCCTCTGTTTTAACTGTACAAAAACTATATACTTGGACAATTAATAGTGTGAAACTCCTCTGTCTCTTGTAAAACAGAAACTCATAAAATCACAAATTTTCAGTCTGGCCCACCCCCAGAAGTGGCTGATCTGTTATGCACCATGATCAAGCATCTCTTGGCATGTCCAGTCAACCTATCCACAGGTTTCCCTTTATTTCCTGGCATCCTTGTATAAAGGGAAAAGCTGCTTTTGAATATCACTGCAGTGTTACTACAGAATCTTGAGCTTCCACAGAGTAAGTCTCTGCCTCTTTGTCCTATCCTCCACAACTCTGAAAGTTAATGTTTCCCAGAAGGTTTTCTGCCCTCTTGTTCTCACTCTTCCTGGTTTTTAGGAGACCTGATCCACATTGCTCTATCAAAGAAAAAATCCTTCCAAATTTCTTCTGAAGTAGTCATACTCTTTTCTTTTTTTTTTTTTGCTCTGCACCATATTTTGAGTTTATGCTTTAAGGGGAGTCTATTAACCACAGCTGTTTTGTTTTGGCTGGTTGGTTTTTTCCAAATAACTTTCATTTCAATTATTGGTTTAGTTGGCATTTTAATAGTCAGCAAATAGTTCTGAGGGAGTCCTAATGCTGAATTTATTGTAAAATGTGTGATGGGAACAATTAAACACTTTAAGATTGCAGACATACATAATTTTCTATATATTTTATATCAGGTAATTGCAATTTTCCTTGGGAAAAAAAAGCAGCGTTTCTGCATCAAGGACACTAATTCAGAATTTTGAAGCAGAAACACATTTATGAGGGGCACAAGACTCTTAAGTAGTCAACCCCTTTCCAAGGCATATCAGCCTAGTGAAAGCCTAATGCTTACTTTATATCTCAAGACAATCCACTGATTGCTGTGGATTTTTAATTCCATTCTGTGTTAGAGATTGTACATAAATTTCACTCAAATACAGATAGAAAAAAAGACTTGACATTGAAAAGACTGTCTGCTCTTAAATCTGTATGGGAAGGATCAGGTTCCTTTAAAGACACTGCAAACCCATATGGGGTTCAACAAAGCCAAGTGCCAGATCCTTTATGTGGGTCACAACAACCCTGTGCAGTGCTACAGGCTGGGAAGCTGCCTGCTGGAAAAGGACCTGGGGGTGCTGTTTGACAGCAGCTGAACATGAGCCAGCAGTGCCCAGGTGGCCAAGAAGGCCAAGGGCATCCTGGCCTGTATCAGCAATAGTGTGGCCAGCAGGACCAGGGCAGTGATTGTCCCCCTGTACTCAGCACTGCTGAGGCCACACCTCAAACCCTGTGTTCACGTTTGGTCCCTCACTACAAGAAGGACATTGTGGGACTGAACCCTTTCCAGAGAAGGGCTACAGAGCTGGTAAAGGGTCAGGAGCACAGATCTTATGAGGAGTGGCAGAGAGAGCTAGGATTGTTCAGCCTTGACAAAAGGAGACTCAGAGGGGACATTATTGCTCTGTACAACTCCCTGAAGGGAGGTTTGTAGCCAAGTGGGGGGTCAGCCTCTGCTTACAAATGTCAAAAATTAAGACAACAGGAAATGGCCCCAGGTTACACCAGAGGAGCTTTAGATTGGATATTAGGAAACATTTATTCACTGAGAGGATTGTCAATCACTGGATTGGGCTGCCCAGGGAAGTGGTGCATTTACCACCCCAGAAGGAATTTAAAAGATGCAGATGTGGCACTTGGGGACATGGTGTAATGCAGGACTTGGCAGTGCTGGCTTAATGGTTGGATTTGATGATCTTGAAGGTCTTTTCCAACCTAAAAAATTCTATGATTCTATGGTGTTCTTGAAAGACTAAGTTCCTTTTTCCTGGGCATTCCAGTCACAGGGATTCTTTTACATTCCTCTGGGATCAGTAACATTTTAAAATCTTTAATGTGGCTTTTAGCATGCTGGAGGCATATTAATAACTCATAATATTTTCCTACCTGTCTGTAAGTTTTGAATTGAAGAGGCAGACTTAATTTCCTAAATGTACCAGGAATAGAAAGTTTGGATGGTTTCTTTTTGTCTTCACAAGCTCAACACCTTTTTGTTTCATACAAAATATGAGGAACTAATTTCACAGAATTAACTTGAAAATCCTTTTCTGAATAATTCATTCTGGAACATCTGGCTGACTCATAGAGACTTTGCTGCTGCAAGAAACTTCCAAGCCGAAATTGCTCTGAACATATCTGCATTTCCTTTGATTATTTATATGATGGACAGGTTTCACACTAGTATGTGCAAATATACAGTAGCTGTGCAAATGAAGTTTACTCAGAATATGCCTAATGTTGTGTGAATAACAAGTCTTCTTCTACTGAAAGCTTGATTTTTGCTGTCATTGAACTCAGGGAGGAAGGAATAATTTTGTTCTTATGACTAAGGCTGCTAGCTTGACTTTCCATTATCCATATTAGGCCATTTGCAAACCTCTTTTTAACATTTACTTGATTTAAAATGTTTATTTCTAATCTGATACAGCACAAGCATTTTGCAATTCTTGTGCAGAAGCAAAATAAATTTATGGTTCAAGTTAATTAAGCAGAGAAAAGTAAGAGATGTTAAAAATACTGTTTGATGCAATTTTCTAAGCCAATCAATTTACCATGTGAAGAGGTATCTCCCCAGATCCATGCTCCAAAGTTGTATTATCTGTAAGATGTAAAGATGCCTACAGAGAATCACCCAAATCAGCTTTACTACAGACTTTTGAAATCTCATTCATTTCTGGTGTCATCTCCCAGTTGCAAATCAGTGCATTCTGCAACCAGAGTGTTTGCTGCTCTCTGATTGACCACTCTGCCCCAAATCATACACAACCTCCAGCTGTTCATGGCACTGCAGGAGTTACAGTTCCAGCCAATTAAAGCCCTATCATGTGACATACATGAAGTATGAAGGTGAGACTTAATATATATTAACAGTGGCTTTTTTATTTCCCTCAGGAATTAATTGTTATTGGCTGCAGTATCAGCTTCTGAGTGTCAGGTGTTTGTTACAGACACCATGGGCTAGAATGTGGTGCACGTAGAGACATGGCTTGTAAACTGGTTGAAGGGTGCACTGGTAAAAGAACTTTTGTGTCCAGGCAGCTGATGGATGGACTCAAGTGCCCCGTGCAGTGTGGGCTGGGCTGCACAAAGCTGTTGGGAACATGAGGGATGCCCAGTAGGAGCTCCTGATTTTCTCCCACCTTAAAGAATCCACAGGCCAGGCAGCATGCAGGAACTTACACCAAAACCTGGCTGGGCCCCACCTACCCCTCCCTCCTGACCTCCAAGGGCACGGGTAAGCAGTGCCCACTCTGCCTGCTCACCACTCTGTGCAAGGGCAGAGACTGAGCCTGGATATCTCTGCCTTTCACAGCAATCCCCATTACCAAGTTGGTGGAATTAACAGCTATGTTAGGTCTTGACTACTCAGCCATCAGGTCTAGCCTCTGCAGATGCCTTTCCTGGAGTAAGCTCTGCCTGTCACCCAGAGTGAGAAAAAGGGAATCTCATGAGCAGGCCAGATGACAGGGACTAAACCGAGTGCCTGTGGCTGAGGGGGCGTGAATTAAATTGGCTACAAGAATGATTATGGAGGCTTGAAAATAAAGACTTTCATTAGAGCTATGACTGTTTCCTTTCTTGCAATTACAAAGTGCAGCAGCTCAATACTGAGTCAAACTAAGCAAGACACACCCACCTTGAAAAACTGAAGCATTGAAAAGGCCAGACTCTGCCACAGGGATGTTGGGCAAGGTAGGGAGTGGGAGAAGTCTTTAGCAACTGGCCAGGAGGTTAACCAACACATTGGAGCCAGTAGCAGCTGCCTCTTCCCCCTTATTGAGTAAAAAAATAAAAAATCTAATCCAGCCTGTAGCCAACATATCCTGCCCTTCTGAGTGTCTGTGTATTCTTCTGGAACACTAGCTGTAACACAAAAATTAAATTCTCAGCCTGGAAAATAGACACCATCAAATGTTTTTGTTTGTGAGAAGTTGCATAAAATATGTTTGTAAAGAGAAATAGGTCAGAAGAGATGCAGCCTATAAAACTTCAGAAGCCCTATTACAGAATTCATTGTGCAAAGAAGCACTACCTAGACTTCAGAAAATGATCATAAAATTGCAAAAATCCTCATTAAACTGAAATACTGTCCCAGCAAAGAGCTTTTCCTATCAGACATGCTTTTAAGAGCGCTGATAAACACTGAAAGGAAGAAGCTGCAGGAAGAAGGGTTTGAAGTAAATGTGATTCAAGTGTTACTTATTACTGTTACAAAATTTGACAAGTTTGAGCAAGAAATGTAAAATGACCCAACTTCACAGTGGCTTGAAAGAACTATCTTAGACTGAAGTTAATAAGGAATAGCCTGAGCATCATCAATAATACAAAAGGCATTGGGATTATGGAGATGAAATAGTTCCGTGTGATAGGATTTTTTACCAGAAAAAAGATTGTCACAATAGGGTATCATAAAAGGTCAGCAATGTGGCACAAAATCCACACAGGATGTTGAATAGAGCAGAGCTCACATTGTCTGCTGCTGGTCACAGAAAGGAGCCTGAACAGAAGCCTGTCCAGGCACAAGCAGCAATGCTGGAGGTGATGTACTGAAAGGTGAAATCTACAGTACACTCAGGGAAGACATGTCAGAGAGCCAGCAGTTCATGTTTCATTCCTGATTGCCTCAAGGCCATGATGGCACAGTTTGAATTAAAAAGACTTTGCATCTTGAATACTTGAATCCGTGGTAAGGGAATCTAACAACACGCTTTACATATTTTTTTCCTGACCTAATTAGTTTCAGAAGTGAGCAGGAAAAGGAAAAAAATCTTTACCTTTAGGTCTTGAGCTAAATAAATTAAAGGTAAGCAGACCTGAAATCATGGCAGAAGAGCCCTATGCCAGGCAGAGGGAATAAAGGATATAAATTACAAACACTCACATGCTAGAGGTAGAAGAGTCTTGAATAATAGACCTTTTTGTAAAAACACTGTTGCATTGGCATTAAGGCTATTGTTTACCAGTTTTCTTTTTCTGATTTTTTGACACGGACTGGTGTAAGGCAACTTCTGTATAATTGTACCTATGCCTATTCAGGAACAAAACCTATTTCTGTTATGCAGGTACACACACACTGTCTGTTACTAACCAAGTCCCTGATCACCACTGCAGATATTAATATTCTTTTTAATTCATTTTGAAGACTCAAAATCTTATTTTTATCCTCCTTTTTAGTTATATTAGGTATTTTAGGTTGGGTAAACTCAAAGAGAATCCCTAATCAACTCCTGTGTGAAGCACCACAGCATTTGTGAATTCTGTTTTGCAGCAAGAGTAGAAACACAAGAATCCCTAATCACGTTTATAAGGTGCTAGAGACAGAGAAAATATTTCTAAAGACAACAACACAGTCCCTCCCCCAAGATACTCATGTAAATGTCAGAAGTTTCAAGCAAGCAGTCACAATGATGGATAACACTGCTGAAGTAACTGGAAGTGCTTTCAGTGCTACCTAAATAACCATTTTCCAGCACTGATATGTATTGGATTGGTAAAAGATAAGCAGCTGTTTAAGACAGATCTGACAAGGATCTAGAGTGCAGAGCAGCCTGAATATGCAATCCTCATTATGTTTGATTCTAAGATTTCGGTATGTGATATATTTTATCTACTGTTTCAATACTGTAGCTCAAAATGTCTCCTCTGCTTCCCCCCAGTCCTAGAAAGAAGGAATACACAAAAAATAAAATTTCAAATAAGTAAATAATTAGCAGTTCTGTTGTCATTACCACAAATACAAGTGTTTATTAGGAAATTACTGGAGTTCATTGAAAATAACTTCTGGCATATCACTGCAACTGGTCTTGTGAGGCAACGTACACTCCAAGTGCAAATTAGATTTGGAGAAAGCTTTTGTGGAGTAGAGAACCAGTCAGGTCATTCAGTATCACTTTATGTATTTATTTTATAGTAATATTTGACAGTACTCAGACCATTACATTATTTTGAGAGGTGGATTTGAAAAAATCACACTTCATTTAAAATTAATTTCATTAGTCACCTTTTCTCCTTTAGTTTTGAAAATATATGGTATCTGAACTATTTTAAAGTGCTATAGAACTTCAATACATTTTTTCTGATTATTACCATCTCCTTTACTATTGGGCTGCCAGGATCCCATTGAGCACATTGGCACCATTGTAACTTTAGTGGATTTCATTACAGAATAAGTTCCAAGTTTGTGCTACTGCTATGAAAAATACTTGAAACAAACACAGAAATATGGAGAATGGGTAGATTTAGAAATTTCAATAAGCTTACAAGTCAGATGATTTTATTAATTCTTACTCACTCAATCTGATTCATATTATTCACTTAAATGAAATAAACCTCCCTACATTCTTGGCTTCGTTATCCCATTTATTCACATCCTGCCATTTGGCATTCCTTTTTGACAGGATAAACCTTTTGAGATTTACTAGATTTTCCATATTGATGTCCATGTCTCTGACTCATGTAATTATACCTAGTGATTAACCCAGCAGCCAGTCCCAGTGGCTCAGGTGTCAACCGGTCACCTTCAGTGCCCCTTACCTGACATTTGAGAACAGCAGCATGTCATTTGTCATTCTCTCATCTCCCCCTTTCCCAAGGTCCTTCTAAAATTCTTCAAATCTGTTTCTAGTCCTGACTAATTAAAAATACTTTGTGTTCTCTGCAAATGTCATCACCTCAGGGTCCTGGTGCTTGGAGAAGAATCAGCTTATACATCTATGTTCTTTCCAAGCATCCACTCCT
Organism: Leptocoma aspasia; assembly: GCA_013399835.1. Classification (NCBI taxonomy): domain Eukaryota; kingdom Metazoa; phylum Chordata; class Aves; order Passeriformes; family Nectariniidae; genus Leptocoma; species Leptocoma aspasia. Next base: position 1,539,923 of record VXAX01008054.1, read on the forward strand.
GGCCACTATTGAAACATCAGGCTAAAAATACTTCTGTCCAACAAGTGCAATTATTCTTACAGTCACCCATTGTCACCACTATCCTCAGTCATCAGTTGTTTCACCACATAAAGTAGGTGAGACCCTGAGAGTGTGTGTACACAAAAGGCTGCTTGGTAATGTAAATGGGGAAGCTGTGATTCAGCAGAAGCTGCTTGTGCGAGCAAATGCATAAGAAACACAGGGCCATCTCACCAAAACTCATTATGAGATTAGACCATGGTCAGGAAATCATATTTACTGAATTTAAACTCCAAAGCAAAACTGAGAATATGCAAAGGACTATTTGAAAATAGGCAAAATACACCCACCATGAAAAAAATGTCAGTCTCACATAATTCCAGTTTAGGCAATATTTTGGTTACAATATTACAAAGCAGACTGACTGTTGGAGAAATATATTCTTTGCAGAGCTGTTCAGGTCGTTATCTGGAAACAAACTAAGGGGCAAGAAATATTTTGATGATTTGATTTTGAGTGGACAAACTACATCTGAACTATGTGCCATCCATGCAATCTTGTCTCTGCATTTCTGTCTGTGCTATCTGCAGATGATCTTCAGAAAATCAAGGGGATTGCTATATTCTACTAGTTATGAGAGCTATTCTGAGATTTTTAAATTAAACTGTTCCTCACTCATAAGTAACTAATGTTAGTTACCTATGAAACCTTTACTCTTCATTTATCTATCATATTAACGCCAATGAAAATTATTAACATTCCACAAAGAGCTCTCATCCAGTTATTACTCGATTTATCTGTAAAACCTTATGCAATTCTTTGCTTACAAATGTAATTGTTCTTTTGAGGTTCCAGACCTGAATTATCTGCAGTTTTTACCATAAGGTGATGGAAATACAATATTCCACACGCTTGCCTTCCAGGAAGAGCTGAAAACACTGATGCTAACAATAATCTTGGCTCACATTAATCATGATAGAAATCAGAAAGAGCACTGTGGAAATGGAAAATGAAGAAACACACTGGATAATTCCCTGCTTAGAGGGTTATTTCTCTAAACTAAGAGTGTGCTTTTTGATGATTTATTAAAAAATGTGTCTTTGAGTCTTGAAAAATGGATAATCAGATTGTTCTGGTGCTAGGCATAAAATAGTAATTAATACTTCTACTAAAGCTGATGTATTTATTTTTTAAAACACTGTTTGTGTTATACATTGTTTTATTGCAGTTGTGATAAATCACATAAAGTTATATGAATGGTAGCCTTACCTTGTAAACCAAATCTGTTATCTGCAACTGCCACATCTTAATAAATCATGCCCTTTATTTTCTTTTAAAGCTGCACTACATATTTATAACTGTCATTTTGCACCTAAATTAGCAATTATTTCTGGCCTCCTGTGAAATGAATGCTTGTATTTTCCCAGATTTTTTTGCCAGATAGGTGCTTACTTCTACGTGCAATGTCGTATTTGTGTAGAAACTCTCCATAGCAACTAATGAGCTCTTGAGGGTAAGAAAGCACTGAAGTTCAACTTTGATTTACAAAAACGGATCAGTCATTTTCACTTTTTTGATAGTAACTTTGATAAGATTTATGGTTCAGCTGTGTTGTCATTTGCTTCTCCTACAATTGTCACAGAAAATTTAACCTTCTCCTTCAGAGAAGTCTGTCTGGAAGGCCTATGTGCACCCTGGGTACACCAGGCTCTGTGCTGGATTCCTTCTTCTTAGTCTGGGACAAATTTTGAAAGTTCAGTGATCTGCCCCTGAGGAGTGGCACCTATCAACTGAGCTGTAATGGGGAAATCTTTTTTTGGCAGCACTAGAGCTATTTTTCCTCTTCTAATGGGCACCACTTCAATTTTCTTTCATGCTGCCCCATTTGGATGGTGGATGTTGTCTGGTCAGGTACTCCTCATCTTGTTCCTCTGAATTCAGAACCTGTAAAAACATAATTTCCGTCAGTGTGGAGGAGGAAAGATACAGGAAATTTGCCCAGGAAGGTCCCTTTCTGATAGCTACGAGGACAACTCCAAATGATGTGCTATTTCTCATTTAAAACTCATCATTTTTAAAGATCTTTGCTGCTGCATTTCAGGATCAATTTCAGTACTTTCTTCATAAGGAAACATAGAGCAGGCATAAAAACTTTTTAATATAGTGTGGCAGGGTAACTGAGGTTCCTAAATTTCACTGCTGTCCATTTTATTCTGCTGACTGGTGCTCCTTTAGGTATGACCATCTTTGTTTTAATCCCTTCAGGTGTATCTCTGTGAAATAGTCATATGCCACATTTTCATGCTATTTCCACTATTTCCACTGTTTTTCACCTTCCTCTTTCAGCCTGAATGTAGACCTATTCACTTTCTCTATTTCTTCATCATCATCCCAAGATTATCCTGGAAGCAAAACTGATTGTCTTAAAAAGATCAACCCAACTAGTGCAAGTGGAAATTATAAGCCTTCTCTGTGGTTTGCTCACTAGCCAGTGAGCTTGTATTAATTTTGGATTCCACTTTGAAGCAGAGCCATCTTTTTGCTTCAAGTTGAGAAAAGAATTGTCACACTACAGAAACAGTGCGAGCAAAAGAACTTGCTTGCACTGTGTGGTTGCCTCTAACTTTCATCCATACTCTCCCTGATGGGTGTGCATTCCTGGTGTCTGTTAGTGGTGGGATACCTCATTAGGAGTTCAAATGCTCTATCTCTGGCAATAGTGGGAACTCAATGTTTGATAATTCTACCTTTCTGCCCATTAAGTTGAAATTAGTCAACACATTCTAAAGTTATATGCCCAGCTCACAGACACAAAAGAGCACAGGCAGCATAGCAGGATAAGTCTAGTTTCCTTAGAAAAACAGGGTATAGTTATCCATTTCTGCTTCTCTTGTACAAATTCAATTCCTTTCTCTTACTCCCCCTTGCTATAATATAGAGCAGATAACTTCTTGCTACAGGTCTTTGAATATTCAGTTGTACACGCATGAGAAGACCACAGTGAAATGCTCACTACTTTTTGTGACAGACTTGTTCAGATGTTATAGAAAAAAGGCTAGATTAAGCTAGACAGGGAGTTCTTTTGGGTTTTTTTGAGATGCTTATAGGATAAACAGTGTTTTCAAATTATTATCCATGCCCTTTCTCTCTAAATCTTAAACTCTCTAAGCTGTACATAGCTATGACCCTTCATGTGATCTCTCAGAGTTTAAAACTTATTGTTTTCTGTATGCAATTTTTTTATCCTAGCACATTATTGTTTACAAACATTATTCATCATACCTCTGTTTTCAAGCATATCACTCAATCAAAATCCCCCAGAATATTTTTCTATATCACAATTCATTGATAACAATATTTTCCCCTTTTGAAACACCAACACCTGAAAGCAATGAAAAGAACTTTCCAGTATGTGAAAATATCTGCATAAACCCACTATTTTGTATTTCATTAAAATTATAGGCAGACAAATAGTATTTTTTATAATTTTTGCATGGTTTTACATAGTTAAACTCAATTTTTTTACCATTTTCTCCTACGTCAGGTTCTAGTTACCTTTCAAATGGTACAGGGCATCTTGACCTCCCAGAGGAGCAGGGTAAGTGGGTGGCTGTGTAACCCTGCTGTTCTCTTACTAAGACCACAGTGTAGGGAATAGGAAACACAGAGGGATTTTTCACTGTGAAAAACCTGCTGGTGAAAGTGTTCTGTCAGACCACAGCAGCAGCACACACAGGGCTGAGTCTGTTAGAGGGTGAACTTGGCTTTGTTGTCTCCTCCAGACTTGAAAACTATAATTGGAATGAAAGGAGTGTCCCAGCATCCTGGCAGAAAAACCAAGGAGTGGGTGCTGGCCTCTGGGTCAGTTTTATCAGGATTTTCAAACCTTCCTGTATTTTCCACAAAGTCCCCTAAATATGGACATTGTTCTTGCCCATCTTGTTGGCTTTGGCAATGTTTGGCTGTTATGCCTGTCGAAACACTCCAGAGAGGAAGATTAAAACAAGCAAAATGTATGTCATTTCCTGGTATTAAACCAGAGCTTTTTTGTATCTCTTTAGCTTTAACACTGTGATAATCTTTGATCAATTCTCTTCTTTTTTCCTTCTGCAAGAGTGACATTCATCTATTTCATTGTCAGAAAGTTTATGATAAGATAGGAAAAGGCAGTGCTAATGAATTGCTTGCAACAAATATACTACTACCATCAGCAACAAAAATACTTTGTGATTTGAGGCACTTCTGCAATATTACTATTAGATTCTCTTTACTGCAGGCCAAGTAAGAAAATGTCAGACTTCTCATTTCAAGTATCTGATGTAGTTACGTGCATTTTCTTCCTCCTGAAGGTTCATCCTTGTGTGAATATTTGCACTTATTGTCCTTCAGAGTGGCTAACACAGAGTTTCTAGTTTTGGAGCTTTACATAAACGTAGAGTTAGGATTTAAGATATGCCATATTTGCCAAAATCCAATAGTATTTTCCCATAAATGTATTAAATCAAACACTTCCTGAGCTGGATCTCTAGTATGTTTGTGCCATCATGCTATTTATATTACTGTGCTCCTGATAACAAATACATAAGCATATTTTTTGTTTCAGATAAGAATCAAGTTGATAAATATTTATGTGACTTTCCTTCATGCTTAGGCTGAAAATCACTCCAGTAAAGAAAAGCAAAGCAAAGTTAAATTTTGTGCATATGGTGCCACTCTTTGCCTATTCAGCCCCTCCCCTGTTCAGGGCAAGGACTAGAGATGAAGTTATGACAATGCTTTGGAGCTCTGGTCTCTGACTGATATTACTATAGCAAAAATAGAGACATAGATACCAATTCTGCCAAATATAGACATGTAGCTGGTGACCTCATCTGCTGGCCACAGCAGCAGCAATGTCTGGCCATAGACTACAAAGATGGTAAGAATAAAATTAAGAAAGCACATGAGAAATCAAGTGGAAAATCCTAGAGAACATAGAGCGGGGGAATGGTGAGAAAACCAATAAATGTTTCAGGCATACCAGGAGCAAGAGGTCAGTAAGAGATATAGAAATGTTCTTTGAGAAGGAACAAGTAATTTATTGATACAAAAAAATATTTTCTAGGCAGCACACTATCTCCAAAAACTGGTCCTTTTATCTATGAAGTAGGATGGGGAGAAGTCAGAAACAGTCAACTATATTCTTTCAAGGATGAAAAGGGAGGAAAGTAAAAATTCAAGCTCTGCAAAAGAAGGGATTAAATATACATCTATTCCAAGAAAATCTAGTGTACAATAAAATATTAAGTATGATAGCAAATTAGTCACATCAGTTGGATGTGAAAGGATTTTTTTTAGTATGTAAACTATGCATTTGGAGTCTGAAGACCAAGAGCACGAAAAGAAGTACTACCTTTTAGTTTCATCATCCAGTGTATTCAGTGTTCCATGACTGTGAGCAAACTCTTCCTTGCTGGAATACTATGATTTAGGCCAAGGAAGATCCTATAACCTCCATTCTACATAGTCAACAGCCTGCTTTTTATGAAATCTGATGTTACTGTTCAAGTGAAGGATGCTGAATGCTTTTCTTTCACATTTTATGTCCTCTTCATTGCCATCAGATCTGTGTGTATGTGCATGTTGCCTTCTTATGTGGGTTGCACGTGTCCTGGCATTACCATAAGGAACAGGAAAATTTCTGTTTGGAAACAGGAGTTGCTCAACAGTAACCTGATAGTCTAAACCATCAGTTAATATGTAGGATCCCTCTTCTGCCTGACCATGGATTTGGATATAGGCTTCCTATCTCCCACATGAGTGTCCTGGGCTATTAGTTCTGCTGTTGTAGACCTCCCGCTGATGGGGGTTGTATTTGACATTTATTATATCTGAATAAAAGAGAAAAATGTCTCCAAATGTCACTGTCAGCATGCACCAATAATGTGCCAAAGGGTCCAGGTTCATTCCAGTGTGGTTTAGTATGTGTGCACAGTGGCTTCTTTTCAATATGCTCAGAGCCATAAACAAATATACAATAGATCACTGTTTCTAGCAGAGATGTGAAAGACTGGAGCATCCCAGAGAAGCAGTTGATACCTGCATCTCTCAGCTCCCACAGCCATGCTGTCACACAAGATCACTCTGAAACACCTCTTGCTTAGCATGGAACCCCTGCCAGAGACCTGAAAGATCTTCTCTAGCAGCAGTTTAGGGAAGAAGCTGCACTCTCCAGCCTCTGAACTCAACAGGAACCATAGTCCCAAGCACTTTGTTATTCATAGTCATATGTAACCAAGGGTTTCTTTGCAATGTGTGCCTACCCCTACAGCTTTTGGCATTTCTAGGACATTTTTGCAGAAGGGTAGGCATCTGATGTTACATCTGCTTCCTCTGCACCTGTCTGTGCATCCTTTGATAGCTATAACTGTCTGAAAATGAAGATTTTCTCTCCTCTCCTGACAGTGCAACAAATCCTGGTAGAGCAATTACTCCTCTGTGTGTCATGAGAGGTGCTCACTCATGCTCAGAGATAAGTTACCCTTGGTACTCAGTGAAAAGTTACTTTGTGGTGCTTGGTGCAAGGAACTTGGCACATAAAGAAGAAAGAGGATACTGAAAGCACTTTCAGGGAAAGGCAGCTTTGTCAGATCAGGGCAATGTGGGTGCTAAAAATATTGGAATGGGCAGAACACACACACACACAGAGATGGGAAAATCCAGGCCCCTCTAGACCAAAGAAAGGTATATGTTATAAATTTGACACATTAAATTGTCACCTACCATAGTGTGCCTTGATAATGAAAAGGAAATATACAGTTAATTGTGAATCACAGCAGCCATGTCCCACTTCTGCTTCAACTATTAAAGATGGACGAGTTAATTACCTCCTAGTTATCTAGCAGAAAGATTCACAATATAAAATACTTTTGTGAAAAACAAAGTCAGCATGGTTCCACCTCCTGTTCTTAATGCAAGAGAATCAGAGAATTGTAAGCTAGACCATGTGATCAATAATTGCCAAACTGGAATAAAAATACAGCCAGAAAACAAAACTATCTGCTTCAAAAGCTTCCATGAAAACATCTCACACAAAACTGCAAAGAAAAAATATTCAGAGGTTCTTTGAGTGGGAGACAATTTTCAAAAAATACTGCAATTTTACAGTAATTTTGCTCATGGAATTACAGAAATTCGTCAAAAATATGTTTTTCACAAAGTTCACTCCTTACTTCATCTCCATTGGTTGCATAAATATGGTCTTTCAAGTATAAAATAGGCATGCAGCACCATTACCTGGTGGCCAAATGCTCTCACAGGGGTCACCACAACCCGGGTCACCGAGCAGTTGAAGGCAGGCAAAGACTCAACATCCCTGAGCCAGCTTTGAGTTCAGGCCTGATGTTGATACCTGCATTACACTGCCACTCCTGCTGGTTCCCAGCCCTCAGATACTATGTACCAAATAGCTGGGTAATATATTAACATATTCACCTCTATGATTGCTGCGATGAGGGAGCTTAAGGTTGGACCAGACACCCTATACCTGCCTTGGAGAGGAATGAATTTGTTAGCTCAACTTCTGTGCTGGGATAAATGGTTGAATCTCCACTGATGTCAGGGAGATTCAATCATTCTCACCAGCTGAACAGCCAGCTTGCTGAGAGCACACCAGTGTGCTCTAATGAGCAGCTTTGTAACAGCAGCTGCACAGAGATCCAGAAAAGAGCCTTCCATGTCCTGGGCAGAGAACCTTGAGCTGAGGTCACCTCAGTGGGAAGTTTTCCTTTGCATATCTTCTGGTACACATGAAAGAGCATAGCTACCTGTTGTTTTGTAGACTGAGCATGAAGAGAAATTTATATTGCAAACAGAAGGTGTGAGCATCATTCCCTTTGAAGTTGAAGCCAGAACTCTAGACTGTAGGAGCAGAAGTATCAGGAGCATCATTAGTAACTTTCTTATTTCTTCAGCACACAGTTGAAAGGCTGCTGTCACGGCAATTTTAAAACACCTCCTTTGAAATTATTTTAGATACCTTTTTTGCACTTAACCTTACAGTTTTTCATCTGCGGTTTTTTTTTTTTTTCAGCTCAAACTGTGTAGTATTCCCTTTATTTAAGTTCCTTATATTTATTTCCTAATATTTAATTTTGTAACACTGATCTGGGTTTGGTTTCACAAAGTAAAATCCAAATGTGTGAGAAGAATGAGAGTGAGATGACTGGATAGATAGGCAGACAGACAGACAGACAGACACTGAGATTTTCTCTCCTTATAGCTTAGCAAATCAAAACCTGGTTAACTTGTCTTATTTATTTCGTACTGCTTGTACCTCCTGGTCAAGGGAGTAACCTTTTTTTCCTATTTGCTTTGAAGGTGATATCACAGAGCAGTCTGAACATCAGAAATAGAACTGTACTCTACCAGGTAGGGTAGTACCAGCTGAGTAAAATCTTAGGCCATTTTGCACAAAACAAAGTAAAAATGTTGATAGTTTTAAAACACAGTGAAACTGATCAAGATGTAGGATTCTGAGTGCAGATAAGCTTTCTGGACTCAGGCCTATTTATGTATTAGTAGAAAATGTAGGCAGCCAAGAAGCAATCTGACCCTGTTCATTACAAGGAAAAGCTTCTAGTTTCAGGTATTCTCATTATAGGAAAAGACAGGGACATGCTTTTGAAACCACCATGTTGTCATCTCAAGTACAGGGGAGGATGTGTGGGGGACAGGAGATATTTCTTGTAACCAGTGGTGCTTTTATTAAATACATGTTGTACATTCCAAATGGCTTCAATTACCTGTATGTCAGCAGTAATAAAGTATTTCTTTAGCACTTAGTACAAGCAGTTCTTTGTATTTTTTAATCAGAACTGATTTCTGGAAAATACTTAATGGATAGATAAATGTACAAAATCATGCATCTCCCTGTGAATTATTTTAGTCCAAGGGTGGGTAGGAACAGAAAGTTGCAGGAAAATCCTGCTCTTCCATCCCTGTCTCTCAATGGCTCTGGCTTTTTTTCTGGCTTCTCTGCGGTCTGAGAGCAGTGGGTGATGCTGAAGGAGACAGGAGAGAGGTGAAAACTTGTTCCACGTTGCTAATGCTGTGGCAGAGTCCATTTCAACCAAGGAAAAATCTGGGCTGACCTCCTGCTGCTCTTAGTTGCACCTGCACAGAGGAGGGAGCTGGTCTCAGCCTCTCTCATACACGCACATAAAGTTTCATGGAATGGAGATGGTGAGCACTTTGCTCTCATTACAAATTCCCCTCCCAAATTATTTTTCATTGACCAGCAAAACTCTCCTTCTTCTTCTAAGAAAGAAGTTCGCCTTCCTGCAGGAACAGCTTCCATCACAAGAGAATATTTGATTACACCTCCACCCTGGGCCTAACAAGAAAATAAAGAGGTAATGACAGAAAGACTGGAAAGTACTAGGTCATGCAGCAAGGGCATCTGTTGACCACAGAAATTAGGACTGAATGGCAGACATTTGCCACTTCAGCAGAGCTCTGCCAGAAAAATAAACCAAATAACCTGTGTTTCATAACCACAATAGTAATAAAAGTCATGGCAAGGAATTCTACTTCCAGCTGTGCAGAACCAGACCTAAGCTCCCCAAAGCCATGGCAATGCCTCCACCAATACAACTGGCTCTGAGTCTGCTCTAGAAGAAGCAGGAGAGAAAAAGGAGCAGACATTGCCTCTGATGATCAGGAAAGGGCATGTAGGGCAAGGGCAGGATTGCACTACTTCTGTCTAGAGGAACATCTCCCATGTGTACCAGGACAAGAAAACCAACATGGAAAAATTAGGCACAGTGACATTAGGGGTTCATCACAAACTGACTCCTCTATCCCAGCTTCAGCCTAAGAAGCTGCTTCCCCATGGCTGTGTGGCCCCATGCAGGAGTCTCCCCCTCCTGGGCACAGAATGGACCATGAATGCAGAGCTCCAATGTGGTTTTTACTGAGAAGTATAAAAGGGATTTTTTTTTTTTAATTTACTACAGCATTTTGTTTTTCTAAATTCATAGTCCTGTAGGTTTCATGTTAAAAGAGATGAAGAAAAAAACTACATGAGTAATGCAGCTTTTAATAAAAGCATCTGGTCCTGCAGACATGCTGAGTGGGAGGAGGAGGATTTTTCCATTTTAAATAAAGCAATGATTATAAAAACATGACAGAAGTGTGTCTTCATATGGGAAAGCCTGTCACCTTTATTATTTCTGCTGGCAGCAGTGACTAGATGTACTTTCTGAAACATAAGCCTTTCACTCACAGACACAGCATTGAAGTATTTCTCTCCTGAAATGCAAGCAGAAAGCCAGAGGTAGATGCAGATTATATTGGGAGAGGCTGTTAAAATAATCACTCATTTCCACCTTTGTTGTTTGTCACAGAAACACACCTTGGGCCAGGCCCTTCTTTTACAGAGGAAGGCTGTGATCTTTCAGAGCAAAGAAGATGACTTCTTTTTATGGATAAGTACTTAACTAAAGCCTTCAACAGGCTATGTTTTGTGCCTTTGAAAATGATCCTTTTATTTAATGTTTTTTGCTTCCACAGTTCCTTGCTGATATTTCATTATTGAAGGTGTGTGAGAAAAACTCTTCACTTTTTTCAGTCCATTTCCCTTTCAATATGAAAGGCTAAACGTCCTCACTCTGGTCTACTGGAAAGAAGAAAATTTTTCAAGTGAGGATAAACAGCACAAAACCCAAACAAAAAAACAAACATACAAAACCAGGAAAAAACAGACCAATTTGTCCCAGAAATGAGAAATTGCAGGGATGTTGAAGGATGCAAATAAATTATAATATTCCCAAAAAGAAAACAGTTGGGGAAGGAGGAGAGGCATGGTTCCACACATGCCATACGCCTACAAGATATCCAGGGTGCAGAGAACACAGTAATGCTACTGTCAAATCTGGAAGTTGGTTTGCTCAATTTGACCAATTAATTTGTAATAACTTCACCCAATAGCAAGAATTAGCTTATGATAGTTCGGATCATCAGGTATCAGTGCAAAAGGGGGTCAGACTGGTCCTCTGCAGCTCCCTTCTTTTTGCTTTTTGCTATAGAGGTTTTGGGCACCTCAAAAGAGGCATTGCTATGTGCAGGTCTGGCACAAGCCACCCTGCAAAGCAGGGGCTGAGCCCCAGGGAGCAGGGGCTGTGCCAGGGAACAGGAGGCTGCCAAGCTGCTCAGGGATGTAGGATGCCACCCACCTACATAGCACCCAGAACACAGGGCTACAGGCATGGGAAAGGCACAGCCTCTGCACCTCTGCAATGCAAAACACAGAAGAGGGTTTCAAAGCAGGGCCTGGGAAGAAGTTTGCCCTTCTCACTGGTGGCAGATCTAACTACAGAATGGCAGAAATAGTCTTCAAATATGGATGGTCTCAGGTAGAGAAGATAACTGGCCTGGTTTTGTCACTTCTGGGCAAGCATTCTGACTCTGTGGGATATTATACAAGAGGGAAGAGGTGGAGGCTTCTAATTTTCCTCCTATGTTTAGGGGGAAAGCAGCAGCCATAACCACAGTTTGCACAGAAACTGGTTGAATGGTGAATGTGAAAACAATAAGAGACCCATGTGTTTGATACATCCCAGGAGGTACAGGCTTGAGGAGTGAAGATCAGCAGAGGTTCTGGGTCAATTTTTTGGTGACTTAATTCCACCCACACTTCTTGGGTGCCCTTTTATCTCTTTTATCAGGTTTGCTCCTGCCTGGCTCTGCCTGCATTCCCACACCTGCAAAGCAGAGGAAAGACAATGCCAAGGGCAATTCTGATGGTTGGTGCTCGCAGGGAGAGGGATAGAACTTACTGAGTCATAGTAAGAAAAAAAGAAGATATTTAAATGTAAAGATTCTAAGAAATCACTGAAATGAGTAATCAATTATAAGGCCAATCTACTCACCAGACAAACGCCAACTCACAAGCATGGAGATGGAAAGCAAGGCAGGCAGCCTGTGCACTTCCAATGTAAAAAAACTAACTCCCAACCTTCAGAGAAGGGTCTTGCAGCCAGTTACAACAGTAACTGAATTTTGTGGTGCTCTGAGCCCCACTAGGGTAAGAGGGCTGGTTTGTGCTGGTTACTGCCCAGCAGGTTTGATGGGAGACACAGCATGTCTCAGAATTGTGAGGATGCATGCAAGAGGTGAGCAGAAAAAAGCTCCCTTGGTGTGGTAGGAAGAAGGATTTAAAAGAAAGTTTGAAATCAAAATTTAAAGCAAAACAGACGTTGGAGGTCCTGAAGGGTAATCCATAGGTTTTTCTTGAGGAAATGTGTTTTGAGGAGAAAATAATTAAAAGGAATTAATTATGATCTTGCATGCATCATGGTGAGAGAAATCTCTAAGCAAAGCTACTTAGGCGCAGGCTAAGCTGCAAACTATGTTTGTTCATTCAGATCCATGTTTTGAGAAACAAAAGGGAATTTTGGGTGCCATTCTTTGTCCTACTCTCTTTTTCTTCGGGTATCAGGTATACATTTAACATTCACTCTCCAAAAGCAAAAAATCTCTTGGTGGATACTAAAACTCATTGATCACTTACAGAAACACAGGTATAATGTGGCTGTGAGGGAATGCAGTGAGAAAATAACTCAGTTTTTACTTCTTTTAGGGTTATTTCAGCACCCATTAGGAGTTATCTGGAATTATCAAAACTCGCTCAGGTCACAGAGAAGACATCATAAAATCACATTTTCTGTGTGTCATCATACTTTACTTTCAAATCAGCTTGGTTTTGGTCACATTATGATTGGATAAAGTATAGTTATTTTAATGATAATAGATAATATGCCTAATTCAGTAACACAATCTTCCTGTGCAGGGTTTTCTTTTATTCTGTCACCATCACTTCCATTACTCCTACTGAGAATCATACGCCCTTCTAAGAATCTGTATAACAGCAAGAGGTCTGTGGATATTACCACGAGACAGACAAAAGCATATATGGAAAGCTACTATAATGTCACAGTGTGAGAAATGCTTCCTACAATTCCATATTCTTGCAAGTTTCTGGTAATCAGAATCATAGAATTGATCACAGAGCCCAGCCATTAACCCTTGCCAAGCCCACCACTAAACCATGTCCCTAAATGCTAAATTTACATGCCTTTTAAATACCACCAGGGATGGTGACTCTACCTCTCCCCTGGGCAGCCTGTTCCAATACTTAACAACCCTTTCAGTGAAGAATGCTATCACCATTTCCAATCTAAACCTTTCCTGGCACGCCATAGGGCCATTTCCTCTTGTCTTACCACTTGTTACTTGGAGAAGAGACTGACCCCCACCTGTCTATCACTTCCTTTCAGGCAGTTGTAGAGATAAGGTCCCCCCTGAGCCTTCTCTTCTCCAGGCTGAACAGCCCTAGATCTCTCAGCTGCTCCTCTCAGGACTTGCGCTCCAGACCCTTCCCCAGCTCTGCTGCCCTTCTCTGGACTTGCTCCAGCCCCTCAATGTCTTTATTGTAGTGACAGGCCCAGAATTCATGCATTTGATAGGGAAAAAAAATAAAAGCTATATGTTTATCAATATCTTAATTTAACTGATAAACAAAAGGTGTGTTGTTTTTCATTTGTGTTTTGTTTTTTTTTTAAATCCATCTGCATGCAGAAGTGAACAAACTCCTGTACAAAGTACTTTCCTTTGAACAAAGCACACAAAAGTGGCAGCACCCAGAAGGCCTTACCTCAAATCCAGGTTGTACAGCCATGCAAGCTCAGTCCTCCTGGAATTAATAAGGAGCTAGTGACAGTCTTGACTGGGATATGGATTTTCAGTGTATTCATTTCCCTGAGCATTCCTGCACTTTACCCACTGAAGATGTCCTTACACTTTCAGCCCAAAGTGTGACCCCCAGCCTTCTGTTAACAGTTTTCTAATATAACTGTTCACACATTATTTTCAGCTGCAGAAACAGGTATTTCTTCATGCTGAACTGTCAAGGAATAAACTCAAAGTTTGCTTAAAATATAGGGATGACTTGGAAAGGTTCTCTCCTAATGCAATATCTCCTTGTTAAATTAAAAACAAATAGGATTGTTAATGCACAGAAACCGCATGGCATTGTCTTCCCAGTGAACACTTTATTCCAAAATAAATCACAATATTTTGAAATTATCAGCCCATCCTAAAATACTTCCTGGGAAAAAAAAATCCTAGAATAAAAGCATCACATTCTGGGATGCAGGAAGAATAGTCTGGGGTTAATCCTGCCAGTATTAATGTGGCGGCATCAGAAGCATCATTTTGGAAGGGCAAAACAGTCTTCTCTCAGAAATTATATCTACAGGTTTCTACTCTATACATACGAGGTAGTTTTGAGCTGGAACATCCTCAGATAAACTAGGAAGCTGGACAAATATTGTTTTGAACTCATTCAGCCCAATCTACTTCTTGTGGGCTCCTACATCACAATCAGTAAGGCAACGAGGGCCTTACCACACTCAGATTTGCTCAGATTTAAGGGACCAGTTTTAGAAGACTGAAATTTAATGTAATAGACACCTCAGAGGATTACAAGAGCTGACTACCTAGAAACAAAAAACCCCGAAACAATGTGGTCTTAAGGTTTGTTTAAATTGACTTTAATGACTCTTCCTTTCAAACCAATAAGCCTGAAGCAGCAGCTGCTAATTAGCATGTCAGTGTCTTAGCTGATTGTCTTTCTCTGGGACCACAGTGCAAATAACCCTGTAACTTTTCTTGTGCCAGGAGAATGAGTTTACAAAGTCTAATTAGGGCACTGAACAGCCGATTGTGATGAAGAGCCCAACATAGCCTGCTTGTTTCATAAATATCACCAGTGGGTTTCTAAAATTCTCCCTATTAGACTTTTCTTTGGGAAAGTAGTTCCACCGAAAGGAGACAATCACAGAAAGAAGTGGGAAGTGTCAATGTCTGAGCAGTATATGGTTTGGGAACAGGCCTCTTCTCTATGTGTTATTTAATGAATGAATCAATCTGCAATTTGCTTTCCTCTTCAGAAAAAAAAAAATTAAAAAGTATTTCATCCCACTTAATCAATATTAGTCAATAGCAGTCTTCCTTGGTGAAGCTAGAAGGCAGTTAACATTCACACACCTCCCACATATGATTTTATCTTCATACAGATAAAACAAATTATCATTTGAACACCATGGTCTACCTTTGGCAGAAATGAGCTAATTCAAGCGACTAAATTGCTATCAGCAAAACAAAATTATGATCTCAACAGCTGAGGACAATGTCTAGGTGCTTGCAGGATGGTCTGTCTGGTACATGTCCTCTGAGATAGAAGGGGCACATATTTTTATGGAGTTTGCTTGGTCATGGTACTGGGCGGGACTGGGAGTGGTGGCATCTGTGAGGTTATTTGACACTTCCCCCATGTCCAGTGGAGCCAGTGCCAGCTGGCTCCAAGACAGACCCACAGCTGGCCAAGACCGAGCCCAGTATCAACAGTGATATTGCCTCTGGGCTAACAAATTTAAGAGGGAAAGTTACAGCGCAACAGCAACTGCAGACAGAGAGAGAGGAGTGAGAACATGTGAGAGCAGCAGCCCTGCAGACACCAAAGTCAGTGAGGAAGGAAGGGGAGGAGGTGCTCCAGGTGCTGGACCAGTGATCCCACTGCAGCCCTCAGCACAGATGCTGGTGAAGCAGCTGTGCCCCTGCAGCCCATGAAAGTCCATGGTGGAGCAGAGATCCATTTGCAGTGCATGAAAGCACTGCCAACAGAGCAGGTGGGTGCCAGAAGAAAGCTGCAACCCCATGGGAAACCCACACCGAAGCAGGCTTCTGGCAGGACCTGTGGAGAGAGGATTCCACACTGGAGCAGGTTTGCTGGCAGGATGTGTCACCCCAGGAGGGACCTACACTGGACCAGTTTGTTCCTGGAGGACTGCACCCTGTGGAAGGGACTCGTGCTCCAAGAAGAAATGCAGCCCATAGGAAACACTTACATTGGAGAAGTTTGTGGAGGACCCTCTCCCATGGGAGGGAGAAGAAACTAGAGAAATATGGGAGTGAAGTTAGTCCAGGAAGAAGGGAGGGGTGAGAGGGAAGTATTTTAAGAATTGGTTTTATTTCTCGTTATCTTACACTGATTTGATTGGTAGCAAGTTTAATTAATTTCCCCAAGCTGACACTGTTCTGCCCATGATGGTAACTGGTGAGTGATATCTCCCTGTTCTTGTCTCAATCCACAAGATTTTCATTGTATTTTCTCTCCCTTCTGCAACTGAAGAGGGGAGTTATAGAGCAGCTTTGGTGGGCACCTGTTTTCCATGAGGGTCAACCTACCAACAAAGTTATTTAAGGGGTTGTATTTCAACAAATACATTTTTTTTTCTGTAATATCAGCAGAGCTCTTCACAACTGTGAACCCTAATCGATCTACTTTGTGCAAAGTGCCAAAAAGAGCATGACAGAAGAGACTGGAAGACAGAATAATTCAGATTCTTTGGTTGTCACACCTGTACTGCAGACCAGAAAGAGATGTTCTGATATTTCATTGGTGTGGATAAAGACTGCCTAATCTCCTTTCACAGTGTGCAACTGTTTATACACCTTTTGCTGACATTTCAGTGGTACTCTTTTTACTCTGCAGTCCCAAATGTCCAGATCTGTGAAAAGCACATTATCTCATTCTGAAGCGAGGTTTAACTTTGAGAAAAAAGGCACTCTAGAATATAAACCAATAAATAGATAGAAAAACACAGGAAAATCCAACTATTGAGTTTTCTTTTTGTATCCTATTTTTCTCTGGTAAGAGTATATTTCTGCTACTCATTTTACTAGTTTCTCTGCTCAAGATCCAGGTAGCTATAAAAAAATATGACTTCTTTTTCTTCTACAGAATATTTTATTGATCTGATATTAAACATGACCTCATAATTTAGAGCAGAGCTCATGTTTACTCGCATCCTAAGTGACCACTGTACCATATCCTCCTCACTGTCCTACTTTCCTGTCCCTTCCCTCTCCCATCATAGACACAGCTTGTTAAGAGCTAGGGATTGATGTCACCCTCTGTTTGCATTTACAAAGTAAAGTACTCAGGAATATAATGTTTTTTACAGTGCCTTTGTCTCATCTTTATGGATCCAATCCGTGTGGTTTGCTACAATCCAGCTAAGCCTTTGTGCTAATCCCCCTTACAAGTATTAGCAGTATCCAATATAATGAGATCATTTCACTAAGTGACGTTTGGGGTCTTCACAGAAAAACCGGTGAAGAAGCACATGGGGAATCTCTGTACAGATGAGAACTTTGATGGGCACTGTCTCTGATCCCAGAGAAACACTGTGGGCCTCCTGATCCTTCTTCTTCCCAATCATATCTATATCCAACAGAGCAAGCACAATTCTTACTATTACATTATAAGTCCTCTGCTATAATTAATTTTTTTTTGTTGCACTCCTGCCTGAGTGATTTCCTTTCTAACTAGATATTTCAAAAAGAAGAAGAAAAATGATCCTCGAATTGCAGCTATATTGCTGGCTTTATGAAGATACATGGTAGAGCCAGGAAAACAATTTCTCCCAACTTGAAGGTCTCTGAAACCACAGATACCAAGCAGACACTGTTCAAAATAAAATGATAAATTTTAAGCAAGGAGGAAAAAACCCACCTCTTTAAGTCATAGAAATTAATTATTTAATGATCAACAACATCCTTTCATCCTGTTACAGTCTGTTTCTAGGAAAGGAAGGGAAACTATTTACAAAAAGGCTACTGAATTTCCTGTCAAGGGTAAAATAACTTTGTTGTCATGCCCTGAGGGCTGTTCATGATGATGTTCCACACTGCAAGTCTGTCAGTGACACTGCAATTGTTGGGATTCCAGTAAGGCTTGACATTCTCTAAACGCCCTGGAAAATGTTCCATAGCTGTGCTAATCTTACATCTGCCCAACCTGCAGAATGACTTGGGAAATACTTACTACACATACATTTAAATTAATTAAGGGGCTTGGGAAAGGAACTTCAAGTGAAGTTAAACTGTGAAATCAACAAATATTTGGCTGAGCTATAGACCCAGGACCAGACCAGTCTTGGCTATTTTGCTCACAAAGTTTTGCAGAGCCAGACAAAGTAGATCTCCTCCACCTAGCATGGAATACACTACTTGGGCCTTAATCCAACAGATTCACAAATTCAAACCTTTTGTCTCTTTTTAAACACTGTCTCCATCCTAGGGATCTGTATGTAGTGTTTCATTCTGTGGTTCTTGACTTGTTCTTCACCTTTTCTGTTTCCCGCTTACCCCTTGCTCAGGAAAGGATATGATGACCAATAACATCTTAAACCCAGATTATTCACAGATGTTGCATGCCTTTGTCTCAGGGGCAGAAATGTTCGTGCAGGCCCAGCTGGAGCAGCTAAAACCTTCAGCTCTTTGTTACTGCTACTGTTCCCTCAGTGGACATTGTTCTGATGATTCACAGGCTGTTTTGTTGCAAAATCTATCAGTGGGTGATCCTCTGGGTTTGGGATCCTTTGGTTTTAGTGGGGGCCAGGAAATCACCATCAGCTGGCAACCCTTTGAGTTCCATCAAGAGTATGGTCCCATTGTCATCGAACACTTGTGAACAAGTAGACCAGACATTTTGCTTGCATTTTTTACACAGGTGGCTTATATGATTTAACTTTGTCTACCCACACCTACCTGACTCACAACCAAAAAAAAATTACTCCAAACTAAGATTGTTCTATGCTCACAGTGAAAGGCCCTTTGAACTTGTTTGAGCCTCATTCTTTGCCTCTCATTTCTGAGTGTATCTGCACCATTTGTCAGCATTAAACCTGGAACATGGGACAAAGCTGCCACTTGTGCTTCAACTACATGTGCTTGAATAGCTAACCTTTTACAAATATAGCTGCCTGTTCCTTTGAGGAAAACAATGCTATGTCCTGCTTTCGTGCCAAAATGGAATAGTTGAGAAAAGTGTTATGTTAAACATTTGTCAAACCAGGGTATCACAGAGGAGGACTGCCAGTTTGTTTGGGCTCTTTTGCTCTGAAATTTCTTCAGGATGGCAAGCTTACAGTCCCAAGCAGACGTGGTTACTACACCTGTGCTAGGTCAGGTAGATAAATCTACTGTACTCATGTGCTGTTGGCTACTATGTTTTCTCTTTTGCCTACAAAAGAAGTTTACTTTATTCTTGCCCTGCAGGGGTAAGTTTCTTCCTGTTGCTTTCACAATGTTAAAATCAATATTTTTAGAGTATTTTCTCCCCTTATAAAATTTTAGGTGTACAGCTAGGAAAACATGGTATTCCAGTTTTCTGTTGTCCAGCTCCTTAGCTACTAGGTGAAAGGGACAAAATCTGTGTTTAGACTAACCAGAGCAAGAGAGTTCATTTTCATCTCTCAAGACGATGTTTTTTATTTCTTATTTATTTCTTCCTTTTACTATCTTACATAGACTGTGGGAGAGAAAGAGACGGAAATTTAATGTGTTGGGTTTGTCAGCTGAAGTAATTAATCATAACTCTATAAAGCCCAAAGGACTTACTCCAGTTTGCACCAACAGTGCAGCCAGTTTGCTAGAACAGTTTTCTGATTGTTATCCTGTTTTTCCAGCATAACTGTTACATCCTTGTTTTATAGCAGTTTGCTATTTTCTTCTAGCAACATCCATTGTTCATTACACACTCTTGAATACAAGCAGAGGAATGTTTTTTTTTTTTGTCAAGAAACCCCTACTAAGCAGGTGCCAGTACATATAATTCAGAAACTCTGTAATTATTTTTTCAAATAAAAAGTTATCACTAACTAGTGCATACAAAACTATGATTTCCAAATAACTTCAAATGTATGTTACAAAAAAGATGAGGAATTAACACAGTGAGACTTTATTCTAGCCAGTGCTCTGGGCTTTGGAAACAGCTGGTTTAAGTTGTGTAAAGTAAGACTAACATAATCTATACAGTAGCAATAAAAATATTTTGGGTTTGGTATTGACTGACACTTGTAATATTTTTTGTTTTAATTATTGGTTGGAACCCCAAACTTCAGACCTGTGCAGAAATGACTATTGATATGCAAAGGCATTTGCTGTCAGGAGATAAGCATAATACCCAAACATGGAAACTTCCTCACCTGTAGACTTTGGACAAGTTTTACCCTAAAATTCATATAGACTGACACCACTGATGGAGGCCTAATCCTGTACTGACCTCAGTGCAGGTATTCTCTGGCTTTTTTTTTCTCTGTCACAACAGAACTTGTCTTAAACTGGAGATGTGAAGTGGGCTTGGATATTGCAAGACAGAGAAAAGACCTGCTCAGTTAATTTTGTCCTGTTTGAAATCTGCAGTTATTTCATCTATAAGAGACAGAAACCAGATTTTCAACATAGCTGAAACTGTGAAATTTTAAGGACTTGACTTCTTTTTGATCTTCTCAGACTTCCTCAGAAAACCTCCCTCTGGAGCAGCAATGCAGAACAAGGATAAGCAGAGCTCTGCCTTGCCCCTCCATTCCCTACTTTTTCCTCCCAGCAGTTTTGGTAACCATGATGGGAAAAGGAATCAGATGAGAAGATAGTTTAGCATCTCCTTTCTATTTCTTACAAGCATCTCCTTTCCTTTCTTACAAGGGCCAGGAACAAAGCTTTTAAAGTGTCTGGACAGGGTCGTGTACTCATTGCAATATTTCAGCACTAAATCATATTGGAGAGAATTTTACTCTGCTTGGAAGCATTGAAGAACATACAGCTAATTTCTCACTGCAATAACAGAGAATTGAAAACCAAAGCTTTAGATTTGTAAAAATAACAAATTCTTTTAGAAAGGAAAAGCAGGTCAGGTCTGATCAGGTTGCTCCAAATCAGTGCTTAGAAGACTGGGTCAGTCAAGAAAATTGGTGATGATACATAAAAATTGGTAACTTCAGAGCAACTTGGGTCTGAAAGCACTAGCTTTGTACTGCTAAGTGTCAGAAGAGAAGCAACCAGCTAATTTCCATGGCCCAGAATGAATAAAAGAATTGTTTTTCAAAATTGATGGGCTTATGAATACTACCTGCCTCTTTTGAACTTTATCTGATACTTTGCCAGTAAATTTGCAAAATTTCTGCACAAACTGAAGACTGTCACTGAATGCAGATCAGTGTAACAGCACAGCATGAGGAAGCATGGTGGCTATAGGACAAAAACACTACAGTGAAAGCGTGTGAGAACTTTCACAATCAATGTGCTTTCCAGGACTGTAATATTTCCTGAAGAAACCACTTCCAGTGCTGAGTTTGGATCACACCAGTGTATACCTTTCTTTTCAGCAGTAATAAACTCAGCTCCAGCCTGGCCTAAAGGGAAGGACAGCACTGCCTTGTGACCCCATGGCCACATTTCCTGCCTTGGATCAAGTGGCATTAATAGAGGAGAAACAACTCCCTTAATCTTTCACCTCCTTTTGTGCCTTCTCACCCCCTGTCACCGGCAAGTCACATAAGCAATCTGAGTAGTAAATCTGAGTGAAACTCAAATGAGAGTTTAGATGAATATTATTTGATGAATATTATTTAGATGAATATTATTTGCCTTGCATTGACATTAGTCTCCACAGTGGTGGTGTTAGTGCAGTGGGATGTCTATTTGCCATTCTCCCAATATAAATGTGTGTTGTTCTAGGTGCTGTCTGATGATTTCTCAGACTGATGAGCAGCTTTTTGTTTTTATGATAAGCTCAGAAGCACAACCTGAAAGCAACAAAGCAGTGGATGGCAACAGTGATGTAATTATTATGAACATGAAAATTAGGTGTTATCACAGACCAGGTATTGTCAGGCAATAAAGAGTAAAGACATGCCACAAGTGACTGATAGATATGGAGGAAAAGGGAGGATTGCTGACAAGGAAAATGTGGTTAAAGCAAGAATGCCTGTCAGAGCAGTAATCATATGCATATAGGTCGAGCAAAATGTCCCTGAAAAAAAGCAGCACCCTATCACACTATCCATTTCTTCCTCAGATGCAAGTTACTTTTTCATCTGAAAAAGGAGAATTTTACTCCCACGAGAGCTGGGAAAATAGTTTCTTCATTTACGGAAAGCAATTTGAAAGATTTAGGAATAGGTTCCAAACATAGCTGATGCAATTTCTTTTTCTGTTTTAGTTAACATAGTTTTATTGATCTGAATATATCATTAACAGAAGTAATTGAGGGGGCAAGGAAATAGAACTGTCTACTATAATTTAATTTTCTGTCAAAATCTATATACCTGCTGTACTCTTGCTTTCAAAATTTTGCTGTATTGCCACTGGCACAATACTCACTGAGAAGATTCTGCTTTATTGAGAGCACAGTGTTTGTGACTTGTCCTCTCACAGTTGTGGAGACAAAAATACATGGATGTGATTTAAACAGGATGGCTGGCTGCAGTTTCAGTAGTGATACCAGGACAGACTAAAGACAGTGCAAGAGTAAATTAAACCAACAAGTGCTTTCTGTAGGCATGATCCTACAACCATTCACCTGTGAGTAACCTTTAAAGGTAATTTGCCTGTATGAATGAGGATTTGGCACATAATTCAGTGAAAGCTGTGGGATTAGATTCTTTGTTCCCTGTGCTGAAAAATGTGGCAAAATGGTCCCTTTTCTACAATTTGAATGAATCTGTCTGTTACTCTATAAAATGACCAAGGCAGGACAATAGTAAATTAAGTATCACAAAAATTAGAAATTACTTAACATGGAGCTGTAATGCAAGTACCAATGTAACTCTGATGTTTTTATTGTGCATACTGAAGCATCAAAACCAGTTTCCTCAAAAGCTCTGGAGTGCTTCACAGCCTCAGCATAAGCCCTGGGTCTTGCTCAGACCAGTGTGCCTATTTTAGCCCAGATCTCCAGTCAGTCCTGCAGCAAGCTCATGTGCTCACAGTATCAGAAAGCAGGACTACTCAGTGAAAGTGAGAGAAGGAGGGGAACATGGCTAGGATCTGTATTTTTCAGCTGAGGAGCTGGCATCTGCCTTTGCAGCTTCAGAGTGGAAGATATCCTGGCAGAGCCAGTTGCCAGGTGGATGCAGCGCTCAGAGTCAACTTTGCGTTAATCAGAAGCCCTTGGCAGTGAGACTTCGAGAGCAAGTCTGACAACCAAACCACTGCTAACAGAGACAAGTCCTGTTTTGGCATGGGCCAGTTTGAAGTGGCTGATGTACTCTGGTCTGGAAGCCTTTGCTAGAGGAAATAGCTCATTTTTTTTTCCCCGAGAGGCTTTTGTGCACTGTGGAGATTCAGGCATTATTTTCTTCAACTTGCCAATTGTTATTACAACCAACATCTTGTTCTTGTTTTCTCTGAACCAGAGGGATTGTGGCTCATTTAGCCCAAGACCCTCAGGAAGGGTGGGATGGCAGGGATGGGGGTAGCTATGCTCTGAGACTGGTGCACAGTTTGCAATACAGCTATGGCTGTAATGAGTAGCTTTCCCATTTTCAGGACTTGATAGCCTCTGCTGGTTCACACAGGTTACTTCATGCTTACCTATGTCTTTTCCTAAAAAAAAAAAGTGTGGGGGAGTGTGGGGGGAGGTGGGTGTCCTCTTAACCTTGCCTGCCTGTGAATCAGAAGGCCTGCTGACCACAGAGGGACTCCTCCTGGCTACAGGATTTGGTTTCCAGTGATCTTTTTCTCCTTTTTTTGTTGATTTTTTTTGCTAAAGGAGAAAACTCTCCTGGGCTCCCAGGAGTATGAGAGATTCTGAGTGCTATAGTTTGTCATGGCAGTTCCTGAGTGCTCAAAGAACATTTCAGAAAAACAATAACAGGGTTAAAACCTCTGCATTGTCTTACAATGCTTACATGCTTAGGGATATATGTTTTACTGGCTAGGTTACTGCTTGCTTCTCTTGTTTTCCTGCTGCCTTGTAAGACCTTTACTGGCTGACTCTAAGTGGTGTAGAAGAGTAGCACATCTACAAAGCAATAAAATGTAAATTGCCCTTATGTGTGTCTATTGTGATAGACACAAGACATGCTGAAGTGGCCTAACTCTGCTCTCGGTGGCACTGAACCCTGTGACTGCTGCTTCAGCAGAATTACCTACGGACTACAACAGGGCACACGAAACCAGGTTCACTCCTGTGTCACATCTTCTTTCCTTTCCTTAACACTCAGAGGCAGTTTCCTGCTTTTACGATTTATTCCTTGCTGAAAGGCAAATGAGTGCACGGGTTCTCTCCTCAGCCTTTTAATATCACTTCAATCTCTGTGGGTGCAGGACAGATTTTCCCCTCTGATAAAGGAAGGGATTAAGAAACTCAGACTTGGCAGAGTAATTGAAAGAGATTAGAAGATTCAAGTAATTGGTATAGGGATGACAGCTCAGTTCTTGTAGCACATGAAAGCACTTTGGGAGGAATTTGAGAGGTCAAAACATAAAATTACTTTCTACCATATTGCTAGTTTTTCCTGGCTGCTGTGAAAAAAGCACACCAGAGGACCATTTTCCCCTTCTACTTCAAAAATTATTGTTTTTCTCATTACAAAACTACCACATAAAATTTTGTGGTATGCCATATCTGATTCTACTCTGTCTAGCATTTCTGAGAAGAGATCACTAACTACAAGTGCAATATCTTTTTGAAGTTGCACTGCCATGGAATGCCTTGAGCAGGGACAAAAGCACAGTCCAGGTGTTGAAAACTATTTTGGAATAGGAAATGTTCAACTTACATTTCACCAGGCATTCAGAAACAAGTATTCTTCCTTTTTAGCACAATAGTGCTGCAAAGAACAATTTTAAATTGATTTGACATTGTTATACTGTAGTAGTGTTCCAAAATCCATGCTAAATTAAATGCTTTCAGTATATAACTTCTCATGGTCCCTTGTAGCTCTTTTTTCTATGGTTCCCCAACCACAGTAATTTCCCCATGTTTCTCTAGAGAGATTTCCTTCTATATTTCCATAGCATAGCCTACAATTACTTTAAAGTGCAGTAAAATCAAATAAGCATGGAAGTCTGTGCAAAGATCAAAGAAGACCTTATTAAGAGTTGTTCTGTATGCAGTTAAATCGTGCAAGAATACAATTCCAGAAAGTCAGTGTTATAAAAAAATGTGTCTCCACTGGAAGCCACTATTCCCAAAGCTGGGTGCTTGGTCTGTGTGAAGGTTAAGGAACTGCCCCTTGTGTGTTGGTGCTCAGAAGCAGTCACATGCAGGAGACAGATGCAGGGTTAAATGTCAGTCTTATTTTGCACTACTGCCACTGCAGCAAGTGAGGTGGGGTTACACTGACAGGCACCAATATAACAGCACAGGAACTGAACCCTCTCTTATTACAAGCTGATGTGAAGAGCTGCATAGAGGAAACCATTTGCAGTACACAGTAACATGTTTTTATTGGCCCAAATAAAGCCAATAAAGGAAACATAGTAAATATTTTCCAGTGCCACCTCCTGGCATTTCATTTATTATTTACATAAATACAGCTATTTTCCATTTCATAGAGCAGATGAAGGGCTCTAGAAATTGCATAAATCTCATCAGCTGTCTGGCCAACAGTTGAGCAGAATTCAAAGCTACATGTTACCACATATTGTGCACAGCATAGATATTGCACCTTTCTCCTGAGCAGTTCAGAGACCTGCAAACATGAATGAAGTCTTTGTAAATCCATGTGAAGTAGATGCAATTGGTGGAAGAGATTCTCATTGCATGCAGGACCCACCAAAGACAGTAGTTACCAATTCTTGGTTCCACTGCAGACCTCATGATAAATATCTTGTGAACACTCCAGCTCCTGGAGCCAGGAGATTGTGTGAGAAAATAAGTTCTGTTCAGGAATAAAATGGGATATGTACGCAGCTCTGGAAGGCAGCGGTGAGAACCTGAAAAAGAGGACCTCCACCAGCCTAGAAAGCAAAGAAACAAGAGGCAGTTTCAGAAATATTTTTTTTTAATCTCAGTGGCTGGTGAAGTGAAGAGTTGGTTAATTAATTTGCATATTGGGGCTTGGCAGCATTGCAAGAGCTGAATGATGAGGCCAGCATCTGACAGGAACTCTGTGATGCAGCTGGCAGGAAATCCCAGGCTTTCTCACTCCTAACTCCTGCCTGCAAATTGCTTCACTGATCAGTACATCTGATTTTTACTGATGATACATACTAAATATGGGACTGGAGCCTCTGATTTGTTTTGTTTAGTTATTCCTGTTTTGGTTTTAATGTTACTGTCACTTAATGTGAAATCCCTCTATATGGCTCTTTTCCATGCAGGGTTGAAATGTCTAGAATGTTGTGAGAAAGAATTTTATAGACTTTGAGAAAAAACAAAATTAATTTAATGATGTGAGAAAATGATTCAATATAACCATGAGTTTTTAGGACAAACTATTAGCCTTCTGCAAAAACTCCATCCAAGATTTATATTGCCTACAAAACTCACTAATGATATTGAGGCAATAGTCTTATGAACCAGGCTAAAAGAAATTATAAATCTAAATGAGCACATTTGAGCATGAGCCTGCCATTTTCCCCAGACAGAAACAAGATTTATTGTGAGAGTTATGAAACTTTGGACCCTATTATACATTAAAGAATCCTATTTATGACCATGCAGTTAGGTCTGAGTTATTATGCTTATTCTAAACATTTCTTTTGCAAGATTTATGTCTCGGTCATTTTACAACTTTCAGGGATGAAACTTGCTATTCATAACCACAGCACAGAAAAAAAAAAAACCTCTTCAAATTTTTGTTTTAAATACAATCAGTCACACTTCAAAACTAGAGAAGAGAAAAAAACGTTGTTTTTATTTTAGGATATCCTCACACCTATTAAAAGATGTTGTGACCATCTTTTTAAAAATTTTAAAATTGCTTAATTTTAGAAGCTATGATTTTATATCCTCAGTCCTTGAGGTATTCAAACTCATTACTTACAATACTGTTTTTCAAAAATAAATGTCTAAGAATTATTTCATGTGAAAGGCAGTTGTTATATGCCTATAATAAAAAGAGTAACATTAATAAAATTATTTTGTTGCTGGTGGAAAAAGCATTTCATTTGAATAAAAAAAATTTCTAATTTTGCCATAAGCATTGGGAACAGAGTATTGCTTAAGATCAAGGAAAATAAGGGAATGATTTCCATGTTCTACTGTCCAAGGCTACCAGACATCTAATCTTTAAAGAATTAACTGAGAGAAGTGTTCTTGATATCTTGGTCACATACCTCCTGGACAAATCATAATTACTTGACTCTATAGATGGACTAGACAGCCAGCATGTGGCACTGGATTATAGCTGGATCAATCTAGCTTTGGTTTAGAATTTTGTTTTTTAAACAAAAAGAGTAACCAGCACTTACATGTAGGGGCTTCAGCTTGTCACAGCTCCTGTGGCTTGCAGACTCCCACCTACTTAGTGCCCGAAAATATGAAATTGAGTTCTCAGATTTTCTAGGTGAAAGAAAACTGGTAGCACTAGGAAACTGTGCCACAATATTTTTCCTGTGGATGACCTGGCATGAAAGCTGACGTGTCTTAGAGTCCTAATGGTCATGTGTCTGGCAATTACCTCTTTATTAAGTATAATCTTCTAATTTTGGGAATTTATTCATGGTAGAAAATACTGATTTTGAGCCCCCAGTTGCACATAAAATAACTCCTGTATTATTGAACTAGAAATTAAAAGTTTTGGGGCGGGCTTAGGCAGCCTAGAGAGGCTAGGATTATGGCTATTACATGTGTGTCAGAATCCCACAGCATTATAAACCAGATTTTACATTGAACCATCTCAACTGTGTTGAAGGTAGTGCAATTGACATGGTGAAAGTTTCCATTAACTGTGAATATACTTTTTTTTGTTTGTATGCTTTATCATGAAATGAGCAAGTAATTAATAACAACAATAAAAGTAACATTTTTAACAGGAAACTTCAGCTCAATGTGAGGTTAGTGTCCTGACCTGAGGCTTTCTAGGGCATACTTGAGTAAATTTCAGACACTGCAAAAGTAGGAGTTGTCTCTAGTTTCCTTCTCTTCAGATGAGTATCAAGAGTCTTCACTGAGCCTTTGTGGATGCTGATTGATGTCATTGCCCATGAACTACCATGGACATGTCCGGAAGCCTCAAGAATGATGGACAAAACAATTTCTGAGGCTCCATTCTCTCTTGGAGAAGGCTCCAAAGACAGGATGGGCCACTGAGAGAAAGACCTTCCTCTGGTCAGGGAGGATTTTGTTAGAGAACACAGGCAAACTCGAAATCCACAAGTTGATGGACCCTGCTGGGATGATCCATGAATGCTGAGAGAGCTGGCAGACAACATAATGAGGCAGCTCATAATAGTCTTTGAAAGGTCACGGCATGGAAAGGTGCCTGAGGACTGGAAGAAATGAAATATCACCCCAGTCTTCAAAAAGAGAAAGGAGGAGGACCCAGGGAACTACCAGACAGTCAGTCCTGCCTCAATCCCTAAAAAGGCGACGAAATGCCTCATTCTGGAGGCCATTTCTATCCACAAGGAGCTGATGAGGAGTAGTTAGCATGGATTCATTAAAGGCAAATCATGCTTGACCAACCTGATTTCTCTCTATGATGAAACAACTACCTGGATAAAGACCACTGCCAGCAGGTTGAGGGAGGTGATCCTGTCCCTCTACTCAGTCCTGTGAGACACATCTGGAGTGCTGTGTCCAGGTCTGTGCTCTTCACTGCAAGACAGACATGGAGCATCTGGAGCAGTTCCAGTGGTAGGTGACAAAGATGATGAGAGGACTGGAGCATCTCTCTTATGAGAATAGGCTGAGGCAACTGGGCCTGCTCAGACTCAAGAAGAGACGACTCAAAGGGGACCTTATCAACATATATAATTATCTGAAGGGAGGGGGTCAGAGGATGCAGCCAAGCTCTTCTTGGTGGTGCCAAGCAATAGGACAAGAAGCAACAGGTACAAATTGATACACAGGAGGTTCCACCTGAACATGAAGAACTTTGGTGTGCAGGTAACTGCACTGGAAGAGAGAGACTACTCAGAGTGACAGGAGAGTCTCCCTCACTGGAGATACTCAAGATCTGGATGCAATTCTGTACAACATTCTCTAGGATAACACTGCTTGTGCAGGGAGGTTGCACCAGATGATCCATCACGATCCCTTCCAACCTGACCCATGCTGTGATTCTGTGATTCTGTGAACTGCTTACCTGGCTTGAGAGCTTGACTGTTCATAAGCATTAGTGGGCTCTAACTTCTTGCACATCCCTGACCTATGTGTGCATCACTACACCAGTTGCAACCACCATGCAACCTTGTGAAGTGTTTCTATCACTGCTACCCATTCTCCTACACTTTGTTTTCCTATGACCAATTCCTGTAAGAAAAAAACCTGCTAGATGGGGAGACAAAAGATAATACGGCAACCACTTCTAAATAAAGTAATGAATGATGGGACTGGTTTCCCTGACAGTGTAAAATGGCATATTTGGGCAGACTTCATCTGGCCTATGGTTTGTATTTAAGCCTCATATAGTAGCTGTCATCGTATGTCTGAGTTTTGAAATTACTAGTTTATTTATGTGATAACTATGTCTTGAGCTTACTGCAACAGAACAAACAGGGAAGCTGTGCTGGTCCTTGGGGGAGAGAACAGCTGAGAATGGCAGGAAGACTGGCAGCAGCAGATGTCTCTGAGGTCAACTCCATGGTGATTAAAGGCAGGGCAGAAACAACAACAAAACTTCCAGGCACTGTTTAAACTACAGCAAGTCTCATAGCAGAATTCCAGGTGAGATAGCATGGACAAATGACTCTTAAACTTCCTCATGCAGAAGGGTCCAGTGACAGCTCTGAGGTGTTGAAAACATTTTGCTCTCTTGTCAGGACAATGCATGAAAGCAAATAGCAGAATGCTCCCCACATGTCACCTGTATACGGCCCAGTGTGCAGAGTCACTGATGGTATCCCTGCCAGACAGACAAGGAGAACCTCAGTACTCCAGCAGGGAGAAGGTTAGACAGAGCTTCATTTATTTAAGCAGGTCAAAGATTTAATTTCTTTCTTTTTTTTTTTTT
>VXAX01008054.1:1570020-1587418 GCA_013399835.1 Leptocoma aspasia
TTTTTTTTTTAATACAGAGTAGTGCCACCATAATTCTTAACATAGGCATAATTGTGTTTGGACAAAAATACTTTAAAAATTGTGTGAGATGTGACTGCCTTCAATAACAGGGAGCTGGAACCAGTTTTTAGGAAGTGTGGTTCCCACCTCTCATCAGATATTTCATGTGTCTGTCTGTCTGCACCCATAATTAAAAATAACCAAGCTTAAAAGTCTGCACAGTTCCCCATTCACTGTTGCAAAATCATAACCAGCTTTCTTTGGAAAGAAACTACAGCCAAATGAAAGTGATGTTGGTCTCAAATCATATTAACTTATAGAGCCTTGTGCACAAAAGGACCACTCACACTGTTGTTCCTATGAGGCATAACACAGAGTTTGGCCCTTTTTAGGAAACTCATTACTTAACAATACATTGTTATGTTTGATTGAATTGGCTCAGATAAGCTTGGCAAGGCTGCAAGAAAAATCTCTGTTGTCATGCCAAATGTTTTTCAACCTGTGTGTGCCTGTGTTGAGGTCTGATAAGGTTATCCATGGTGCATATGCTTGTCATAAAAAGGTTACATTCTTGAACTCTCAATACAGGCTTCAGGGTGGTTGCATTTAAAGCTGGAAAAACCCACCTGAAAAGGAAATTCTGCCCTAGCACATGGCTAGATCAGGCACCCCTTGACCTATTCCGCTTATGTGCCTGTGACTGGTTACACTGTCTCTCCAAACGAAGAGTGGGACAGCACGCCTTTCAAACTCATCTTCTGTCTATTTTGTGCAGCGCTTATGGAGATGGACGTGTGGGTTTGCACATTTTGGGGACTGATGGGGTGATGGAAGCAACTTCCTCTTGTCTCATATGTCTGCTTTAGTCGCCGTACCAGAAAGGGCTTTGCCTTTCTCAAAGGTGTTTTGAAATGAGTCTGGACCTGCTGCTGTTCCTGCACATTAGGTACATCCTGAAAATGCTGCATCATTCTTGGAAGTGTAAAAGGCCAGTTTGGACGGGGCTTTGAGCACTTTGGTCTAGTGGAAGGGGTTCCTGCCCATAGGGACTAGATTGTATTGAAGGACCGTTCCAACACAAACCATCCTATGATGCTATAATATGACTGCTGGCCATATCTGACCAGAGGTCTTAAAGAGAAGGCTCTGCCTTTGGGTAGGGGCAATATATCCAGCTCACCAGTCTTTTGTCCAAACATGCACTGACATTCATATTTAGGCACCTGCCAGATTTTGCTGGCTTTTTGCAAGCTCATCCTAGGCTGGGGACTTCTGGGCTGTGGATGGTTTTCAGTGCTGCCATTTGAAGTCTTAATTTAGGTGCCACTGCAGGTTCTTTGATTCTCTTGCCAAAGTAAGGAACACTGGAAAGTTTTCCCTACCCAAAGTATGGGTAGGGAAAGTTAGGGATATTGAGCTCTCTGTCAGTCCTGATTAAACCTAATTTGAACACAGGTTTTTCATTGGCTTAAATTAGTTAAATTACTTATTTTCTTCTTAGATAGTAATGCTGGTATAATTCTTACTGTGTATACAATTATGTCAGGCTAAAAAGTTCTTAATATTTTATAGATTTTATGTACAAAGGAAGGGGTACTGGCAATTTTGTTCATACCAAGATACTGTACCTCTTTATATTGGACCTATCTATACAATTCATTCCTAACATCTTTTATAGACTTCTGAGTTGCCACTGCTCAGGTTTTGTGTCTGGCTGTCTGATGTGCAGGGGTAGTGGGTTGCTAGCCAGCATAGCAGGGTGTTGCATTTTTTAAGGACAAGTGCACATTTCTGTTACTAGAATAGGGCTCTGAAGTCATACATGCTTGCAAAAGGTCAAGTTTGCTAACCTGGTATTAGTCAGCATCTGTTTTCCACTGGTTTCTTTCTTTGGTCTAAAAATGTTCCATTTTTTAGGCAGCATCATTTCAGATGCTGTTGTCTCCATGAATCTTCTTTCCACCATTTTGTCTTTAATATATACAGAGGTAGAAGTGCAGGAAGTGTCCCAGATCATCCCGATTCCACTTTTTCCCATTCTCTATTTCTTTCTTCCTATTCTCATTCCCTAGATAGCTATTAATTTGATAGCTGGCAGATTTCCGTGTTTTGAGATGCCTTCCCCAACTAATTTCTTAACACCCTATTTCTGATTGCCTCTCTCTTGGCAAAATGCCTCTCTGATGTCAAGAAGAAAATAAAGTCTCTGAATCTATAGTACCAGTTCTTACCTGGAAGGTTTTGTTTGTCAGTTTGAGAATTTGAATTATTTTTCCCTGGTTTTATATCCTGCAGAAAAAAAAAAAGTTAAGAGACAGCTGTTTTTTTAGGAACAGATGCTCTTTGTGCGTAGCAATAA
Organism: Leptocoma aspasia; assembly: GCA_013399835.1. Lineage (NCBI taxonomy): Eukaryota > Metazoa > Chordata > Aves > Passeriformes > Nectariniidae > Leptocoma > Leptocoma aspasia. The sequence goes on from VXAX01008054.1 coordinate 1,572,380, forward strand.
GAGTTTTCCTTCTTTGGCTGGGCAGGTTCTTTTCCCTCTGAAGGACTGAAAGAGTACCGATTCAAGAAGTCCATTTCTGTAAAAAGTTTCAGATCAAGGTCCTTTGGGAGTTACTATCTCCAAAGCAGGTGATGCAGAGGAAGCCATCTCTTGTGGGAGCTTGTTCTGGAGGGGACGGGCCAAGAACTGAGCATGCAGCCACACAGCAGACAGTCACACCCGGTCTGGGGAGAAGAGAAGCCATAACAGATGACATCATGAAGAGCAAAGGACTCTGGGACTGATTGGGAATGGCCATGCAAATCAACAACCCGTGATTGGCCAGAAGGCTTCCAGAACCTTCCATGAGAGACTATATATGTCTGTGCCAGCTGCACTTTGGGGGCTTCTGAAGCAGCCTCCTTATCTTTTGCTTTGCACCCTTGTTTGCCCCTTTTATTTATTCAATAAATATCTTCAGTTTGGCACTTCAGAGGCACCCATCTCTTCTCTGTTGCTGTACCATGTGACCACAGCACCGCTGTGCTCCCGAGACCGGAGAGTTTCCCTGTGGGCCCCGCAGATTCCCCGGGTGTTGTTGCTGACCCATCTCCAGCTGCTCTGCTGCTGGCCAGGTCGGGGATCACCGGTGGCCGGAGGTGTGCAACGCAGCAATTTCTGCTGGGCAAACGCTGACATGGCTCATGATGCCATCTCTGCTCAATCTGCGTAACCAGATATGCCTTGAAAGTACCTTCCTTGGCTTACCTTCAGTTTTTTGGCTGAACACAAGTCTGTTTGCCCTTCCTGTTTAGACTGCAATGTGTTTGCCCAGGAAGCAAATTGCTTTGGTAGCCTTGTCAGTGTTTGTGGCAAAAAGCTGTGGAGAACAATGTGTCTGCTCTGCTGCAACCTCCTATAACATTCCTGTATGTACTTCCGCTGTAATTCCGCACAAGTGAAAAAATGGGGTGGAGACAAGGACCCTTCTCTCTGCATCATTGCTGGCATTCAGATATAGAGAGAAGCTTCATGCCTCCCCCTGAGTGAGAGCTGAGCTACCAATTTGTGTCAGTCATGTTCACCATGTTTATACATGAGAGTAGCAGCAGTTGCTACTCTTTGAGCTCCCACAGACTTGGTAAAAATGCCTTCAGGAGTAGCTCCCTTTGCACCTTCCCCCCACTGCTGGATGTTGCTTAGAGCCACAATCCAGCCCTTAGACTGCAAATGGCTTAGAGCAGGGATTATGTTTTTCTTTTATGTTAAACAAGAGCAACCCACACTGAGTGTGCTCATTAAAAAATCATGTTGTTCAACACTGTTCCCTTGGGCTATGGTTAGAGCTTCACAATTTAACATGCAACAGACTGGTTGGATTCTCAGGCCAGCCAGGCTCAGAACAGGATGAATGGATGGCAAAACAGCATGTTGGAAGAATAAACCCCATACCCACGGTGGGACAGCAAGCCTTCAATAGGAGATGTTCAATAACAAGATGATTGCTTAAATAAACTTAGAAAAGTTCCTAACAGGTGTTAAAGAATGGCAGTTTCTTTAAACCAGAAAAGTAAGTTCTTGGCCGTGCTGGCTTGCAAATCACATTAAAAACCAAATTAAATAGTACCTTGTGCCATTACTAGAAGGTGCATTTCCCAGCCTTCCCTATCAAGGAAGCTTACCCATCTCTAAAGACCACATGCATGGGTGGATAAATAACATGGGAAAGAGGAAAAATTACTAAGAAGTTAATCCTGTTATACATTGTATTAACTTAATGAATGACCCTAAAATTTTTGCTGTGGGTGAAGTTTATGAGGGAACTAGGAGAGATAAAAGATGTTATAGTCTATAACAGTTCAAGGATTCCAAGCATAAAATAGATGCACCACCTGAGCTGAACGCAGAATGATGTTCTGAGAAAAAACATTGAGACTTCAGTTTTTTTCCATCCTAAATATTAGGAGCTTTAAGTGAAGATAACAGGATTCCACACACACAGTTTCTGCTTCAGATGTTTTGACCAGTTTCAGCCTCTCTGGGCAAGCTCTTCCATACAAGGTCATCCTTGCATGGAAGTTTGCTACATCCTATTGTAGCCTCTTGTTTTGGCTGCCCCCACAATGGTCCTGCTCCAATAAAGTTGCACTGGGCTGTGTGCAGGAGAGATATCTCCAAAGAGCATTAAGGCACAAAGGAGGGAGAAGTGAAACCTCCTCCATTCTAACGGAGGCTGCAAAACCAATTCCATTCGTACTCCCTCTATTCTTTAGTGCATCATTTGAAGATGAAATTTGTCAAGCAACTATCTCTGCATCATTATCATGATGAGGCAGTTCAATAGTTAGAGCCTCAACACTCTACCAGCCTGAACTAAGGGGGGCAGAATGAAAACTTCATTGTTAAAATTGCAATTGTGCTGTTCACTGCTGGGATAAAAAAACATTAAAACTTTTAAGAAGTTGGCAGAGACATAGACATCACAGAAAAGTGGTGTCTTTGTTGGGTTCAGGGTAAAAAGATTAAAAGAATATAAATAACAGAAGAGTTGAGCACCATTTCTCTGCCTTGGTGTACATAATACCAATGATCTATGAGATATTCAGAGATGATCCTCAAAAATATTCTACCTATTTAATTTTCAAAAATAAAGACATTTTCCTACATTATTTCTACTCATACAGGTAAGTATGCCAGAGAATTTGGGGAAGGAAGCCAAAGGTATTGAAAGAACACGTAGAGTAAATCCTATTGGAATTCACTCAGACTGAATCCTACTGAAATCATCCTTTGAGGACATCAGAACAAAACGAGCTAAGAAACTCCAAGCCCCGCAAACACCTGGCATCAAACTTGATCAACTTTTCAGATTTTTTCCCTCCTTGTTGCTTTTTGCATTGATATAGTTGTACATTATAGTCCAGATCACAAATTAGTGGGCTGATCAACTGTGTTTGCAGCAACCTGTTGCCTTTAAAGTACATTCTTTTTTCCTTCTCCTCAGCAAGGTGGACACAAACACTGCTGCTACCTGTGGGCTTGATCTGCAGGAAAGGAACTAGAAACTGTTTTATTGGAAGGCAGGAAAAGAAAAAGGTGATCAAAGGTCTCATTATTATCCTTTTGAACATCAACAACTAGACTAAGGACACAGTGGGCTGTCCTGGGGCCAGAACCTATAAGCTTTGGTGTGTCCATCAGGGAACCATTTGCCTGCATAAATTTTGCTGCTGGAAAAGAATGATGGACTAAGCTAAACCCCTCTACTTTGTGCTGGAAAGCAGGCATGTTGCCAGCACACTATCCTTATGCCTGCACCATTGTGACAGCTGGGGCATCCAAAATGTATTGTCCTAAAGAAACATCCCATGCTGCGGAAGAACTCTGTGTCACCAACACCAGTGGCGACCTGACTTTGGGAACAGCACAGGAGAGCTCCTTCCCAAGTCCAAACAGGGGATCTCACCTCTTCCCTCCTGGGAAACCTCAGACACGTTTTGAAACAATTCCTTTCTTGTGACTGGGAAGATAAACATTTGGATTTAAATTCACCATCAGTTTGGCCTGCCATGACACCATCTGGAGATCGTTTGTAATCACTATATTTAGTGGGTTGGTGTACACCCCTCCCAATAGTTGGAGAAGAACTGATGATAACTACTAAGAAAAGAGTGTCCTGATTTATAGCAATACTAAGAGAAGTGTTTAATTTGTTTTCTTAATGTAGATGAGTTCAACAATAAAAATTGGAAATAGTTATCAGGAATCTGTTTTAGAGATGCATTACTTTATTCATCTGGAAGCAGAAAAGTTGCCTACTAGTGCATGCCAAGATGGTAGAGCAGTGTCCTTTCCGTGGACTTTCCTTTCCCAAGTGTTATTTTATGCCTCAAAAGCTAAAAGATGTTTTGCTGCTGTTCCATGGGAGAAAGCTAAACTGTAAAGCAGAGTATGCAGGCAGAAGTGGACCAGTATTTTCCAGCTGGAACTAGGTTGTTGCTATAGTTACACTCAAATGATAGACAGATTTTCTGAATGTGCAGTGGTCTACTGTGATAAGAAAGCTTCCAGGATTTCTATCAAATTGCTCCAAACTTGCTGGAGTGCAATATATGAAATGCCACATTTTTGAAATAGCACAAGCAAACAAAAACCAGCACAGTAACCAAATGATTCTTTCCCCCTAGCTTTCAAATAAAAACTGCACTTAACACATGGCATTTATATTCCTAGACAATATCTTCCTGACAATCTCTTTATAGTGCACTGGCATTCCAAATGACAGACCACACTCTAAGTTTAACACCACCTACAGATAGATTAATACGCAGCAGGCAAAGTCTTGTGTGCACAAGTCACTAACTCCTTTGCAGTTTTATTTTAGGGTGAATGCAGCCTGTGCAGTGGTGAGAATCCCATTGAGTCAGTGAAGCCTTGCAAGAGCACACCACTCTGTTCAGGGCTGTATTTTGCAGCACAGAGACCTTAGAGATAAGCACATGGCGGAACTAATATTACATTCATAAACCATCCAAAGAGAAGTTTCCCAGGGGCCACTTCCATAAAACATCCTGCCCTTGGTCATGTCCCACTCACACACACGGTGCATGTGGTTTTTATTCAAAGCAGTTTCCTCCCTTGCTCTTCCTTCTTGCTCTGCTCCAAGGCAGGAGGGTTCAGGATTTTGGATTTCCAGGAAGAAATCTGTCCCTGAGCACAGCCAGGGCTCGTGAGCATTGCAGAGGCATTTTGGCTGTGTCTCTTCATCATCCATTAGCTCTCAGTGGGAGTGCTACTGCACAGTCTGCAGTCTGCAGCTGACAGTGTGTTTAATGTCCCTTTGCCCCCAGTACCCAATTCCTCCAGCAGTTCCTCTCCCTAGAAATCTGCTGCCAATTATATTGGGGAAATCTTCCACTGAACTTAGCCTGATTTTTGTAAAGGCAATTTCATCTCCATTGAAATGTCCAAGACAGAGGTTTTGACCTGTTTGTGTGTATGAAATATAGTGTGTACTTAGATTACCCTCACTACCCTTAGACTTGCAACTAGCTATTACTAGTGCCTTTATCCTCACAAGAGATGTGGGACACAGGAAAGTTTTAATAGCAGCTTTGATGTAAAGGTAGCTGTTAACTTGGAGACCTTTGCACGGAATGTTAAGTGAGAAGCCTTGAGCTGGAAACCCAGTTTTCCTCATTTCAGGGCTTAGATCTTATGCACACAGTCCTTCTGCTATCAAACATTCTAGAAAATAAAGAGGAAAGCTTTCCTACGCCCATATGACAAAATCTTGATTTCAAGAGGAATTACATGTGCTGAAGGGTGTCAGAAGCAGTAAATCACGTGCATGCCTAGATATGCTAACATACATAATTTAGGAATGGATTAATACATGAAAGAATAGCTTGGAGTTTGATTGAATAGTTATATGCATTTGCTTGTTGTTCTGGGGGGGGGTTAGTTTTCTTATTTCTTAAGATTGCTTTGGAACTAATTTTTTTTTTCTTCCTTACTTGGTTTATACAACTTTGATAATGTCCTGCAACAGGGCTTAACTAAACATTAAGATTAATTGCCTCAATGATTCACAAGGCACTCTGGATAATTAATTACTCAGCATTTATGGTTTGGCATGTGGTCATCAATCGTTCAAAAAAATTCATGTTTGTAAACATATCCTTTGCAGCTGGTCCTCTTATGTCAGACTTCAAAATGACTAGTGGAGATATGACAGAGCTATAAATGTCTTCCTTTAAAATTTACTGGTTGTGCTCCAGTTTATTTCTTGTGGGAAAAATTAAGCAACAGATGTAGCAGGGCAGGAGCTCTAAGGAAGAATGGTAAAGTATCTTGAATGGTTTTCAAATGTATTTTCTTTTCCTCTTTTTGTTATTAGATGTTGGAATCCTTAACTGCTCTTTGTTATGGCTTCTGTCTGTGAGCATTAAGGTGTAAGGTGACTTGACTTGAAAGACTTGAAGAAGTCTGAAATGAGACCTGTGGCAGAACAAGAAGAAAAGCTAACCAACACAGCTGGTATCTACTCAGCTCTGCCCAGCAGGGGAAGGCAGTGTAAGAACCACAAATCCTGAAAGAATAGGCTTTATTTTTTTATCAGAAAGATCAGCAGCTCCATGGCTTACAAAAAGAATTTTAATACTCTCCATTGTAAGACTTAAGACTATCTGGTCATTAGATAGCAGAAATCACAACCATCTGAGCTAGAATTTTTCATTGGGGTTGAAGCTGATATATGAGATGTGTCCCACAGCCAACTGATTCTCCCACTGCACAGTCCTGGTCATCACCACCCAGGGCTGCTCAGTGCCCTGAAAGGAGCAGATATCCTGTGAGAGAAATGAAATGCTTGCTTATAAAGTTAAGGATCATATGGTCTTTGAGACAGACTCATCTTCAGATTGCTTGAGTAATATTATTTCTTCATTTCCTAAGTTGCAAACACTTCCATTTCAAACTGTGCACTTTTTACCAAGTGATTGACAGCCACTATATGTATGCATATATGTATGCAAATACTGAGACCGTATGCAGCGTCTATTTTTAGAAGTGATACAGGAAAAGGCACCATTTCTATTTAAATTATTGTGTTAGTTGGTTCCACTTCATTGCTTTTTTAAAGAGTAGCTTGTGCTTTTAAAATCAGATGCCAGCTACTATGCCACACAGTGAAACTTTGATCTGCCTTAAGTGTAGGCTACAGCTATAGTACAGACCTGTGGAAGGATATTTATTTAGAATTAGAAGGACATTCCTGGCTGGCATGAAACATCTCTACAGGCTATGCTGAAAGAGCTGACTTCTTCTGGGAGGCCAGGACCAGGGCTTTTGAACAAGAGTAGGTACAACTTTAGTGACTGCAGAGACTCCATGTGCAAATCAATGTAAATCCTATGCTTGTTCACTTTGACCTACTGTGTCAGAGAGATTTCTGAGTTCACTTTGACCTACTGTGTCAGAGAGATGTACTGCAGTTGTCATACCCTCAGGCGTCTCTGCCCCAGGGTTTGTGGCCCTATCTCCATGTCTTTCCTCCTAATATTCTACCCTGTCATTAGGGTAAGCCATGAATCCCCCAGACCTGGTATGTGTTTCCCAAGCCTGTTTTGGGGCGTGGAAGGAGTCTTTAGTATAAATAGTTTTTTAGCTCAATAATATATTAAAAGGTAAGCAACCTTGCTTGTCTCCTGCCTGTAAGACTTGGACATACTCAGAGGTGAGAGTGTTAGCATCCTGTCCTGCATGATCTGAACTCCCAGTCTCTCACTGTTGTATGTACAATCCACACCACTTTGGGGGGCAGAAGGAGTCAAGAGGGGTTTAAGGCTTAGAGTGAAACAAATTCTAGATACTGAAGAGTTACCTGCAACATGCAAACAAGACAGGCCACACTCCCTAAGGCTGGGTTCATGGAGTCCTATGCTAAAACAGCCTAAAGTGTGCATAGTAGAAGTAGGGAAATTATCTAGATTTGTCTTTGCTTGCCTCAGATCCTGGCATGCCATGTTATTAATGGTTCATTTTTGCTGCAGCTTAGGGAAGAGGAAGGCAGCTGGAAGATTGCCCTGCACAGGGGCAGCTCTGTCAGCTCCAAAATCTGGTTGGCAGTGTCAGTTCTTCCCTGGTGAACAGGTTAAGCAAAGAGCAGGCTCTGAGGAGCCTTGGGGAGCCCCATGCAAGGAAACACTTGAACTCATAAGAACAATAAAAAACCCTTGAGAACCACTGTAGGGCATTTTTTATGTATGTGGAATGAAGAAGTGGGTAGCTTGTGCTGCACAGGACTCACAGGCTTGGGTGCTCGGCAGCAGTACTGAGGTACACAGAAAGAATCCAGGGGGAATAAATCAATAGCACTGCATTATGTGTTATGAAAAATCTACAGAGAGGTTTAACATAGATATCTCAATGAATGCAGTGAATGAGTTTCAGCATAAATTACTCAGTCAATTCCTTCTCCTGCTGATGCACATGATAGGGATGGAGATTTTGCATGGCTAAATATAGAAGGAATGTTGGGCAGAGGTATTTGTACACTTTGATTAGAGCTTGCAGTTTACACAAGTCTCTCTGTGTCAGAAAGTACCATGCAGAACACCATGGTTTTGCCTGCCATTTAGGACTGGCCTGTGTTAGAGAGGCTTTATCCTGCTGTTTTCACTAGCACACAATGATACAGGCCCTTTTTTGCGTGTTTTACATCTGTTTCTGGAAGCTGCATTTTATGTGTAGTTATATCTGTTTGAAAGTACCATATGTACTAGAGAAGCTCATTTTGCAGCTGGAAGTAGAATAAGCTGTGCCACTAGAAGCACCTTTAACTGGTATGATTACATCAGGTCTCAGGAAAGTAAGAATGGCTTCTTTACCAGTGCAGCTAAAGCTGCAAGACTTGCTAGCCTAAACAAGTCTTTAGATGCACTTTTCCCACTCTAGCTGTTTTCATCCATAACACTCCCAGAGTTCTCAGGTCCTTCACTGCAACATGGAATGCAGTGAGGGAGATGGAATTGAAAAACCACATCTGCTTTCTTTCTGAGTACCAAACTAGTGGAGTGGGCATGGTGTGCAAGAATGGTTTATTTTTAACCAGCTTGATTACAGTGATGAACCCTGATTAATCTGCATGTGTGGACAAGGCCTTTGGGTTCTGCCTGGAAATAAGCTCATTCTGCAAGCATGGCCTGAGCTTGCCAGCCCTCTTTCAGCACACAGCTCCCTCCACACTCCCCCAGATCACTGTGCACAGTCTCTTGCTGCCTTATAACCACTGAAAAATTGTCTGCCCACGTTCTGAAGGACACTGTTTCAGCTAGAGCCTTGCCAAGTGCACAGTGCCTCTGGATAAGGAGAACAGACAGGAGAGGATTTACTTTAAATGGAGCGAACTTAATTACAAGAGAACTTTTCTTGGGTAGAATGATGCCTTTCTCATGCCTTTTTCTGCTTTCAGGACTATTTTTGCTTGATTTATTTTTACATTTTTTTTAATATGGGTGTGGTGCCTGAGGGCTTGGCTTGGGACAGGCAAATGCTGTATGAATGTGGCCAGCCTAAGCCACATTCTGACACATCCTTCACTTTCTCAGAGCTTGAGTTTGAGGATTTGTGTTCTGGGAGTCTCCCTACTCACTGAGGGGCTAGTCAATACAGTGACAGAACATGGGGAGAGATTTATCTCATCCTGAAATAAATGCCTATTAGCTGGTCAGTTGAATCCCTTCCAGACTCCAGTGAGTATACAGAGATAGAGAAGGAGGAAAGTACATGGTCAAATCAAACTGAATACAACAGCTATAGACATTTTATTGACTCTCATTAGAGACAGCATTAATTAGCTAGGATTGCCATAATTTTGTGGATGCCAGAGATTCAAAATTGCTGCAAAAGTCAAGAAACCAACATCTGATGGTGGGCACATATTTAAGATACCTGAGAAAAGATAAGACGCTCCAGGACTGAGAAGCTCATTTTTATAGACATGAACATCGTTTCTAAAGATTTTCAAACATATAATCTCACAGATTTTTTTTCCCAAAAGTGTCAGAGACCTGTTTCTAGCAGTAGAGTTGTAGAATCATATTATCATAGAAGAGCTTGAGCTGGAAAGAATCTTTAAAGCTCATCTAATCCCATCCCCTGGCAATGAGCAGGGACATCTTCAACTCAATCAGATTGCAGATCCCCATCCAAACTGATCTTCAATGTTTCCAGGGATGGGGCATCTACCATATCTCTGGGAAATCTGCTTCAGTGTTTTACCACCCTCACTGTAAAAAACTTCTTCCTTATATCTAATCTAAATAATCTTATCTAAATCATAGCTATATGATTTAGATAAGATTATTTAGATCAAATGATCAACTGATTTGTGAGTCCTCCAGTGCTTAAATGAATAGTAAAGTTTTGAGACTTTGGGGGAAGGGGAGAAGGGCCTGTGCCTGGAATATTTGGAGATCAAGTCCAAATCTGAAGTGGTCTGCTTGATGTTCTGGAAGTCTCAGGACTGACTCTCCAGAGTGAAAGGAGGTGATTTGTCTTGCTTTTCTTAATTTCATTCATTGCTACAAGTTTTGTTCCATTATAATGGATACTCAACTCCTGTATGAAAATACACTTCTACATTGTACATGTATGTACATTTGTATATACTTATTTTCTGGTTCAGCTCTTTTGAAAATATTAGGAATTGTATCCAGAGACATTATTATATGGAGGGGGTTTATATCTCTGAGGACTCTGCAAGTGATCAGAAACAGTAGATGAAGTGAGTAAAGAGAGCCTACTCCCAACTGACTGCACACAACACTCCCTGAAAGCCTATTCCATATGGAATATGTATGTGTTCCCTATGGAACATATGTGGTGCCACTGAATTTGCTGCAAATACAGACTAGTTCCATAGAAATACCTACTATCTGATATTTAATCTTGTACATTCAGTATTTTGTGCTCTAAAAGTAGGGAAAAAAATTAATTCCCTTCTTTGACCTGACCCTTAAGCACTGAAACCTGTCCATGGCTCACATCCATGCTTAAACCCTTCAGATATTTCACTATTTGTAAAAGCAAGGCTAGCTTCTATTGTGAAAAATACAACATATACACAGACTGTCTGTTGTTCCTTTGGGCAGAGACAGGAAAAAACCCCACCAGCTGTTCTAGGGGGTAGGGTAAGATATTTGCAAGGGATTAAATTTTCTTGTATAAGGACACTGCTGATTCTCTGCCTAGATATTACTTCCCTGTCTACTGTGTGCTGCTTGTCTATTACAAAGGAATAGTAATACTCAAATGCCCTGAAGTATGACAGAAATGAAGGTCATGGAACAGATATAGTTAACTCCTAATCTTTGATCCAGCTTTGAATAAAGACCCACCTAGAGGACTGCTGCATTGTGGCTGCATTCTTTCCCCACCAACAGGGATGGAAAAAACATGTGAGTTTTCAGAGATGTCAGAATGGGCACCCTTTCTTCAGATTAATGTGTTCATCTTGTTTTGAGGACAAATGCAAATAAAGCACCTGAAATGATTACACTGCAAGTGTAATTTATAGCTCTACCTCTAAAATCATGTGACCATGCATGAAATAGGATGCTTCTGACTTCAAAACATATTTTCTCTTATGAAGATCAAACCCTCGCATTTCCACTTAGTGTATATAGTACCATAAATTGGTAAACATGTTTTACATACGAAAAAAATATATATTTTGACTCTACTGGAGAAAGTAACATGGGGGGGGTCTTGAATGTCTTCTGTCACCACAGCTGCTCTGTTTCAATACAACCCAAGTGAAAAATGCCTCGCAAAAGTACCTGCATCACCTCCATCTCTTACATCTCTGTGGTACTGCCAGGGATGTGGCAAGTCACAGCTGCTGCCATAGACTTGCCAATTCCTTATGTGATACCCAACAGCTGTTGGAAGCTGTGTGTTAAAACTCATGCTGGGATTTGAATTTCTATATACTCTTCCTCAGGAAGTGAAAACTGCAAAGCAATCTTTATGTCCCCTAACTCCCAGCCTGTGCTCCTATATTAAGAGGGATTCCACTTTGGCTGAGAATATGCACTACACCATGCTGTTTTCTTTAATTTCTTAATTTTTTTTTCATAAAACTACATTTTGGCATGCGATCACTGCCTCCATCTGCCTACTACACATGCATGTGCTTTCAGTTACAAAGCACTCTGATTTATACCTTATGTAAAAATGCAAAGCTTCAGGAACACATCTCAGGAGGGCTGCAGCTTTCTCAGGATTGACAGCATCTGTATTCCTCTGCCTCTGCCAAACACCATACAGAGGGCTCAGTTCCAACAGCATTAGTGCTGCTGAAGCTGATTTCTGGCTACTGCTACATTTTTCAAGGGCTGCTGAGGGCTGTACCACTGATTCCCCAGCTGGAGAGCTGAGAATCCAGAGACAAGGTGCAGAGAGGAGCAAACAAGGAAGCTGCAGGTAGAATATTGCTCCCCAGTCTAAGCAAGTATCTGCCAGACAGGTTCCAAAAAACCGCAGGAAATTCGGAAAAGGGCAACAAAAAACGTTTAAAGGACTTGAGGGATTCATTTCCAGAGAAGATTAAAGAAATAAAAGTTTAGCTCAGTATCACTAACTGACTAAGGGGGAACAGGATAATTCCATAAAAGCCTCTGCAGGTGCAAAGAAATAGAGAAACCTTGTTTAAAATGATTTAAGTAATAGCTGGTGACAAAAGAGTGGCATTGATTAAAGGAAATGTAGACAAAACTCCTGGAAGCTTTTTGTAACATTGTTGTAACCAAGAGATGGATCACAGAATTCTAAAAACCAATGGAAGTTCTCTTACTCTGATAATTTGAAAAACAGACTGGGCAAAGCCTCCAGTACTAATTGGGAATGAACAAGATAAATAACATCGTTTGGAAAAATATGTACTTCTTTTTTTTTTAAGAGGTAGGAACATACCACTAAGAAGAAGGTGCCCCTGTGCAGCAGAGGTGCAAAGGAGACTTCAATGGCTCTCTCAGTGTATGGCACCAGGAACTGAGCAGTTTGACTCAGATAATGTGCTTCTTTCCTTATGCTTCTCCTTCTGAGGCAACAGCATCTGTCTTGATGTGTCATCTTTCCTTCTTTTGCCACCCAATAAAAGTCCCTTTGGCACGCCCTCAAAGTAGGAGGAGCTTACTACCCTCTGCTTGATCCACATGTGCGTGGCCATGAGACAAAACCTTTCAGACTTGTTGGTCATATACCAATAAGCTCCTTTACCCACGCAGATTTCTGGTGCTGAACTTAATGCTAGTCCCAGTGGTTCACATTTCAGACAGGAACTTTGTAGGAGGATGAATCTCATCCTGTCTACCACCCACTCGGACCCTTTCTTTTTTTTCCCTCATGTGGTGCTGAAGTAACCCTGATCAGCAGAAGGACTGTACTGAACAGATCTGGTGCAGAAAGATGCAAAAATGAAAAGTGCCCTTTGTTGTGGTGAAGAAGTCCAAGCTGCAATAAATAGAACTTGAGTCATCATTTGAGGATACAGGCTGGGGAGGCTCAGCTCTACTGAAAAGGAGCTGGGGGTTCTGGTGAGAAGCAGACCAAATATGAGCCAGGAGTCTGTCCTTGCAACAAGCCACACCCGAGCCTGTATCAGCAAGAGTACAAGCAGATCAAGGAAAGTAATTACCTCATAGTACTTGGTACTTTTTAGGCCACACATAGAACACTGTGCCCCATTTCAAGAAAAGCACTGAAAAACTGGAGAGGACCCAGAGAGAGTTCATGAAGATGATGAGAGGATTGCAGAATATGGCATGAAGAAATCTTGAAGAAATTGGGTTTGCTTGTTCTAGAGAATGAAAGGCTCCAGGGGGATGTAGTCACAGTCTTTCAATACCTGAAATACAGCTACAGAGTCAATGGATGTCCTTCATCAAGAGAAATCCTGTCTGTATATAAAAAATAATTTTTCATTGTGAAACAATTAAAACAACTGGCTGAGGCTGTCCTGAAGTGGTGGAATCTCCCTCTTGGCAAACCTTCAACACGGAGGTCCCTTCCAGATGAGACTTGCCAACCTCATTCAGGTTACATGACAAACATAGATTTCTGTCATATAGAAATGATTCTTATTCACTTCCATTGGAAAAGACAAATGTATCCCTGCATTTCTTTCATGCAGTTCCTTAATTAGCTTTCTTTTTAAGGTTGCCTGAGAAAATACCTTAGTTCATTTGTTCCTTTCCACAGGACAGGTGAATTTTCTTTCTAAGATCCAAAGGAATAACTCTCCAGCATGATATCAAGATACATTCCTTTGAGTTCACTGTGGCCAGTTTATTTGCTCAGCCATGGAGACACAACTCCATATGCATTTTGCCCTAAAAGAGATTTTAGTATAAAGAGCACATTTCTATCCCAAATCAGTTACTTCAAAAATGTCATTTCAACCATTTTTTTAAAAACAATAGCACAAGGAAATTATCCAAAAAGCTTTCAGCTAATAGTTATTTGTAATGTTGGTTTCAGTTTTCACATTTTGCCTTTATTACATCTTTTTCAAGCACATCTTCACCTTTGTTCATGAGATAGGAAAACTTTACTTTGAAGCAACAAATTTCTATAAGTGATTTCAGCTACTTTGGTGTGAATCAGAAGATCTGTCAAAGCTGACCGTCTTCTGTGAACTTCTCAAACATCAGACAATACTATTTTTCTATGCTGGACAAAGCTGCTTTTCTGGAATATTTCCAAGGCACTGAACTTTGGATACTGAGCAGAGTAATCCACAGAAGTTCAGTACACGTTAGCAAAATATAAGAGTTATTTCTTTAAATGCTCCTGTGGAGCCCTTGCTGGGCAGGAGCACTGCATCCAAGATGTGAGCCTTTGCTTATAAAGGAAGACTGTGGCCTTTGGAAGAATGGAAGTGTGAGTGGTGAAAGAGGCAAGGTACCCAATGAACACTAATGAAGTTACCTAGCCTCAGAGGAAGAGAGTGGATGCTCCATCTTCCTCTGTCAAGCCAACATTTCTATGGGCTTTTAAATTCCATACTTAATGCTGATATGCATCTTTGTAAATGTGATATTTTTCCTTCTGAGCCAAGCATATTTATCAATCCCATGAGCTGCATTTTAAGTAGTTAGAGATTAGAATGTTTTAAAACAAAGCAATGTGTTTTAGTGAGTTACTGAATAAATGGGATCCAGAATGGGCCTTGCTTATAAAGAAGTAGCTATATTAATTATGCAAACTTATTAATAAAAGTGGATTTACATATATATAAATAAGGTGAAATTTGGTCCAACTTTTTTTAATTCCGATCTTGTCAAGGTCATAAAAGTTAATCTAGATGCTGAGAGCAAATCCTGGCACAAAAAATTTACTGTAGCAAACTGTTCATGCCCAAATATTTTCACAGTCCTAAACAGTTTCTTAAGCTGTTGCTCACCTTGTAGAGAAACCATATTCAAGTAGAGCAAGTTAAGTATTTAAATGGAGGAGGAGAGGAGAGGAGAGGAGAGGAGAGGAGAGGAGAGGAGA
>VXAX01008054.1:1587657-1605047 GCA_013399835.1 Leptocoma aspasia
CAAGTAGAGCAAGTTAAGTAATAAAAGAGGAGAGGAGAGGAGAGGAGAGGAGAGGAGAGGAGAAAAAAACAAAAAAAGAAAGGAAAAGAACAAAGAAGAAAAGAAAAGAAAAGAAAAGAAAAGAAAAGAAAAGAAAAGAAAAGAAAAGAAAAGAAAAGAAAAGAAAAGAAAAGAAAAGAAAAGAAAAGAAAAGAGAAAAGGTCTAATGAAAAACTGGAGAAATAACCCTACTAATCTAGGAAAAAAAGGAATCAAACACAATTTCCATAGGCTTATAAGAACACATGTATCATGGGGATTAGTGAGAAACTTAATTGTCAATGTACTGCCTTTGAGAGCTTTGCCAGATCTCATATCTTTGACGGTTCTGATTTTCTTCTAGCTGGTGTCCCTGCCTGAGTTTCTAATGCAGCTAATTCCTCAACTAAATCAAAAGAAGAAAGCTTAATTTTAATGCCCTAGAGTCTTTGCAAGTGACTTTCACCCTGGAACAAACTTGAAACTATTTTAATATGGAAGAAAAGCAATTAACTTTGTCAGTAATTTTTTCACTTGCATGTTTGGTATTATTTCAGCTGTGATTTTAAATGAGTTCTTTGCACCTCACTTTGCTTCTTACTTGCCAATGAAATCTGATCTCAATGTTAGTCACATCACAGTCTTGCATGAAACTAAGCTGAAGACAGGTTTTACTCCTAGCTGAACCTACATAATTTTGATGGAATGTGATACTCAGCCACTTCATTACTCACTTGGTCAATAAACTACAATCTCTTTTGAGGTTGCAGATAAATTGAAAGATTCTGTGAAAAACTAGTTGGTTTCAACATCGTATTTGTGTTTTACAGCAAATCTGTGTGCTTTGGGGCTCAACAGTTTGTTATACTTTAATCACTAGGCTGATTAAACAGCCCACCTGATGAAAGTAAAAAACAGCAATGGCATTTCACTGTTTGTGTGGTGTGTACTCCTGTGTTCCCAGACAGGGCTGTGTGCTCCTGCAGGACTGGCAAGCCTATGCTGTGTGCACACCGAAGCTCTGGGAGTGCTAATGAGGAGGAAATACAATTCCCCACACATCCCAGACTTCAGAGTGTGTCTTCATCTCTGCTGCTGGCAGCTGGTGAGGAACATGGTTCTGCATCATGCCTTGGGAAAAGCAGGCTGTCAGGACACAGCTAGGAGGCTCAAGTCATTACAGTCAAAGATAATGAGACACTTCAAGCTAGAGCCTCTGGCACAGCAGAAGGGTACTTATGGTAACATCAACTTTAGACATGAAAAGATCCTAAAATGTTTTGGGAGGCACCTTAAAGATCATCTAGTTTCAGTCCCCCACCCATGAGCAAGGAGACCTTGCACTAGACCAGGTTGTGTAGGGGCCCATCCAAACTGGTCTTAAATGCTTGTAGGGATGGGGCAACCACAAGTGCTCTGGACAACCAGTGCCTCATCATCCTCAGAGCCAAGAATTTCTTCCCAGTATCTAATCTAAAACTTTCAATTTAAAGTCACTTCCCCTTGTCCTGTCACTACATGTCCTTGCAAATAATCTCTCTCCATCTTTCTTTTAGGCTCCCTTCAGGTACTGGAAGGCTGCAGTTAAGTCACCCCAAAGCCTACTTCTTTCCAGATGGAACAATTCCAGTTTTCTTAGCCTTTCCTCATAGCAGAGTGCTCCATCCCTTTAATCATCTTCATGGCCCTCCTCTGGACTTGCTCCAACAGGTTGATGTCTTTCCTATGTTGGGATCCCAGAGCTGGAGGCAGTGTTCCACGTGGGGTCTCACCAGGGCAGAGCAGAGCAGAGCAGAGCAGAGCAGAGCAGAGCAGAGCAGAGGGGCAGAATCACCTCCCTCACCCTGCTGGCCATGCTGCTTTGGGTGCAGCCCAGGATGTGATTGCTTTTCTGAGCTGTGAGCATGCACTGTCAGTTCATGTCCAGCCTCTCATCCACTGTCAAAAATGTCATGCTCAGAGAAAATCATGACTGTGTTAAAAGTACATTTTCCCCCGAGTTTTGTGTTTTCCATTTGCCTTCAGTTTTCAAGGTCTTGAAGGCATAGCAGCCTTCCTCTTTTCAAGAGGTTCTTCCTAGCTGCAGAGGCTAAGTCTTATTTTTGTGAAGCTGGCAGTGAGGGGTGCTTGGAGAAAAGTGAAAACCCCTTGATACAGCCATATGTCACGCCTTCTAAGTGTAGCCCATGCTTCATGTTCCAGCAGCCCAATGCCTTGCCACCTGGCTGGCACATCTCTCCTGCCAAAGCTCAATGCTGACAATTAGTGGCTGCCCTGGGACACTTCACTGTCCCTCTGTCCTGCCACCTGCAACAACACACCCTCCCATCTGATTTGCAG
Source organism: Leptocoma aspasia (assembly GCA_013399835.1). Taxonomy (NCBI): domain Eukaryota; kingdom Metazoa; phylum Chordata; class Aves; order Passeriformes; family Nectariniidae; genus Leptocoma; species Leptocoma aspasia. Next base: position 1,590,016 of record VXAX01008054.1, read on the forward strand.
ATTTCAGTCATCCATGTCCATACCACAGCCACTTACTGCATCTCCTCCACTGCTCATTCTCCTTTGGCTGGCAGACAGAGCCTGATTCTTCACCCTTGTGCCTTCTTGGCTTGTGATCTCCTTCCATTTGATGAAATCTCTGGGCTGTCTCTCATATAAGTGCTGAATTGAATCCTTATCTTCCCTAGAAAGATCTTGGCCGCATGTCCTTTCTCAGATTTTTTTCTGAGGAAAGAATGGCTGCTTGGGAGAAAGCTGATTGACTGCTGCAGATCCTGTTTCTCATAACACTCACAGCCCAGGGCAGGAGGCACACAATGAACCCTTTACCACCCAGTAGCTTTTGGGCTGCACTCATGCCAAGCCCCAGTCCTGAGTTAATAATGGTCCACATGCATTATTTCTCTTGGTTGTTTCTCAAGTGTAGCTGTCAGTCATGCACATGTGAAGACAATGCAGTTCTCAACTCAAAAAAGAGGTTGTGCACTGAGTTCTGTACTCAATCCTACTTCTGTAGGCAGCATTTCACTCATAATGGATAAACAGCTTGTTTATAATTAAACTGAGCCCAGGGACATCCCTTAGCTTGATTTTCTGTGTGCCTTCTTCCTATTCAAGCAGCAGCAAGGCAAGGACAGGTAATGGTTGTGTGGAAAAGGTGTGAAAGAGTATCTGTATCAAGTTCAAGCATTACAAACATGGCTTGGGTGAGGGAGGGAGTATTTTAACTGAACAGAGCCCCTATGAATCAGAGACATCCCTAGGTGGAGATCCTTTTGGTGAGGAACATTCATTGGACCATGGCCCTGTTTAAACATTGGAGCTCACCTTAAAGGGTTGTGGAATCATCCCAGCAGCTGGAGGAGTTGGAGAGGATGTCCTGCAGCTGGATTAGACTATAAAGTTTCCTTTTCTTTCTGTGCATCTTTCTAGAAATGCAGCAACTCCACCACTGTTTTTTGAACCATGGAAGTCAAGTCTTTCTTTCCTTTTCCTTCATTTTCCCTGGTGATCAGGGTGATTTTAAGACAATTGGCAAACTCCTGATGCTCCATTTCCCAATGAAACAATAAGCCATAAAACAACTTTACTAGACCATTCTTGCAATTCTCAGCATGTCCCTCAAGACTTGGGCAATAACTGAGTGCTTCCATACTAAACAGTAGGGACCACTTTCAGTGCTGGTCATGTAAGGCATCAGCTGAGAGGAAGGCTCTCTAGGGATCAGTGCTAGCCAGTGTTTCTGGAATGTGCTGCACAGCAATGGGAGGAGGTTCAGGCTGCCTGCAAGTTTGAAACAAGAGCCAAGAGGGAATATGATTTTTCCAAGAGCACCATTTCAAAGTAAAGGCTAAACAACCGATGCTCCCATCTAGTGGTGAAACTGTACCCAATGGCTTAGATGTCAGACATCAACCTGAGCCTCCCAGGAGACATGGAGGTGGAAGGGCCATGCCACAGGACAGTGCTACTCCTGGGAGCTTCTGTAGGGCTTTGCAATCTGCAGGAGACTCCCAGAACCATTTAAAGTTCATGAGAAAACCAACTAATAAACCCATTTAAAACTACAAGATTAGTAATAACAAATAAAAGGATAACGTCAGGATCAAGGGTACTTTGAAGGCAAGGGAAGCATTCTCAGCAGCACTCTCAAAATTTCTTAAGTAACCTTCAGTCAGATGTAGGCACCCACATTATCTTGGCATTGGCTCCTAAAGCATGAAGGCCACTATGAAAATGCTACACATTTAAGTGTAGTAGACAAAGATAGTAACTAGCAACAGATTGTGACTGGGTTGTTGCTACAAGATTACCATGTAATCAATATGCTAATGTTCTGCTGGACCTTGCTGAACTTATAATTATTGGCCAGAAGAATACCATACTTTTGTTTGTTTTGTTCTTTTTAGTTTACACCTGAAAGGTTGCAGTCAGATGTGAACAATTACCATGCGCTCAATTTATTGCGAATCACCCCGTGACACTATTGTAAATCACTTCATGAGGTCTGCTCAGTTTTCTTTCTAATATGCTTATTTCCATTTGATATGCTTGGAAGCTGCTCAGATCAGCAGGAAAATGTTCTGTTCTTATCACTGGATCTTTTTTAAAGGCAAAGCTGATGCCTACAGGATATCCCCAGAAACAAAATTCATTAATGATGCTGAGACTGTACATTGTCACAAGAATGATAAAGAAGGTTTTAGTGTATTCTCTTGTTATAATGTAATTGTTACTGCTCTGTTTTGACTTCATTGCCCTTCTTTACTATACCTACATATGGTAAAGCAAATAGGAAAACAATTCTAACACTAGTCTTATATACACACACTTTCCAACATATTTTGGAGCACTTTGCACTGCCATAATTCCCGTTGTACAGAGTCCTAATTTCCAAATCTCAGTACAGTGAGATATGATATGATAGGGCTTAACACAAAGCAAAGGACAGGACACTCCTTGAGAAGACAGAATATTCTGGAGTCCACTCTTAATGTAGCTGAAGGACAGAAAGGCAGCTCTTCTGACAAGCAGCAGGACTCCAAGCAACAGACAAAGATTGGCTTGCATTTCACTGCAGGTCGCAATAAAGAAGGAACTACACATTTTCTGTTTAACCTGAGTAGGAAGAAGAGACAGCAACATGGATCGAGCTTGGCTAGATTTTAGCTGAATATCTAAACTGTTCTCTCCAAAAAGCTAATCCAGTGTTGGCAAGCCATGAATTTAATGACATGGGACAAGATCCAAAGTGAACCCACAGAGTGGTTTATGACAGGTTGGCTAATGAAGGATTCTGTGTTTATTTATAGGGATGAAATTGATCCAATACTAAGTAATATATGAGAAAAATTCAGTAAGAATAAATTCAGGTTGACTGAAACTAAGCAAAAAGTGCTGCTAAAACTATTGGGATGATGAAAGTGCTGATAAAATCCATTTCCAATCAAAACATAGCTGTCAATGTTTGCCTCTTATGTGGAGGTTATACACCTGCAAATGAAGGAAAAGTCTGTGGCAAATGAGTGAGAACCCACAAACACAGTGGGTGGCTGTCACAAGAAATTATGCTGCCAGAGTAAAAGAAAAATCACTCTTCAAAATGAGAGCAATACATGGGTGGAAAATAGACCAAAGATGCTGCTTTAATTAAGAAGAAAGTTAAAGAAAGTCAAAATCACATCAGAACTAATGTCACCTTATCAGTAAGAGATTGGGTGTCACTGACAGAGATTATTCCTAAAATGAATGCCACTGCAAAGCCCAAGCAAAATTCCAGTACAGCAGTCAAAAGAATGCTTGAAAAAGTCCATAAGCAGTCACAGCTCTCAAACCTTGCAAAATTGTCAGTCAGAGATTTTTTATAAAGGTCAGAACTGCTAATCACCATGTTAAGTGTGTCCACAAGCACACTGCACACTCAAGCACATATGGATCCGACATTTAGGTTGTGTAAAACTGCCATTCCTGTACTGAAATCCTGAGAACTTCAGTCTAGGATACAATATGACACAAATCTGCATCATGTTCCAGACACCTAAGAAAGAAACAAGTGCATCATCAGAGTAAAATATTTTCATCCTGTTCTTTCAGCTTAGGATAACTCTAAAAAATTGGTAGAAAGATGTGCTACTGTTGTTGTGTATTTGCCTTAAAAAGATATTAGAGGTTGCAAGTTATCTTGCCAAGTTTTTACCTTATTTTTCAGAAGTCTTGGTAGCACTCGGATCTGTTAACGATTGCATTTCAATGGAATGCTGGCAGGAATCCACCTTCATCAAATGACATAAATAATAAAAATTTGGATGGATGCATCCAAGAGATGACTTGTGGCTCTGTTACTGCAGGTAGGGCAGTGAGTGGTTTATGTATGCAGCTCTTCCACCTCTACAGTAATAACGAATGCACAGATTGAAAAAAGAGGTGTATGCAATTGTGTTTGGCTGAGAGGGTTTCCATCAATATGTCTGTGGGAGAAATGTGATTGTGGAATCTCATCATACGTTACCCATGCTGGCTCTATTGCAAACCCATCCAAAAAACACAATCTATAAATATTTTTATTCCTATTTGAATAATGTGGTTTGTCATTAAATACCAGGGGTCTAAAATACATACTCAAAGCAAATTTTATTTTTATATTAATTGAACTTATCTTGCTATTTTACCACTGTTAGGAATGGAGATAAAGTAAGGGATCTAGAGGGTGATACAATAAACATATCTTGATTCATTTTAGCACTGGTATTGCTGGTGACAAAGAACCATCAGTAAATAAAGTGACCTTGAAAATACCAATTGTGTGAGGGAAGACATGACAAAACAAGAGGGAAGACATGACAAAAATGACAGAGTATTTTCACTCCTCCTGCATTCCCCTGTCATAGATGAAGTACAGGAAACCATAGCATCTGTGCTATGGAAACATCTATGAGCATTAATTAATTATAATGCTTGTCCTCTGTGTGCTGGATGCAGTGCTACTCCCTCATAAACAGTTTACTCGTTCCACTATGATCCATTCAATTATTTGAGATGCTTCTTGGCAGGTGTATATGACGTGCTCTTTCCAAAGCTCCTTTGTGATGAAATAATCTCAATGGTTTAATGTATATTCCCACATGCCACAGACTGTTAAAAGCCCAGTCACATCCCCAGTTCAAAAACCCCTCAGCAACATTCAAGCCGATAATACAGCAAGGGTCAGTCACAATGACAAGAAAATTTGTGACTTATCTGTTGAGACTAAACAAACCACTCAAAAGCATACCACAGCCTAAGTGGGTTGAAGTCTATCCTTGCCTCATCCTCTGGCATGAAGAAGTGTGAGGAGTAAGAGAGTGGGAGCACATGGAAAAGAACAGAGCAGCGTGACTTGGAGCCTCCACTCTAGCCAGTCTGGATGTGGGAGAGAGCCCACACTTGGCACAGACTGGCAGGCTCTGAGACAGCACCACCAGCTTGAAGCAGCCTCCTGAATAACAGCAACTACTCAGATCAACAGGAGAACATCACACCATGCTTGGGTTCCTATTTTCTCTTGTGTGTCAGAAGGAAATCTCTATGCTTTGAGGGTCTCCCATGGTTTAGGTCAGATCTTTAGCTCTTGAAGAGATTTCTCTGTGACTGTCTTGTTGCAGCCAAACATAAGACTTAAAGCAAGGGCTCGCCAGGTACATAAATCAAATCATGACTGACCATATACGTGCCAATCCACAACTACTGGTGTAGCAACTCCATCCTTGGGACCCCAGTTCATGTTTTTTATGTGCTAAAATAAAAACACTACTCATACCCAGTGTAAAAAAAAAATCATAAGTGTTGGCCCACTGGGTGTATGTTATGTTTTCAAGCACCAGGTTTTACAGCTGACTTCCACTACAGTAGGTGGCAGTGCACAGTACTGGGAGATGGAGTCCCCTTCATTAGCTTCATGCTCATTCCTCATTAAAATCCTTCCCTTCTCCATCCACTGCTAGAGACCAATCTGCTCCTATTGTACAAAACCATGAGAAAACTGTAAATGAGAAGTCTGGCAATAGATATTCAGGAAATTCCCTGCCAAAGGTTGCATTATTTATCCACAGTGCACTGTATATGCTTTACAGATGTTGAACATAATTAATGGATAATATTACCTGTCTCCACTTTTAAAACTGTTGTTTCAAGATGATGTCACATACAGACAATACTCCCTAGCTAAATTAAACTCCCATGGCAGTAGGGAGGGAAGAAATTTAGGGCTATTTGCTACACAAACCCAGATCCCATTGCTTCATTTTGCAATAGAAATGACATACAAGTAGGCTAGCTTGTCTTATTTGCAGTTATTTTGTACTCTGATTTTCCTATATTATGGGGCAGTCAGACCAAAAACATGTTGTTGTTAGAGCCATGTACAATCTGTTCTTTCTGCTTTGAGAATGCTTTGTTTATAAGGCTATTTGTTGGAGATACAGAGGACAAATAGGAGAGGCCTGTTCCATAGTGCTAAAACTAAATTCAGATATGATAGAGACACAGGAGTGGTGCCACAGTCCTTCCAGTTTCATGGTGCCTCTGCTTTTGATCCTACCTCTATGGAAAATAATAGCAAATCCCCACTGATCCCAAGGTTAGAGAGCAGGGCTTGACTTCAAAATATCTGCTGAACAGCTCTCTGGTGAGTGCTGACATTTCTGACTCTCAAAACCTTCATTAGGGTTTGCTGGCTTGCTTCATACTTAATAAACTTGCTGTGCAATCATGACGTTCCTGCTGCTATGGGAGATAGCCCATGGATGATATACACCCCCATGAATTCCCATCAGGAGGTGTAGATGTTCCATTATAATGCAGGTATATTTACAACTACTTCCATCCTGTTTAACATTCACTAGGCTTCTCTGTTTGTAATCCAACCAGATTTACGTGCTTCTATATTGCTGAAATCTCAGTGTGCTCCTGCATCATCTCTGGCACCAGGTACTTGGGCACATTTTCTTGGTCTTCTTCACAGATTCCAGGATTTCTCAGAACACAGAGTTACCTTTTCTCAAGCTCCACCTGCTGTAGTTTTACATTGGGTTTATGATTTTATTCTTCTGGGACCAGGTGATAATTGGAGCAAGAGGTCTTTCTGGAGTTAAGAAAAACAGTAGCTCTTTGCCTTAGCAAATACAAGCAGGATATAGATCTTAAAGGACAAACTCATGTCCACCATACTCCTTCCTTCCCATGCTGAAGCTTTCTTTACTGTAAGATCAAAGCCTTGCCTTGCCTTCCATCTTTCACCTCTCGTTTCTGTGGTTTTTTTCCTTTTTTCTCCAAATTGCTAGTGAATGATTGCAACCTTAGCTAGACTTCCCACTGACTTGACCGGTTCAGACTTTTGTAACAGATTTAAGTAATTGTCCAGTTATTTAAGATACAGCCACTTATTAGTCCAAGAGGATTTCCATGTAATGGAGAAACACAGATGTTCTGCAGTTTCCCCTTAATAGGTAAATGTCCCTGCTTCTTTAGTTTTCCTCTGATGGGCAGATGGGCCAAATGTTCCAAGAGCTGCAACCTGATCCAGATATGTATTCATGGTCCCTGATGAGAAACAGAAAAAACTTTGTATGGAGGCCTCAAATTGATACCATTGTTTGTTGCAAATTTCCCAGATGTTATGATTCAAATGTTTTCATGATGCAGGGGAAAACAGCACTTTCCCTGTAGTCAGAGGAGCTCAAGGCTTTCCAATTATGGTCACACACTCAGACTTATTAGCACAAAATTTAATTTGAGTTAATCAGACTGAGGTGGGTAGAGCGCGAAATTAACTTGACTTCCATTTTGCATCGTACAGCAAACCAACTTGGTGAAATCACTGTAGAAATCTGAGCTGTGAATGATGGATGAGCTGAAAAAAAAACAGAGAATAAACAGAGTTGTGTAATCATCACTGCACTAAAAGGGACACAGTATTCAATTCACTTGTTCATAGAAATGCTTTACTTCCCCAGCAAATCAAAGGGTGTGTGCCCTCAGCTGCACCCATATTTTGCCTCTGCAGCCAAGAACAGAGTTTGGACCTAAAATAATTGTCTTCAGCATCCCCTCTGTTCTGAGAGCTATATGTGCTCTGTCAGTCAATCTTGCCAGAATTTTCCAAATTGTTGTTTTTGCCAGGAAATGAAAATTTAATGAAAATAGAAACACATCAGTTTCAATGAAATTTCCATTTGCAGTTCAAGACTCTTGTTCAAAATCCAGAGGAAAAGAGAAGCATTTACTGGGGGCAAGCAGCCAGAAGCCACAAGTTGTCCAGGCGGAGGGGATATGGGTTTCAGGTGTCTTCTCTTTATGTGGAAGAGTAAGAATATACACTTGAAATCTTCCACAGCTCAGAAAAGTACAGTGATGACTGGTTCTTCTGGAAGCATGTGTTCCCTTGAACCTATTCAAAAAGCTTCTGTTTCACCTCGATTAAGAACAAAGTCTTGACATTTTCCTTTGATTTTCTTCTCTTTTTTCAAACCAAAATTCTATTTTCCAGCAAAGGGAATTCCTTTCCCAACTCTCTGCCACCTTCTCTGTGTGACTAAAACAAATGTTTGGGAGATGGAAGAGAGCCCATACACTGGAACCATAAGTGCCTCTATCTGAGCCATTTCCTTATAAACAACTGGAAAAATAAAACAAAGCTTCTCAAGCATTGATCTTCAACTTTTTCAGTAAGATTTTAGCAACTTGACCCACCTCTTGCTATAAATTGTCTTGGTTTTGGAACAGAGATATTTCTGTCTTGGAGCAAACTGCAAATTTGAGAAGGGTATCAGCCCAGCAAAAAAGCTGCAGAAAATTTTAGAACATAAAAGGGGTAGGTTTGGAGGGGAGGATTCAGAGAATCCTCAAAGTAAGGCTTCCATTTCCTTCAACAAGAGCATAGAAAACAGAAATATTAAAATTCAATTCTGTGCAGAAAGACCTGGGTGAGACAGGCACTGAAGCAATGTCAGAGAGGCAAGAGAATCAGGAAAAGGGACATGATCTTACAGCCATGGTGACAGGTGCCCAAATGCCACCTAGCTTCTGACAACAGGACAATCCTCCTCCTGTTTATAGCCAGTGCTGTCTACAGGAGGAGAAGGTTCCCTGCAGTAAATAGCCATATTTTTTTTTTTTTTTCAGGAAAAGACTATATTTTATCACCAAATGGGAAACAGTACTTACTGTTTACTATCTTTAAACTGTGAAATATGCTGGACAATAAAGACTTTAATTAAAGTTGTCTTTTCAATGCCTATTCCTTGCAGAAAAGTGACACCATTTCAAAACACAGCTTTTCTCATATGCCTCTATTTGCTTTCTCGTTTTTCATACAATAGCTCCTATTTAACCAATTTCAGCAACATATTTAACATCTTTGCAAAAGTAACTGCAACACATTCAAGACCCTAGTAAAGTAGGGTAAAATTCTATGGGATATTTGGTGTATCCAAAAAAGTGGGCAACACAAGATCAATCAGCCTAAGAGTCGTTTTCCCATATTCATGTCAGAACTCCTGCCTTTGTTATTTAAACAAACCAGATAATGTTTGCACTGTAAAGTTCTGAACTGAAAATACCAAAGCAAGGTAGGAACAGGTTTTGCCAACTCTTCCTATTAACAGTGGAGGTTAAAAGTTGCTGACTCACTTTGTGACACTAATTGGCTTAACCTCCCCATATTTTAATTGTGGTTTTAACTGTCTTAAAAAATGTATCTGCATACTTAAAGTATGATACATAGCCTGTATGTATTAAACCACAGCACTCTTCATATTTCTTTACTTGTCTTAAAGCATTAGGAAAGTATGCAGGATGAGAGCAGCTTTGCTACACTGATCTATCCGCACTCCCTTGCAGCAGAGATGATGCCAGGGGGGTTTTTTTAGGCTGTGTACAGCAGAAAGCAGGCAGCATTTCCCAGGCCAGATGCAAAGTTACATGAAACAGAGTAATAACAAAGTAGCAATAACCAGCTCTGGAGCAATGAATAACCAGCAACCAAGTTACTCCCGGGAAAGCACCCTTGCATTTTAAATCAAGAAGAAAAGGATGACCCATTTTCAAAGCATAAAGTCATTCCTGTAAGAAAACTAGCATTCTTCAGCAGTTCCTAACCAGGCAAAACCAGTGTATGGGACTTCTGCAAGGCTGCAATCCCACTTGAGTCTATGAATCCCACCCACAGGGATTTTCCAGGGCAATGTCCAACATTGGACATTGCCCTGGAACTGCAAATGCTGTTGGCCAGACAACACTAGGAGGGACATTTGCAGTGTCTAAGCAGTCACTAAGGATGAATTCTTGAGTGTTTTCTGATCAAGTGGTATCAGGGTACTCTTTTTGTCTTTTTGGTTATGTCTGATAAACCCTTAAAGAGATGAAGGCTGGTCATGATGATCAGGACAGATGGAAGTATCTTCTAGATCCCTTCAGGTACAAATGCCCTAAATCAGATAGCTGGGCTGCCTCTGAGCCAGTGTGTGCTGCCCTGGGCAGGCTGGGCAGAACAGCCTCTCTGCCTGCAAAAGTTTTGGGAAGTGAATATGTATCTGTCTCCCTACTGATAGCACCATCTAGGCAAACATATATTTCTTCTTTAGAAGGAAGTATTCTACTGTACATTGAGAAAACTCTGATTCCAAACTTTCTCTATTTTTTTTTTCCATTCTCCCATCTTGATGATTCAGCAGATAAGGCACATTATTTTTTCCTCAGAAACATGCTACATAAACCCATGTTTATTTCACTTAACTTTTTCACCCAAAGAGCCAGCTCACTGCAGCTCATCAGTAATGCCTCCATACATCACAACAACTCAGAGTGTAGGCAGAGATTAATTCAATGTAATTTTGTGTATAAAATTTGCTCCAAAACTCATCTGTCTCAAGATATTTATTTACCTATACAGAATATCCAGGGTTTGAACTCCAGCACCGACTGATTTTTAATAAAAATTCCCCAAACACTACAAATTATCTTAGCATCTTCAACTTCCACTAGAAGTTGACAAGGAGTCAAGGCACGTAGAGCCCAATGAATGCTGCCAGTAGTAAAAAATAACAGAGGGAAAAATGGACAGAAAGTTCTAATGCTTCAGCAGAAAATTGGATGAGAACATGGTTCAAGTTCATCAAAGCAGTCAGGTTTTAGGAATATTTTACTGCCCATGTCTTTAGGATGTTGCTAGTCTTTTGCTTGTGTGGGATTTGTGATCTTGTTAACATGACAAACTGAGACTTATGACATTTGTGATTTTAACTGTGTGACTCTGCCTGTAATGCTTGTGCAGTGCCATGAAAACACTGGCAGGAGGAGGACTGCTGAGGTCAGTGGGACAGAGCACCAGAGGCAACAGCAGGGAGCTCCCAGCCCTGCTCACTTTGAAGTCCAAACCCTGTTACTCACTTGTTTTACAAATGCGGCTAAGTCCACCCTTTTTCACAGCTTGGGGATGACTTCTGCAATAATGTGACAACTAGTGAAAAAAAAAACCCAAGCTGAAGGTAGCTCTGGTACCTTTGTCTTTTCATTTCAGCTCTTTACTGTTTCCTGTGAAACTGAATTCTTGATGAGGAGAAGTCAGCAAGGTGACTTGCATGTACAATGGAGTAAATGGACAGGTGACCCTAGTGTTGTTAAAAGTTCATGCTATAGACTTGGAAGTCCATGTTTCCTTCCTAAGGCAAATATGAGGGAGAGGAAAGCAAAGAATAGGCTCTGCTTATTGGTTTCCCCATCTGAGCCAGCACTGAAGGATAAGAATTACTTATTAATGCAGGTCAGGTCAGCAGTAAGCACTTTCCTTCAAGACCAGGGAAAACTAGAAAGAAATTGTGTCTATTATATCTTTGAGTCCCAGGGCTGCTTCAGAGACAGTGCAGCTCACACCTGGTGGCCAGGCTCTGGACTCATAATCCACTCTGTTCCCTACTGCACCTTGCCCAGGCACAAAGAACATTAGCCAGCAACTGGGCTGGCTCTTCAGACACACATGCAGCAGGATACACACAGAATTATTCCTGACCTATGCCTAATTCTTCATGATCTATGCCATGCTGGCAAATACTCTTTCTTCCCTTCTTTTTTCCCCTGCCAGCTCAGTGCAAGCAAAAAGTCCTTGGAAAAACTTTGTGTGCACACACAGCAAGGATGTAACTGTGCAGACATCCATCAGCAAGGATGTAACAAGCCTTGTGACCACAGCCAAGTGTACATACACATCTGAAATGAAACCACCTCACCACTGAGTCAGGGAGAATTTTGTCACGATGTTTCTGAAGGGCAGAGAAACAGCTTGCTTGGGAAAGGAGGCAATTCTGTCAATCATCTGCCATGAAATGATATGAGAAAAATAAACCAGGCCACTCTCTCTCCTAAGGGAGAGCTGTTAATTGAGGTCTGTAGGTTCCAATCCTAAATCCACATAGGCAACTGAACAACTGCAATGCTGAAATGCATCTGACGTGTGCAGAAGCCAACAACAGTATCTTCAGCTTATTAAAAATATGCTTGATGACTAGAAGCAAAATGCAGGTCTGCACTAAAAAAAAAAATAATGGTGTGTGATAACTGCAGGTCCCTCCTGGTGCAGCAGGGCATGAATGCCAGGCCAAAAGAGCCTTACCCAGAGGCAGCACTGCTGGAGATTCACCACCTCATTGCTAAAGGGACCAGTCTGAAACATGTTTCTTCCTTCTTGCCCCAAGGAGGAAAAGCACACTTCCCCAAGATGTTTGAGGGTTTGCAGAAAGACAGTGGGAACCCACCTTTGGAAGTCCCCTTTGGAAGTGATAACAGAAAAATATCTCAGGGAGCCATGAGAAGTGGGAGATGCACGATCTGTGGACACCCAGAGCTTACTCTTTCATGCAGCCTTAATAGCAGTTACTTGTTCAAAACCAAAAAAGTTCTGAAATAAAATTGCAATTACTTTGGTGAAACTCAGTTTTGATAGAGTCAATAGAAAAATCCCCTTTTCCATCAGTGGAGTCATATTAGCTAAGAATATATTCTGAAAAGGTTAAATAAGCTTGTGCCTGGGCTTTAAGGATCTTTGTGTACTGTACCTGCCAGTTTAAATGATGACTACAAAGATCTGTTATAAAACTTTTTCCAGGAGAGTCAAAAGCTTTCTCTGCGCTACTGTTTTTAATATACTGTGACTCTTGCTCATAGTAAATTAGGTTATTTATCTCCTTTATTTATATGCACTGCTCTAGCACAGTAACAAACCAAAGTGATAGATACATCTATACCAGTCATCAAACTCAATAATAAAGCAACAGCAACTGTGTGTAACTTTACCCTATCGCTATCAATTTATATAAAAGACAAATTCTTCAAGCTGCAAGCATATGAAAGTAAATTCTTTACCATTCTGGACTTCCCAGCTATTACTTTGTCCTCTGATCTAAAATGCTTCCCCAGGCAGCTCCCACATCACGGGGACCTGATGTTGATCTCAGATCTTATCCCAATTCACCTTCTGACTTCCAGAGAAGCTGTTCTTTATTACTCTGCTGAAATTGAAGGCAGAATCAGGCCAACGATCAGAAATACACAAAATGCAGAATTCTTCCATTTTGGAGTTCAGAGTCTAAGCCAAAAGCAGAATGTCAAAGGCTGAAGCAAACCTTATTGGATTGCAGAATAACTCCTCCTGCCTTCTGCAGATAAATTTTACATTTGGATGCATAGGGGAGACTCCCACTGCAGTCAATAAAAATTATGCTCATCCAGCGTTGTCACCAATCCAACTGCCCATTCTATAAGTGCTTTGCTGAAAAAAAGGGGAGTCTTCAGGCAACAAGCATTCCTGATACTGTCTTTAAACTATCTCAGATTTCCACGTGGAATCTCTTAGCTTCCCTGAAATACCCACCTAATTTATGCTATTCATTTACATTCTATTCCAAATTGAAGTTCTATTTCACTGGCGTATTAAAAGGAGCATACTAAAGAACGGTGCATTTTAAAATAGTAACAGATGGATATGTCTGTAGAGTTGTACAGATTTAGAGTCCTATTTTAATTATATAATTTTAAAAAATGGAGTAAGCAGTATCCACCTTTCACTTTGTTTCTTGAAACATGTGCTTATAGTTTATTCTATGAGCCAGCATGCAATATAATATCATTTTGTAGACAGATGCAGCAAGTCTGGGCAAAAAAATAAAATTACTGGGAAAATATCCATCCCTTAACTGCTGACTATCTTTATAAATTTAGATTTTTGAATTAATGCTATACAGGACTATTCCTCAAGCAGCACTGTTCCCAAAAAAAACCCAGTTTGTGAATATATCTACGTCACAGTGCCCCTGAATAGAATTTTTGTTATCTTTATGTATGTAAGACAACCTCTCCTACGGCACTGATAAACAAGGATTTTTATATTTTTGAAGAAATTAGCTCTAGGTTTGAAATTTGTTCTCAAAATGTCGTAGGCTGGGGGAAAATATGATCTTTTTATTCATTAATTGCTTTGCAATTCATGAAATTCCTCAAAATGGAATAAGTATGTGCATGAACTTACCAAGAATTTAGAAGCATTATTTGCTTTTGGCATTAAGTGTTATCATTCCAAACAATCATGGTTTTTAACCTGTTAACCTATTCTTGATTGTGCTTTGTCTTTCACATCCTTGTGATGCTACCTCTTAATTTAGGAAATGACACCTTTTTTCCTTTCGTTCTAATGGCTTTTATTTCGACACTTGTTTTGCAGCTTAGAAGGCGTGCCTTTTGCAGGCATGCTGCTCCGATCAGCTTACACCTTACAAATATGGGCACAAAGAAGCTTCAGTCTCAGATGCATTTACACAGATGCTTATCTTGGAGCACAGACTCAGCACAAAAAAAAAGGTTATCTGCCATTATCCTAATTATTTGTAAGTGACGACTTGCTTAGGCTATTTGCAAAGTAAACTACTATTACATTTGAACCAAAAGTAAAATATGCTTTAAGGTATTTCTAGCCTTTCAGCAAGCCGCGAAAGCACAGCAACGACTGCACGGAAAACATTTCCCTTTTCCTGTGCCGCTGGACACACACTGGAAGTCCCACCGGAGCGACCAGTGCCGGGTGGGTCCGGCGGCGGGAGGGCGCATTTACCGCGCTCCGGTAGCATCTCTCTGATCTCTCCTTTCCTTTGTGATCGCTGATTCAACAGCCCTGTATCGCATTGTTTTTCTACCCGCTTTATTAGCGAGTTAATGTGTTTCTTCTCAGGAGACCTTTAAGCTTAAAATATTTCTTTAATTAACGGAGCCTAATCTTAAAGAGCCAAAGCCGGCTGCCACGCCGCTTGAGTGAGGGAATCCCAGCGCCCCGGCTCGCGGGGGAGGCTGTGGAAAGGACCATGCCTTCAACTTGTCTGACCGGTCACGGCCGGCCCCGGGGTCCCGGTGCCGGAACGCTCCGGCGCTCTCCGCGCTCGGCAGGCGGGGGTCACAGAGACAAGGCGAGAAAGCTGCCGGCCCCCCGGCCGCGCCCCTCCCACCCTTCCCCGCCG